>CM032455.1:127481311-127901873 GCA_019049505.1 Pachyrhynchus sulphureomaculatus | reverse complement strand
AACAAAGATTGTTAATTTTATAAAATTAGTGATTTTATGCTACTACTCCGTGCCATAAAAGACAGAATAAAGATGTGCATGTCAAAATTCAACCAAAATCAAAATGACATCGACTAAACTCTTTAATTTTCCTTATCACCAACGGTTTAAAAGAACACTCTATGTCGAATCAAACTAGATCCGCTAAATAGAACTAAAACTAAGTGCTAAAGCATTTAAATTCCCAAATTGATTGTTTTGAATTCCTAAGTTATCTGATACAGTTGATATTATATTGGGAAGGGTACTTTTCTTCGCGAATATCTGAAAAAAAGCTATTATTAAAATCATGTGCCAAAGTGACAAACCCATGAACCCAAAGATGTCCGAACCAATTAGTATACACCCAATTTTATCAAAAATTCTGAGGCGATATGTTATATCAGACAAATGTTTTTATATGTAAATAGTAAACAATAATACCCCAAGTTATCAGTCGGGATTTCGACCTTCAATTTTAGCTGTACTACTACCAGATTCGGTTAATTTATTGAACCGATATTCTGTTTCAACGAAGATAGAATGAAACCACCTGCTTAGCTCTTTTGGATTTTATTAGAAAGGCGTTTGACACCCTAAATCATGATATCTCTTGGTAAAAAGCTTTACTATACTGGCTTCTCAGGCCAGTCAGAGTTATTTTTATGGAACCATTTTTCTGAAAAAATCGATAACACTGTGTAGAAAATTAGAAAAAGATTTTAAATCCTTTAAATCTAATTACATACCGCTTACTAGCCCCAGGGCTCCATCTTGGGTCCACTATTGTTTTCTCTTTATGTGGCAGATATTGATAAGGCGATAGAATATTCCAAAAAATACAACAGTATGTCGATGACTCTCAAATATATATGCCATTTCCTTTAAATAAGTTACGCACGTCTTTAGTATATTTTAATAGAGACCTAAATAACATATATAAATTTTTGTAATGATCATAGCCTCAAGCTTAATGCACAGAAGTCTTTTTTATGCTTTTTAACGGTAATAAAAATACAGAGAGTATACTTTTTGATACCTTTAGTTTATGTCTATTGACAATACTTATTTGCCTTTAGTTTATGAGGCCAAAGTATTAGTAGTAATTTTTGACAAATCTTCTTTCATTCCAATCACATATTAATATTAAATTAAAGGCTGCTTATATTCGTTTAAAAAAACTGTATAATCTAAGGAATCTTCTGCTATCAAAAACTAAATATTATTTGTGCAACAGCTTGATCTTATTTTTATTTGATTATGCTGATGTTGTATACGGCGACTCTTTGTCGGCCCAGTATGTTTGATTAATCCAAAACATACAAAACTGTTGTATGCGGTTTTCTTTTAAGATTCCGTTCAGAAATCGAATCACACCCTATTTTAAATAACAGCTACATTTTAATTATGGAAAATCGTAGAAGGTGTCACTTGTATAATTTTGTCCATCGACTTTTTAAATTTGGACCACCCCAATACCTCAGAGAACAATTAGTGTTTTTCTGCATCCGCACGATACGAGAAGAAACATTAATTCTTTTAGAGTTTTTCAACACAGGAAGGCTGTCTTTCAAAAGTCCTTCATTTTTGTTGCTGTGCATTTGTGAAATTCTTTGTCACAAGAAGTTAAACAATTATCACCAGGCAAGTTTTCTTCCTACGTAAAACACCAACTTTTTAAGCAGCAAAAGAATTCTAATTTAACGTAATATTTACCTACTTCTTTTGTATATAATTTGAGATCCTTTTAGAGGTGGTACCACTTGCCTACCATGTCATATTATGTAAAATTTACTCTGTTTATCTATATACATATCCCGCCCCGTCTCCGCCGCCATTTCGCTGCGTGCTCGCCGATCCCTCTTTGCGCTCTGCTATTTTTAGAACTTTTTATTCTTAGAATTTTTACAATTAGTTTTTTATTTATTTTTAATGTAGAGTCTTCCATTTGGGACTTGATAACTTTGAAATTTCACTGTGAACGCACCCTTAAGTCAATCACCGAACTGTCAACGTCAAAACATTCAGTAAAGTCAACATTTTCATCATGGTGAACTACGCGAACGAACAACGTTTACAAATAATTAAAATTTACTACCAAAATTTGGAGTCAGTGACTGCAACTTTAAGAGCGTTAACGCCAATTTTTGGTCGTAATTCTCGTCCCAGTAGACAAGCAATACATAGTCTAATGAAAAAATTTGAGTTAACATATTCGCTGCTGGAAGTTCCCGTGCCAGTGAGACAACGGGTTGGTCGAAGTGGGCCAGAATATTGCTGCCGTTCAAGCGTCCATCTCAAACGAACCAAAACAGTCGATTTCACGGCGTTCTCAAAAAATTGGGCATCGCTCAGACCACACTATGGCGAATTTTGCGAAAGGATCTTGGCCTGCACCCTAATAAGTTAAGGTTAACTCAAGAACTAAAGCCACTCGATCATATGAAGCGACGTACGTTCTCGATTGGGCTCTAGAAATGTTGCCCCCCCCCCCCCCCCGAAGAAGATGACCAATTTCATCGCAAAATCATCTTTAGTGATGAAGCGCATTTTTGGATAAACGGCTTCGTCAACAAACAGAATATGCGTTTATTGGTCTGGTGAAAACTCTCATGTGCTTGAAGAAACATCACTTCATCCACAAAAAATTACTGTTTGGTGCGGTTTTCATGCCGGTGGTGTCATTGGGCCGTTCTTTTTCGTTGATGAAAATAACCGTCACGTTACAGTCAATGAAGATCGCTACAGAGGCATGTTGCAACGTTATTTCTTTGATCAATTGCATGGGCTAGACATTAATGATATGTGGTTTCAACAAGACGGCGCCACAAGCCACACAGCGGGTGGAACAATCGACTTACTGCAATCTAAATTCGGTGAACGTGTTATATCGAGAAATGGTCCCGTCGAATAGCCGCCTAGATCGTGTGATTAACACCTCTAGACTTCTTTTTATGGGGGTACGTTAAATCGTTGGTCTATGCTAACAAGCCTGCGTCGTTAGAGGAGCTCAGAGCCAATATTGAAAGAGAGATAGCGGCCGTTTCCGTCGAAATGTGTGGCCGAGTCATCGAAAATTGGGTTCAACGAATCGAACCGCTGCAAACGTGCCCGTGGTGGACATATGAATGAAGTCGAACTCCATACATAAATGTTTTTGATTGTACTTCAAGCCGATAGTAAAATTTTCTAAATGTCTCAAATGGGTTGCGTTTTATTTTAAAAAAAAGTTGTCAAGTCCTTAATGGAAGACCCGATATATGTTCATCACAGGGTGGCACTACACATGCCCAAATAGTGAAGGGCTTGTGGTATCGGCTATTTATAGCCGCTGTGCCATCCTTTTTGTCGTATTTCGAGCAAATTTAATTTCTGTCACTTTATGAATTTGTAGATATTGGTAAATAAACTAAATTTGATTTGATTTGATTAATGATGCCTTCAATGACAATTCTGGCACTTGGATTGAAAAACCCGCAACAGTATTTCCAACATCCTAACAAAAATTCTTTTACTGAATTATTTAACTATGCCAAACAATATATAGATGTCACAAAGAGTAAAAAGATTGATGCAAATGATTTGAATATAAGTGCTATACCATAGTTTCTATTAAATATACGGTTTCATTCTGGAAAGAGGGTGTGAACTATTTAAGGCAAAAAAAGGTATTTTATTCTTATCTTCAGATTGAATTTTTAAGCATAAGGAGAATCCATATAAATTACTATTGTAAACCTGTTTTGTGACAAATTACTACGAATAAAATAAATAAAACATTAGTAAGGCTTACATTCACACAAATAAAGGTAGAAAAAGAAGACGACAATAAAAATTATTTAAATTATTTTGAAATTTCTCACGAGCCGAATTTACAGTTGAAATAAATTTAACTGGAATTGCAAATTTGCCTAATGAAGACTTTTTTATTGCTTACCATTTAACATAAAAAACATGCAAATCTCCAAAGGCCTGTATGAATAATATGTTAACAAAAAAGCTCGTAAAAAATGGTAATATCATATGCCAATATCACACAACAAATTTCAGGTAATTTATTATTTTTTGGTTTAAAATTACTGGTATATAAATGAAATAAACTGCTGGAAAAAATTAAGGTATATTGAAGTGATGAAGAAAAAAAGAAGGAACATCCTATCAACTTTGTTTAGTTAGTCACAGATACACATCCACTAGTTTCAAATCTGTAAAGGATGATCTTCAGAGCTAATCGTCTGTAACGAAAAACTAAAATTAAAATTATTAAATCAACTTGAGAAGTACGATAAAAATAATTCCTTCTCTTAATTTTAAAAAGCAAGGCTGTTATATGCCCCCCACTCTTTTTAGTGTTCTGTACGGAACACTTATAAGATGCCTTCGGTGTCTGTCTGTCCGTCTGTCTGTCCATCTGTCTGTCCGTCTGTCTGTCCGTCTGTCTGTCCGTCTGTCCATTTGTCTGTCTGTCACATCCGATTTTCTTCGAAACTATTTGTTCCATATTTAGTGGTTTAGGCAGTGTATTGCCAGAGAACGCGCTAACGGCAAACTTTTTTCCGATTTGATTCACGATTATCGTCACTGCTTATTCCTCATGTTACCTAACGTTATAAAATATAGCCTACAATCTGGCCAGAGAACATATGTATGTTTAAAAAAAAGGCACGTAAATCGGATAAGTGGTTCTCCAGTGATAAGCGCACTAACGGACAAACAGACAGATAGAGAGATATTATAGATAAAGATTTATATTATTATATAACCCGGCCAAAGAATATAACTATGAATTTAAAAAAATACACGTAAATCGGATAAGTGATTCTCGCGTGATAAACGCACTAATGGACAGACAGACAGACAGAGAGACATTTTATAAATATTATTATAGATATTCTCTGCTACCTAATATTGTTCCATATTTAATGGTTTAGGCTGTGTATTGCAAGGAAATGCGCTAGCGGCAAACATTTTTCTGACTTCATTCACTATTATCGGCACTGCTCATTCCTCATGCTACCTATCGTAATAAAATGTAGCCTATAACCTGGCCAGAGAACAAATGTATGTTTTAAAAAAAAAGTACGTAAATCGGATAAGTGGTTCTCCAGTGATAAGCGCACTAACGGACAGACAGACAGACACACAGAGACACGTTGCATTTTATATATATTATAGATGTGATATTTGCGCACTTTGTATTAATTTTAAAAAATCGCGAAAAATCGCTGTCCCCCCACCTTATCTCGAAAAGTATTGATCAAAAATTTTGAAAAAATTCTAGAATATTCTCTACGGGGTGTAGATTGAACGAAAATTATCACAAGGGCATTACCTTTAATAATTTATCTTGTATATAAAAAACACAACAAAAATTTCAACGTCATCACTTTTCAGTGAAGATTGGAAACAAACTTTGTTGAAAACTCTTTTGGGGTGTGTTTTGTGAAGTCACTGATCAGTTTATAGCTCCGTAACAAAACTCTTTATTTTAAAAGCAATCAACGTAAGAAACACTAATTGCGCAAGTTCAACTTGCACTTGACCGGTTATTTAAATATATATTCGAGAGGCAAGAGTGAGAAAAGAAATATCATGGAATGGGTACAGAAATAGGAACAACATGTTTATAGAGCATGCAGTATGCCGACGACCAAGTTATCAATGCCAATGATAAAGAAGATTTAGAATATCTGGCACGGAAACTGCAGGAAGAAAGCTCTAAATGGGGTTTAAAATTAAATGTACTAAAATCTTACGATTTGGAGCAGAGTTATCCTTTATACAGCTAGAAAATAACGCAGAAATTAGACCATGTGAAGAACACACCTACCTGGGAACTATTTGGATAGAAGTGAAACAAATGAGAGAGAAATGACGTCGAAAATAACACAGGCCAGAAAGATAATCGGCTGTTTAATTGGAATACTATGGAGTGGAAAAATTGGAAAACAGAGAAAGTTCAACATATACAGCACATTGGTAAAAGTAGCCTTTTATACGTATCACTGAAAAGAAAAAGAAAGGTAGAAGCAGTAGAGATGGGCGCAATGAGACAACCACTAAAAATAACTCTTAGAGATAGAGTGCGAAATGAAAAAGTACGTATTAAAATGGGTATAGAAGGACATTACACAATGATATCGAAAGACGGCAATTGATATGGTATGGCCATGTACAAAGAATGGGAGAAAAAAGCCTTCTCAAACGAGTTATGGAATGAGTTTTCGTGTAACTATGCGGTCGAGGGATGCCCAAAAAGACTTGAAAAGAAAGTATAATCAAAGCCATGAGTGCCGGAAATCTTAACGATGGCCGGTGGAATAACAGATTGGAATAGAAGCTAGGCATCCTGTAACGTCGGTGGATGTTTTCAAAAAAACCTATTTATATTTCTAAGGGTCAAGAATATTTATGCTTCAGGCTTATCTGGAACGAGCCTTGATTGATTGGTTCCTCTTCTATAAAACATCTGTGACGTAGAGTATGACACAAAGTTCTATTGTGGCCTTCATAGTAAATTGGAGGTCGATACCACCTAAAAAAGTTGGCTTTCTGAGTTGACACTCCAGATGTGTTTTTTTTAGGCTTTGATCTGTAAACCTTCTGTGAGATTTTTAACTCTCTGGTTTTTTCCATCGAATATCTTGGCGGCAGGGTACTGATGAAGACCGAGTAGTCCTAAAAGTTAGTCTTGGATCATTTCAGGTAGTACAAAGTGGAAATTACAGCTCTGCAGAGATGCGGCCCTACATGTAAAAAGATTTTTTAAGACAGAGGTGCGAGGTGTAAAAAGTTGATCCTCATACGCACGTAATGTATTAGATCAACGAATTCTTAGCATGCAGCGATCTGGTAGAAATTGAGCGAGCTACATCAATCAAATCTTTTCATAAAATCATTTGTGGAATATATTTATGTAACAAATTTTTACATAGTCTCTAATTACGTCTAATGGCTTTCTAGTAATCAGAATATGTTTAATTTGGAGAGCTCCACACGTTTTATCGATGATTAAATTTCAGCTTCTATAATATATATAAAATGCAACGTCTGTCTGTCTGTCTGTCTGTCTGTCTGTCTGTCTGTCTGTCTGTCCGTTAGTGCGCTTATCACTAGAGAACCACTTATCCGATTTACGTACTTTTTTTTTTAAAACATACATATGTTCTCTGGCCAGGTTATAGGCTATATTTTATTGCGATAGGTAGCATAAGGAATGAGTAGTGATGTAAAAATAGTGAATGATGTCGGAAAAAAGTTTGCCGCTAGCGCGTTGCCTTGCAATACACCGCCTAAACCATTAAATATGGAACAATATTATGTAGCAGAGAATATCTATAATCTATAATCTATAATATATATAAAATGCAATGTCTCTCTGTCTGTCTGTCTATCCATTAATGCGTTTATCACGCGAAAACCATTAATCCGATTTATGTGTCTTTTTTTTAAAATTCATACATTTGTTCTCTGGCCAGGATATCTATAATTTTCTATCTAGAATGTATATAAAATGCAACGCTATTCTGTCTGTCTGTCTGTCCTTTAGTGTGCTTATTACTTGAGAACCACTTATCCGATTTACGTGTTTTTATAAATTTAAACATATGTTCTATATAATTCGATATAAGCCTAGATAATGGGAGATAAGGAGAAATAATGGAAGATAAGTCGATATAAGGCTCGATAATGGGAGATAAGGTGAGATAATGGGAGATAAATATAAATAATGGGAGATAAGGAGAAATAATGCTAGATAAGCAAAGATAACTCTAGATAGTGGGAGTTATGGTGAGATAATGGGAGATAAGGAGAAATAATGGGAGATAAGGAGAAATATTGAGAGATAAGTCGAGATAAGCCTAGATAATGGGAGATAAGGTGAGATAATGGGACATAAGGAGAAATAATGGGAGATAAGGAGAAATAATGGGAGATAAGGAGAAATAATGGGAGATAAGGAGAAATAATGGGAGAGAAGCAGAGTTAACCCTAGATAATCGAAATTATGTAGAGATAATGAGAGATAAGGAGAAATATTGAGAAATAAGGGGAAATAATGGGAGATATTTTATTACGCTGGTCAAATTAAGGAATAAGCAGTGACGATAGTGGTGAATCAAGTCCACGCGAGCGGAGCCGCGGGCCCGGCTAGTCTTATAATAAAACCTGTTATGGAGTAAGAGGCTTTGTATACTGATATATTGCTGAAGCTTTCAGTGCTCTGATTGCCACATGATCATGCCAAAATATAGTTGCTTCAAAAGCATAACAGATTAAATGGCGAAGCTGATGGAACATAGGATTCTGTAAAGTAAATTTTTTAATAAAAATTGCTGCCTTAATGCCTTGGTGAATATAAAATTGATTTGGTTACTGCACTGCATGTTTTTATTGAGTTGGATAATTTTTGCCTGTCTGCTGATCTTTGCATAGTGCTTGAGTTCTTTTATTAGCGAAGCTACGGATGAAATGTCTGGTTTTTTTTTCAAACAGATTGATAATACAAAGAATGGAGATAGTACGAGACAGTATGAGGACATAATGAATACATTAGTGATAAAAATTAACACAAAAATCTTTTTTCTAGCCTCACGAATCGAAATCTTTAAAGGATGATCTTCAGAGCTAATCGTTTGTATGGAAAAATTAAAATTAAAAAAATTAAACCAACTTGAGAAGTACGATAAACATAATTCCTTCTCTTAATTTTAAAAAGCAAGGTTGTTATATGTCCCCCACTCTTTTTAGTGTTCCGTACGGAACACTTATAAGATGGCTTTGGTGTCTGCCTGTCCGTCTGTCTGTCCGTCTGTCTGTCACACCCGATTTTCTTCAAAATTATTCGTTATAGAAAGTTGAAATTTGGTAATAATATAGGAATTGATGGCCTCATCAGAGCCACGTAGTTTTTGAAAGTTAAATTTTGACTTAAGGGGTTAATTTTGGGAGGTGAAATGGGAAGTGAAAAACAAAATTTTTACTAGGTCATCGAGTGTGGTGTCAAATGAAAGCTTGTGAAAACACGAGAAATATATATATATATATATATATATATATATATATATATATATATATATATAATGTGATACTTGCGCACACTTTTCTTTGTATTATTTTTAAAAAATCACGAAAATCGCCGTCCCCCCATCTTATTTTGAAAAGTACTAATCAACAAATTTTGAAAAAGTTCGGGAATATTCTCCACGGGGTGTGAATTGAACGAAAATTATCACGAGGGCATTACCTTTAATAATTTATTTGGTATATAAAAAAACAAAAAATTTCAAGGTCATCACTTTTCAGTGAAGATTGGAAACAAACTTTGTTGAAAACTCATTTGGGGTGTGTTTTGTGAAGTCATTGATCATTTTATAGCTCCGTAACAAAATTTTTTATTTTAAAAGCAATCAACGTAAGGAACACTAATTGCGCAAGTTCAACTTGCACTTGACCGATTATTTAAATATATATTCGACAGGCAAGAGTGTTAAAAGAAATATCATGAAATGGTTACAGAAATAGGAGCAACATGTTTATATAGCCTGCAGTTTGCCGACGACCAAGTTATCAATGCCAATGATAAACAAGATTTAGAATATCTGGCACGGAAACTGCAGGAAGAATGCTCTAAATGTAAAAGATTTTGAAGACAGAGGTGCGAGGTATGAAAAGTTAATCCTCATACGCACGTAATGTATTAGGTCAACGAATTCTTAGCATGCAGCCATCTGGTGGTAGAAATTGAGCGAGCTACACCAATCAAATATTTTCATAAAATCATTTGTGGAATATATTTATGTCACAAATTTTTGCATAGTGTTCTAAAAAATTAAGTTTTTTTTATTGATTTTTAGGTCTCTAATTACGTCTAATGGCTTTCTAGTATCAGAATATGTTTAATTTGGGGAGCTTTACACGTTTTATCGATGATTACATTTCAGCTTCTTAGAATAAAACCTGTTATGGAGTAGGAGGCTTTGTATACTGATATATTGCTGAAGCTTTCAGCGCTCTGATTGCCACAGGATCATGCCAAAATATAGTTGCTTCAAAAGCATAAGAGATTAAATGGCGAAGCTGATGGAACATAGGATTCTATAACGTTAATTTTTTAAAAAGAATTGCTGCCTTAATGCCTCGATGAATATAAAATTGATTTAGTTACTGCAACTGCATGTTTTTATTGAGTTGGATAATTTTTGCCTGTCTGCTGATCTTTGCATAGTGCTTGAGTTCTTTTATTAGCGAAGCTACGGATGAAATGTCTGGTTTTTTTTTTCAAACAGATTGATAATACAAAGAATGGATTAAGTTGGGAATGTGGAATTTTTGGCACAATGATACTACTCAGTATATGTCACCACTACACCAAACACTTTATTTTTGCACTCGACGCGCGTTTCGCTAATGTGTTTGGTGTAGTGGTGATATATACTGAGTAGTAACAAAGAATGGAGATAGTGCGAGACAGTATGAGGACATAATGAATACATTAGTGATAAAATGAACACAAAAATCTTTTTTCTTGCCTCACGAATTTAGCGTATTAGTCACGAGCTTGTGCATACGATGAATTTTTAATTTAAAATGTTTTATCAGTGGCATTCAGATTAAGATAACATATAAATATTTTGTAATATATATATATATATATATATATATATATATATATATATATATATATATATATATGTATATATAGTATATATATATATATATATATATATATATATATATATATATATATATATATATATATGTATATATATATATTTATATATATATATATATATATATATAATATATATATATATATATATATATATATATATTAGAGTGACCGGATCTCATAGAGGCGGAAAAAAATGTCGGAATCTTGTTCGTCTGACCCCACAAAACGATTCCGCCTTTCCAGATATTGAGATAGCCGAAATTTGAGCTCGATTAAAACGACGTTTAACCCGTGCCGCTCGTCGCTCGAAGTTTGAAAAAATCCAAATTTTTGGCCAAAAAAGCTGACATATGGAGCCATAACTCCAGAACGGTAAATAATAGAAACACTCTTAATATCTCAAAAGAAAGCTAATGTTGTTCTTCAAAATTTATGTTCTATACATAATTGTTGTTATTTTAAGTCAAACCTAGTTACAACAGCCTTTAGCCCCAAAAACGTGACCTGGTACCACTAGTAGCATACTTCGTATATTTTGTTATTAAGTGATAAATTTTGCTTTTTTTTGGTATATTTTTGAGTTTAAAGTAGAAATATAATAAAAAAACAAGTAATACTGATAAGTCTAATGACATTTTTTTATTTTAAAATATAAAAATTAGGTATATAATACATACAAAACAGACACAGAAAAGATACAGACGTAGTACCTACATGAGTTGATAATTTTACATAGTTATCTAATCTATTCTAGAGCTTTTGTTAAAGTAGTTTTTGAAACGTCAGGATATAATGCTCGGCATTTACTTAGAACTTGCAGGACATATTGCTTTTGGTCTTTATCTTTTGTCAGAAGGTCGTTAAAGTCGGTTATTAATTTAACACCACGCTCAGCCATATCATTAACTACTTTTAATGTTTTGACAATTTTCAATTCTTCTTGGAAGTCATTATTTTGAGGCCAGGTGTTTGGATGTTGTCTTAGGAAATCTGTTTTTTTTATATTAAATTGGTCAAAGTATGTAAACGTTTCTTTGGTAAGTAAATTTACCAATACTCCATCAACTACCTCTTTTAAGTTTTTTCTTCCCTAACTTTTGGATTTACAACCCTAGCGTGCTGTGATGGTTCATCTGTGCTACTGAGCAATTTATTAGCCATTAACAACTTTTCATCGTCTGTAATGGTGAGATCAAAAAACGATAATTCCACCAACTTTGCATTCAAATACCACAAATGGTTCGAAAATTTGGTCAGGGCTATTTCTGCAATGTCGTTGTCACATTCTTTATAGTCTAACAACCCTAACAACACCTAACAATACCTAAATCTTGATTTGGGGCAAGATGAGCTTTTGGAGCATTGAACCAAGCTTTACAATAAATTTTAACTAGGAAAACAGAAATGGCACGCACAGAACTTTCTTCTTCTTTAGACATCTTAAATTGACGACGAAAAATGAACATTTTTAAGCAGTAAATAGCCTTTGCCATCCACCTAGCGTGATGAATGGCTCCTGGAGTTCTAAAACCCGCAACATTGCCGTCTAGTGATCCAACAAATACGAGAACCAACTCCTTGTAGTCATCTCTGGGTTGGCTCTCAGTTAATTTGGTCTCGAATTCAGCAGCAACATTTGCAATTACTTCTGGAGTTAGCTGTTTTTGTATTAGATTGTCACTGATACCTGTGTCGTATTTTCCTTTGTCTATCTTGGGCCACGCAGTGAGGAATCTCTTGAAAATGTCTGGATGAGGTCCAGTGGTTGATCCCATTTTGTGTCGAATACGCCTCTTAACAGAATTTCCAAGATATGGTGACGGCAAGCTAGGTATAACAATTCTCATCCTAACATTTGCTCCAATATGACGCATGCTCCTTTGAGTCTTCCCGTGTTGGATGCTGTAGTGTCGAAGCACATCGCCTTGACGGTGTTGAGAAGAACCCCATTCATGTAGGCATTCATATACGGCTACGGCTTGCTTCTCTCCAGAGCTGTTTGCTGTTACAGGAACTCCTAGCAGCTGTTCCTTTTCGCCATATGAAATAGCTATAGCTATTCGCTCACATTGTTCATTTTTTAAAACACCCGGTAAAAGTTTACCGTCCCAATGGACAACCACGGGCTCTTTTTCAGGAATGTTTACTTTATCAAGTTTTTTTTATTATATTGTTCTCTGAACATTTGCCTTCTATCATGTAATAAAGTTTTCGAGACTTTGTACTCAAGAGGGTCAAGGTTTAGTGCTTCTAGAGTAGCTATTAAAATTCTCGTGGCATTTCTGTCGGATACCTTACTTCAATCTAATAAAATGGGCAATTTCATGTTTAAAATCTCTTTAAAACGGCCCTTGCAAATGAAACTTTCATCCTCTTGCTCTCAGATGGTCCTGGATCTTCTGCAGCTTCTTCAGGGATGTCCATTTCCTCCAAGCTCTCAAGTTCCTGGTAGATGCTGTCCTCTTCAGTGTCTTCTTTTCCTTCTTCGAACTTGTCTTCATCATCCGTCTCTAAGAAGCAACAAAAGAAAGAGAAAAAAAAAAAAAGACTATAAAAACTTGTCGTTTTAGCAGAATAGTAATAATACATAGGTACTAAATTACCTACTTCTAATTATAAAAAGGTATTATTTAAAAAATATAAACTCAATCATAAAGATGCCAAATCATGCTCTCATGTACAATTTTCTTTCAATTATAATGAAACTATTTACTTATTTGTTTATCTATTTTTTAGAATACTAATAATAAAAAAAAACTCACCAATATCAAAAGTTGCTCCTTGGATTTGTCGGTTCATTTTTGCAAGTTCCTTTTGCACCTTGATTTTTTCAGCTCGAGACAACTTGAGATCCACTCCAGTCATGGAACCTGGGTGGCCCTTCTGCCTCTGTTTCACGAGAAACGCCTTATCTTCTTCCGATTTCATCAGAGCCAAGGCATCTTGTTGACCAATATCAAAGAGATCATCCAACTTTTCAACAAACTGTTTAAATTTGTTCTTGGCCGTTTTCGATGTTTTCTTCAGGTCTTTTGAAGAGTTCTCCACTCGGCGTGAAGTTTTTCCAGCTTAGTAATTGCATCTTGCTCATGTTTAGTCGGGATTCGAGCTTTCTCCCAAAAAATGAACACTTCTCGTATTGTAAGTTTTGCTGATTCTCTTACAGTTAATTTCACAGTACGTAAATTATAAAATAAAGCACACAAAACTTGACGATTTGAGGGTAGTTTACAACCGGTGATCTGGTGAATGGGATAGCCCACAAGAAATATTTTATCTTTGGTCCGGCTTTGTACACCTGATGTGGATGCCATTTCAGAGGCCCATAGGTAAATAACAGTTAACTTGGAAAATGAAACAAAATATATTGCAAACTTTAATTTCAATAAAATGTTTTCAAATGTCTTTTAAAATAATACTATAATAGTTATAAAAACAATAACACACACACTTGGAAAAATTAAAAAAAAAACGTTAAAATATCTTCACTAGATAATTGTTCGATCTAACCAGCTCAAAGGCACTTTAGAAACTAAACTGAATAAATAAAAGGTCGGTTGTACGCTGAAGTAAAATCACCATGCCTAAAATAGAAATTAGATTCACCCTCCTTTTTACCTGTCAAACGGGTCTTTCTTTGGTAAACTAGTCAGGTAATCCCCATATAATAAAAGATTAAATTTGAACAAAAGGCTCTTTATGTTGGAAAATTGAGTTCCAAAATACTTTTTAACAAAAAAATGTTAATTCCGAGACACATTATGAAAAAACCCGTAAAATTCTTAGAATACTCCCAAACTGGCTCCTACTGGTACTAGGTCACGTTTTTGGGGCTAAAGGCTGTTGTAACTCGGTTTGACTTAAAATAACAACAATTATGTATAGAATATAAATTTTCAAGAACATTAGCTTTCTTTTGAGGTATTAAGCGTGTTTCTATTATTTACCGTTCTGGAGTTATGGCTCCATATGTCAGCTTTTTGGCCAAAAATTTGGATTTTTTTCAAACTTTGAGCGACGAGCGGCACGGGTTAACGTCGTTTAATCGAGCTCAAATTTCGGCTATCTCAATATCTGGAAAGGGGAATCGTTTTGTGGGGTCCAGACGAACAAAATTCCGACATCGATTTTTTGCGGTCACCCTAATATATATATATATATATATATATATATATATATATATATATATATATATATATATATATATAATATATATATATATATATATATATATATATATATATATATATATATATATATATTATATATATATATATATATATATATATATATAATATATATATATATATATATATATATATATATATATATATATTATATATATATATATATATATATATATATATATATATATATATATATATATATATATATATATATATATATATATATATATATACATCGTACAGCAAGAGATCTAGCAGAGATAAATATAATAAAAATATATTGTAGAAATAAAATACATTCACAGTGACAGTACAGTTAAAATGTGTATAAACATATAGATAAAACAAGAATAAAATAAAAACCGGTCAAGTGCAAGTTAAACTTGCGCAATTAGTGTTCCGTACGTTGATTGCTTTTAAAATAAAAAATTTTGTTTACGGAGGTATAAAATGATCAGTGACTTCACAAAACACACCCCAAATGAGTTTTCAACCAAGTTTGTTTCCAATCTTTACTAAAATCTGATGACCTTGAAATTTTTGTTTTTTTTTATATACCAGGTAAATTATTAAAAGTAAGGCACTCCTGATAATTTTCGTTCAATCTACACCCCGTGGGGAATATTCCAGAACTTTTTCAAAATTTTTTGATAAGTACTTTTCGAGATAAGGCGGGGGACAGCAATTTTTTTCGCGATTTTTTAAAAATAATACAAAGAAAAGTGCCCGCAAGTATTACATTATATATATATTTTTTACTCGTGTTTTCACAAGCTTTCATTTGACACCACACTCGATGACCTAGTAAAAAATTTTTTTTTTCACTTACGATTTCATCCCCCAAAACTAACCCCTTAAGTCAAAATTTAACTCTCGAAACTACATGGCTCTGATGATTCCATCAATTTCTATATTATTACCAAATTTCAACTTTCTATGTAAAATAGTTTCGGAGAAAATCGGGGTGTGACAGACAGACAGACAGACACCGAAGTGATCTTATAAGTGTTCCGTACGGAACACTAAAAAGAAAGGACACAGTCACAAACGTTTAAAGTCTTTAAATCCATGTTAGTCATATATTGGGATGTCGAGATTTGACAACCATATAATCGTATTTTGATCGGCGTCGTGCATGTTCTGAACAGTACAGTTGAATTTTCTTAATGAGCTGTCCAATACAATATGTTGGTGGTCTGAGCAGGATTACCGCAATCATACACAGGTTTTTCAGAAATTCTCCAGTTATGTTTCATATATGCCCACCTACCATGGTTAGTATGGACTCGATTTAATGAGGCAAGTTGAATCCTGCAGGTTGAGTTATAGAGTCTTTAGAGAATCAGGATTTGACTCTGCCCACCCATACTTCCATACTACTTCTAATTTAAAATTCTCTTGTACGAGTGATTTTCCCAACTTCCATGAAGGTTTTCGGGATTTCAGTCTCTCTGGACAGCTTGGCTCGTGCAATCTTGATGTAATGGTAGTCGTAGATCATTACACTTTTGGCATTCCCTCTTTAAGGCAGGATTCCTTCTTAATGGAGGAGGATGAATGTTTGATGGAACTGGTAGCCACTGGAGCGATGTTAATTTGACTGTGCCAGAGAATATTCTCTTTGTGTCGTTCAGCTGGATGTCAATTTTATTGGTATATGCACTGTTTATTCAGACTGGGCAGCAATATTCTCGTACGAAGTATACCAGTGCGAGCGCAGAAGTACTGATGCGTCAGGGATCGGTCCAGAGTTACTCCCAAATATTTTGGTTGCGGGTTGTGTTTTAATAGTTGTCCTCTTAATTGCTTGCTTGTTACTTAAGCAATAGCACAATTCTTCCGTTCTCAGTATGTTTGGTCTGGGCGGCGTAAACATCAAGTTCGGCCATTTTGTAATAGCTTACTTATCCAATGCTAACAAGATGCCTAAAGAGAAACCAAAAAAATAATAATTAAGACTTACGAAAAAACAAAAAAAAATTAATCATTTGTTATTTCCCTCAGGTTGAAAATACGGTCGAAACAAATTTGCGTAAACTGGTCCGTTTAAATGTAAAAAGATAAAGAATGAATGCAAACCCTGGAATTGTAAATCCGTATAATGAAGCTCTTTCGTTAATAACAAGGATTCGAAAAGAAAAATGGAAAAATGTAAATTGCACTTTGCCGGAAAGAAAAAGTCCGCTTTTCCAAAAGACCTTATATCGTAATCTCTAAAATCAAAGTGAATCAATTTATGGTTTTGCTTGTAAAAGCGAAGTAAAAAAATCTGTTTACTTAACCAATTTTATATCAAACGGAAATTGGAAATATGTCTGTGATAGTCATCTTTTTAAATAAGAAGGGAAAATATGGAAAGAACCAGGTTTATTTAAAATGTTTACACAAGATTTCTTTAAAAAAGTATAGTTCAAGCAATTTTCTTAGGTTTATGTGTTTTAGTTATCCAACCTTTTTAGTGTTCCGTACGGAACACTTATAAGATCACTTCAGTGTCCATCTGTCCGCCTGTCGCACCTGACTTTCTTCGAAATTATTTGACATAGAAACTTGAAATTTGGCACTAATATAGAAATTGATGGTTTCATCAGAGCTGTATAGATTTTAAAGTTAAATTTTGACTTAAGAAGTTAGTTTGGGGTGTTGAAATCAGAAGTGAAAAGAAAAAATTACCAGGTCATCAAATGGGGTGTCAAATAAAAGCTTGAAAAAATTCATATATATAAAGTAATACTTGCACACACTTTTCTTTGTATTATTTTTTTTAAAAAATTGCGAAAAATCGCTTTCCCCCCCCTTATCTTGAAAAGTATCGATCAAAAAATTTTGAAAAAACTGTGGAATATTCTAGATTGGACGAAAATTATCACGAGTGCATTATCTTTAATAATTCATCCGATATATAAAAAAAATAACCGGTCAAGTGCAAGTTGAACTTGCGCAATTAGTGTTCCGTACGTTGTTTGCTTTTAAAATAAAAATTTTTGTTACAGAGATAAAAAATGATCAGTGACTTCACAAAACACCCCAAATGAGTTTTCAACAAAGTTTGTTTCCGATTTTTACTGAAAACTGATGACCTTGACATTTTTTGTTTTTTTTATATACCATATAATTTTCGTTCAATCCATATCTCGTGGAGAATATTTCAGAATTTTTTCAAAATTTTTTGTTTAGAACTTTTCGAGACAGCGATTTTTTCGAGATTTTTTAAAAATAATACAAATAAAAGTGTGAGCAAGTATTACATTATATATATTTTTTGAACTCGTGTTTTTACAAGCTTTCATTTGACATCCCACTCGATGACCTAGTAATTTTTTTCCCTTCCGATTTCACTCCCCAAAACTTACCCCTTAAGTCAAAATTTATGTTTCAAAACTAGACGGCTCTGATGAGGGCATCAATTCCTATATAAGTATCGAATTTCAACGGGCGGACAAACGGACAGATAAACAGACGGATAGACACCCAAGTGATCTTAAAAGAAACACTAAAAATTCAAGGTCATCAGTTTTCAGTAAAGATCGGAAAAAAAAATTGTTGAAAACTCATTTGGGACGTATCTTGTGAAGTCATTAATCATTTTGTACCTCCGGAACAAAAATTTTTATTTTAAAAGCAATCAACGTATGGAAAACTAATTGCGCAAGTCCAACTTGCACCGGTTATTTTTAATTCTTGACGGATTCTATGGGTAATATGAGCATGTTTCAGATATTACCTTATTTTATCGATTAAGTAAAGTTTTTTACGTATTAATTGCTTTCCATCATATTTTTATGTATATATATATATATATATATATATATATATATATATATATATATATATATGTATATATATATATATATATATATATATATATATATATTACATATATTTCATTTTACCAAATCCACCATACCACCACTAACACGGCCAGATAATTCCATTGCAACCACACCTGTTGAGAGAGCGAACTTGTTGGCTGAACTCTTTGCTTCACATTTTACTGTCGATTTCCAAGGAAAAACACTACCTACTATTCCCAAAGATGCTCGATGTTGTCTTCAGACAGCGCATCATAAAGCGTATTTTAATGAAGCTAGACACCAAAAAGGCTTCTGGCGCTGACGGAATACCTGCCATGGTTCTCAAAAACTGTGCAAGGGAACTAACACCAGTTGTCTGTAGACTTTTTAACTTATCCTACAGAAAGGGAATATTTCCGTCCTGCTGGAAATGTGTCACGGTTCAGCCGATACCTAAAAAGGGCAAGAAGATCTTGCCAAATAACTACCGACCAGTCGCACTGCTTTCAATAATATCGAAAGTCATGGAAAAGGTTATCAATGAGCAACTTCTAAAATATCTTGAACGATTCAATATTATTAGCGATCACCATATGGGACAGGAGATCTTCTGACTTATGTAACACATATTTGGAACAACGCAATTGAGCACTTTGGAGAATTTCGAGCGGTTGCTCTTGACATATCCAAAGCATTCGACCGTGTTTGGCACTATGGACTGTTGGTTAAGTTACGCTCTTATGGTATGTCTGAAAGGTTCTGTTTGTGGCTCTCGTGTTTCCTCAGAGAGCGTTCTTTACGAGTGGCGGTCGACGGATTTCTTTCTAACACCTTCACTATCAACGCCGGTGTGCCCCAGGGCTCCATACTGTCTCCTACTCTCTTCCTCATTCACATTAACGATCTGCTGGAAAAGACCGGGAATCCAATCTACAGCTTTGCAGATGACAGTACGCTTGTCTCTTCATTCACTTTGAACGCTCGGACATCGGCTGCTCAGGCGAATATCCGTAGACAGCAGGAGGTCGTTCAACTTAACAAAGACCTGAAAGAAATTCTATCTTGGGGTGACAGTAACCAAGTGGAATTTAACGCTACAAAAACCCAGGCGGCAGTTTTTTCTAAAAAAGTTAACGTTGCTGAACCCGACATAATTATGTCGGGACACTCCATTCCCCTAGCATCGTCGCTCAATTTGTTGGGCGTTAGTTTGGGAGCAAATTTATCCTGGCATGAACATGTTGCAGGCATAGCAAGGAGAGCTTCTCAAAAGTTGGGATTATTATTTCGAACCAGAAAGCTTTACACCCCACAACAACTGTTAATTCTTTACAAAGCTCAAATTCGACTAACTATGGAATACTGCTCCCATGTTTGGGGCTCCGCTCCCAAACATACACTGCATTTGTTGGATTCTGTTCAGAGAAGAGCTGTCCGTTTGTTTGGCGACCCGGAATTGACCGGCGACCTTGATTCGCTGGAACATCGAAGAACTGTTGGCGACTTGAGTCTGTTCTACAAGTATTTTCATGGAAAGTGTTCGAAGGATGTAGCCCGCTTAATTCCTCAAAAAGCGGTGCATGTTAGAAATACACGTCGCGCTGGTGCTTCACATCCGTATGAGGTTCAGCTTGCTACTCCTCGTACAACGCTTTTCAAGCAGTCTTTTATACGGAGAACATCATCCCTTTGGAACAATTTGCCCAGCGCTGTGTTTCCCACGGAGTACAATTTACAGCGATTCAAGAACAACGTGAATCGCTTTTTTTATTTTTTTTTCCGCACACATGCGGCTCCTGGAGCGCTTTAGGGACTTCCCTGCAGCACGTGTGCTAGACCCATAAAAAAAAAAATTACATTTTGCTTCACATCTATTTTGTAAGGAATTTATTCTCTCGAAACGGAAGAATAGTTTACCTTTTAAAACTATCCGTTTTAGCTAACCTTAAGCTACATATGAGATTTTTCTAAAAAGTGTTTTGGTTTTAAGTTATTTTAGTAGTATTTGACTCTACGAGGGTCGTTCCAAACGTTTTTCGGCCTGACACAGATATCGCGCCAAGTTGTCCAAATTATTATGGTAATTATTGAGTGTTACCTACTAGATAACTTGCTGTGAAGTTTTACAGTGTGTACACATGTGTTTAGTTATCTTTTTGTAGCGATCGTGTAATTAAACAAATTTTGACATTTACTAAAAAATGGATAAAGTTGAAGTAAGACCTATTATAAAAAAGTTCTTTTTAAAAAGTTTAACTCCTTCCACATTAATTGATTCTTCCTCTTCGTTTCCGATGATTAAAAGTAAGCGTGGTCGTACATCCACTCAAGGTGATAAATTTTTAGGACACTCAAAAACCTTTACGACCGACGAGATTGTGACAAAATTTACAATGACGTATTAGATGATCGCCGACTTAAAGTACGCGAACTCGCTGATATTATAAACATCTCAATATGCCGTGTCCACCACATTTTACATGATGTTTTGTGTACGAGACAGCTTTTTGGCTCAGTGATTGTCGAGTTTATTATAAATGAACTATGGATTCATCATAGAGAAGAAGTAGCCGTCGAAACAGTGGGTGTGAGCAGAAGAAAGTGCGCTCAGGAAAGCAGAAAGGTTTATGTCTGCAGGAAAGGTATGGTTACGATTTTATGAGATTCTAACAGTGTCGCGCTTATAGGCTACCTGAAGAAAAACAGAATTATTACCGAATATTGTGTTTCACTACTAGACCAATTGAAGTGTGCTATTTAGGCGACACGCCTACATCGCGTACAAAAGTACATACGCATCTCATATTATTGCTTCAAAACTGCATGACCTTCACCTTGAAGTGCTTCTACATCCGCCTTATTTACTAAATTTGAGTTCCAGAAGTTACTTTCTTGTTTCCAAATTTGAAGAAATGGTTGGCTGAATGACGATTCACTCCGAATGATAAAGTTAAAGCTTAGACGAACCCTTATTTTTTCAGAGTTGGATAAATCTGATTATAATAAGGGTGTTAAAAAATTGAAAAGTCGTTAGACTAAATGTATGGATTTACACGATCACTATGTAGAAACATAAAAAAAAACTTTTTAATCTTGCGTCTTTTTTGTTGAGCCAAGAACTGTTGGAACACCCTCCGTACATTGGACTAATGTGTGTTTTTTTTTACTGAAAAATTTAGACTACCACTCGCTTATTGATAAACAAAAAACAAATAAAAGTTTCATGTCCTGAACAAATATTAATTTTATCTTTGTGATACATATTTCATAATATTCAAGCACTTTCTTTAAGATTATGTTACCGTGCAAAAGAGAGATGCCGTAATTGAAAAAAAATTACACTCCGTGTTTTTTGCAACTTTTCATATGCGAGGATATCTAGTTCACGAGAGAGACCAGTTCCCTCTGTTTGTCTGTCTATTTGGCAAGATAATTCTTAAATGAAATAAGATACCGTTATCATATATATATATATATATATATATATATATATATATATATATATATATATATATATATATATACATATATATATATATATATATATATATATATATATATATATATATATATATATATATCGCATTTGGCATTTTCAAGTGCTCTTGCTACTGCTGGTGCTGCTACTCTATACTGTGATCTTGCTGCTGCAATGCCGGGACGAACACTCCACCTACAATCTGCGTAGACGCCGACTTATAAAAGACGACAACCACACTTCATCCTCTCAGTTAGTCTCGAGCAGCAGCAGCAGCAAGATCACAGTATCGAGTGGCAGCAGCAGCAAGAGCCAAATGAGATTTTGGCGAAACGTCGTGCAAATTCATTGTTAGACGAACGGATTGAAAACCGTAATTTTAATGTATTACATTCCACCATCCGTCAAAACCTCTACTGTAGTATATATATATATATATATATATATATATATATATATATATATATATATATATATATATATATATATATATATATATATAGATGCAGGAAAAAACTTACGGCTTTTTTTAGAAAAAGCAAGTGAAAGGGATGAGAGTTGATAAATTTTGTATATTTTTACCATTAATATGAGAGATTTTCTTAGTTTTGGGTTGTGACACTGAAAAAATTGTATGCAATATTTTAACTTCACTCGGTGAAGAAGGGTGTTACAGATATATATCTTGTGATATATCCTTCTCGAGGTTTTTTAAGTCGAAAAATCTGAATTTTTAATTATTTACAGTCGACTATGTAAAAGGTTAAAAGAGTAGGGGAAGGAGTTAGAGGGATTGTTTTGTATATCGCGTTATATATCTTTTTCAGAGTCTCCGGAATCACAAAATCCGAAAATTGTTTTAATTTATTTTATTTTTAATTTTAACAAAATTGTATAGATTGTAATTGGAGAAATGTCAGATTCTTGTCTATTTGTAATGGTTGAATTGTTATTTTTTATTGTAAAAAGGTTATATTTAGTATTTTTTCTATTGTAAACTTCAAGTACGTCCATTCCTTTTATTTTCGACGATAAGCGAAAAACTGTATTAAGGACCGATCACGAGAAACAGTTTTTTATTTCCATAGGTCTATCTGTTAATCTATTGCGCGATAACTACCGAACGAAAAGATATTTCTATTTCAAATATTCAAATACTTACACTAGGGAGGAAATCTATTGTCTTGGAGTGATTTGGGTTTGGGCGAACGGGGACAGTAATAAATTTCCGTAAGCTAATAAAAAAATTTTCGTTATATTAGTTCGGCAGTCGAATATGTAAGGACGGAGAAGGAATATAATTTAAAAAGTTGAACATTAAAAAGGCTCTCGGGATTGATGGCATAAAAGTATTTAAAAATATGTCTGAAAAGCAATTCTGGATGTATCTAATCTCACTAAAGCTATATTATATTACAGAAATTTCCAACGACATAAATAGTAGCTAAAATTATTTTAAATTATAATCATGGCCTAGCGAATTATTGTTCGATCAGCCTTTTATCCCACCTAGGCAAAATTATGGAAAAAATAATTTTATACTTACTTACATAATAATTATTTATTCAGGAAAAGAAAATCGTTCCTGGTGGAAAGTATAGGTTTGAACAAAATCAATGCACAGTTCGACAAACAAAAAGATTGGCATGAAATATATCAATTTTAAGAGAAAACTCAGCACTTGAGCAGTTTTCTTTGAGATTAGTAAAGCATTTGATTGGATCTGGCATAATGGTTTATTTATCAGATTAATTAGAATGAGGAGTATGGCCATTTTTCTCATCTAGCTTACTACCTATTTTTTTAAAAAAAAAAAACATAAAATTCAAAATTTCAATAAAAGACAGTCTCCAGTTATAAAGAAATAAGAGAAGGAATACTGCAAGGTTCGCCGATATGGGCCACCTTATTCAATTTATTTACTGCAGATATCCCAAAATTCTTTCTAAATACTTTACAACAAAATAATTTATGCCTTTTTGCGGACGGTACTGCAATAACTGCAGCTTCAGGACAACCCAGACTGGTTGTTTTGAAGTTACAGTAAAGCATAAATAAATTAGAGGTCTGAATGACAGATTGGAAAATTAGGTTAAAGCACGACATAACCAAAACCATTTATTTCAACAAAGCGATACGCAGATTGCATCAACTAGTTATCAGAGATTAAATATTCAGGACTATGCTTTAATAAAACTCTTAACCAAAAGAATAATACAACCAAAATTATTAATAAAGAACTGAGAGAACTACATGTAACGTTAGTCCTTGGAAATTTATTTGGCGGAAATGATTGGTAGAATGCGTTCGAGTCTCAGTTCTTGTAAAGTCCGAACTTTGGATACGAAAATGATTAAGTGCCGTAAATATGACTAAAAATTTGTTACAACACTTCTTGGTAAAAATGTAAATCTGCACCCCTACAAGATACACATGGTGTAAAAAACTAATACTGCTGAGAGGCTCAACCTCGTTAATCAATCTTTTGAGTGCTTTTTAATATCTACCAACATCTTATTTTAGAATGAAGCCATTTCCATATTAATCGCTATATCATTAACAGACTTGTCATTATTAGTGTGTGATCAATCCAACAAAAAAGTATTACGTAATTACATTCGGCTAAAGCGACGATTTGTGCTGCAATATCTTCGTCGAATGAAATGACAACTTTTGTGGACATTTATTTAAACTATTTTGTAAAAGGTAAAACAAGTTGGACTCTGCATAGCCATGATCTGACGTCGATAGGTTTTTCTTTTTGGACAATCATAAAAATTAAAGTTTCTAGTATATTATTTACTTCCTGAAACAACTGAAAGAAAATATTAGAAATGAAATGGAAGCGATCAACGAGTCGAAAAATAATCCAGAATTGCACCGCTCGCTTAGAACAATGCCACCATTACTTATTCCATCCATAGACGGATGTAAGCCACCCCAAGTTGACTCTAATTAGCTCTGTTGTTTGCTTTTTGCATCCAATCGTGTCCCGCTAATCTTTTTATGCCGTCCGTCCATCTTCTTCGTATCGCGAAGTTAAGAATACGATGTTGGAGCCTAATATTTAGCATTCTCCTATCCATTGCTCTTAGAGTTACCTGGAGTTTGTTTTTATACTTTTATTTAAAGTTTACGTTCCAGTGTTATGTGTAATGTTAATACCGGCAGTACATATTCATCAAACACTGTGGCTTTTATTGTATTTTGGATGTCCAATTAAAATGAAGATTGCAACCTTCCGAATGCAGATCATGGCAATTGGACTTTTCTATCCAAGTCAGCCCTTAAATTATTTTTTGATATTTCGATTTTTTATCCTAAATACATGAATGTTTGTACCTTTCCTATTCTTTTTTATCTTCTATTAATAGTTCCTGGTTATTATCTTCACTTTCGTTGTTCAAATATTTGGTTTTAGTGAAGTTTATTTTTAGACCTATTTTTCGAGACTTAATCATTCACCGTTTTGAACATGTCTTCTAGAGACAACGTGAACAGCTTTGGGGATATCAAGTAGCCTTGTCTAATTCCTTTTTCAATTTTGATTTATATATAATATATATATATATATATATATATATATATATATATATATATATATATATATATATATTATTTCATCCATAGTCGGATGTAAGCTTCCCAAGTTGTCTCCAATGAGCTTTGTTGTTTGCTTCTTGCATCCAATCGTGTCCTGCTAATCTTTTTATGTCATCCGTCCATCTTGTCTGTGGTCTACCTCTGCATTTTCTGTGTTCTCTAGGCCTTCATTCAACTATATGGTCTGTCCATTTGTTATCATTCAACCTTGCGATATGCCCCTCCCAATTCCACATTAATATACGAGTACATATTCGTTGTATTAAATCTGTCATTTTTAATCCTATTTGTATCTTGATGTTAGGAATACGATCTTGGAGCATTTAGCATTCTCCTCTCCATTGTTCTTTGGGTTATCTGAAATTTATTGATTATACTTCTATTTAAACCCCACGTTTCAGTACCATATGTTAATACCGGCAGTACATATTAATCAAATACGTATATAGACGGCCCGACCCCCAATGGAGAGCAGATATACTTTTCAGTTTTAGGTGTATCTTACCACGATGGTTACGCCAGTACGAGACTAGCTTGACTGATAAGTCGAAATGTGTCTTAATATGCAGACTACTGACATATGGACTTTAACATCGAAGTAATCTTTAATATTATTTATTTACATTATATTTACTAAAAGGGCCAAATGTAGTCTATTTAAAAGGTTAGTAAATATGGGAAATATTATCTCTTGAAGTTATTTTTTAATTTTAGATGCGGTCTTTTAATACAGTTGTAACATGCTACTTATTTCAGTAGCTTATTGAAATATCATTATCTTTAAAAGTTTATTTTTGTTGGAGATAACTTTTGCTTTTGTAGAATTGAGAAGCTGCGAAATAAGAAGTAAAAAGGTAAATAGTACTTTCAGGTAATAAGAGTCAAATAAACTACATTTTTATAAGATTTGAGGATGGCTTCTTTAAAAATAGCTATTTCTAAATTTTATATCGGTTATATTTGACGAGAGAGCTTCGTGAAGTTAAGTACTAGGTAAAAATAATTCTCCAACTTAAAATACACCATATATACTCAATAGAACTTTCGAGCACCAAAAAACTTAATGATAAAATATTTATAGAGCAGATTGTAATGTAAAAGAATAGAAATTATAATGGCTAGAAAAACAAGATTGTAACTCCCTATAATAGAACTCTTTCGTTAATAATCAGAATCGAACAAGAAAAAAGAGAATAATGCAAATTGCACTCTCCGGAGAAATGCTCGCTTTTTCCAGACGAACCGATGCCGCATAACGGTTGATATCAAAGTAAATCAATTTAGTGTTTTTTTTCCGCAGTAGCACGCTAGAAAACGCTATTTGGGAAATGTATTTTACAAGTATATAATGGCTTTTTAAATTAGGAAAAGGAAAAAATAGGGCTAAAGAAAATACGTTATTTCGGATTTAAATTTCTCAACCATACCATCTCCTTGGAATAAAAGAAAAGGTGTAGCTCTTCTATTATACAAATATTAGCACGGTTTATATAGAAAAGATGAATTGCTAAGGAGACAACATAGGTTAAGATGAGGTAAGAGACCAAAAATGTGGAGGCAGAAGAGTCCGTTGCTAGCTGCAAAATCTATATACAGACTAGGAGATTGTTGGTCAAAACAATCGTATTGTTAACATTAATTCCGTTGCTGAAAATTCACATCTGGTACAATGTATCCTGATACAAAATTATTAATAACAGAAACTGTGGCCTTCCCACACTTTTGGTCTCCATGTTAACAATTTATTAGTCCATCCATTCGGATCTTGTCTCGCAATGTGGCCCGCCTATTGCCGCTTTAGCCGTGCTATTTTTTTCCAATACATCCTGTACTTTTGTTCCTTCTCGGATATCTTGATTTCTGATTCGGTCTCGAAAGCTTATCATAAGCATGGCTCTTTCCATTGCTCTTTCAGTGATTTGGAGTTGTTAGCCGACTTGCGACTTAGTGCTGTAGTTTCTAGATATTAAATGAGAACAGGCATTTTACAACTATTTAAAAACTCTCGTTTTAACATTTATTGGGATAGCTGCTGAGTTCGTTATATGTCCCAGTTTACCGAATTGGTTCTCTTTTCCCAATTGGATCTTGTGTCCTAAATATCTGTACAAAGGCACGTTTTCGAACAATTGGTTGACAACAATCACAACTATGTCTCAGGGACTTATGATTTTGGTTTTATCTGAGTTAATTTCTAGTCCAACCTTCAAGGAAGCCTCATGAAGTTCTTGCAACATGTTTCGAGATTTTTCTGCTCTCTCGCTAATAATGATAATATCATCTGCGAACTTTACGTGGTTGAATCGTACATCATCTATGTTAATTTCTTTGTCAAGCCTGTTCAGATTTTTAAACACATCTTCCAGCGCTAATGTTAACAGTTTGGGTCTCTTTGACGTATTCCCCTTTCAGTACGGATATTATCGGCCCTTGTGTTCTCGTCAGTGGTTATTTGCAGCGATGCATGATCATATATATATATATATATATATATATATATATATATATATATATATATATATATATTTATATATATTTAATTAGATTTGAGTATCTAGAGTCTATCCTTGCATTATCCATAGCTTTCAGAATTGGGCAGGTTTGTATCAAATTAAAACCTTTATGGTAGTCAACGAAGGCCACGAAAAGAGATATATTGTATTCTGTCCACTTCTTGATGAGAGTATGAGGTGTCTGAAGATAGTCGACTATACAATAACCCGTCCTGAATCCCGCTGATCTAATCTACTTGATAGTCTGTTTGTTATTATTTTAGTCAATAGCTTATATAACATATAACATAAAAAACTATCGACCCATCCGTTTGCTCTCCCACTTATATAACCTGCTGACTACATTTTGTTAATGTCGTGAAAAGTAATGCAAAAATAAATGTTTTTTTTGGGAAATATTGCAAATTGGTACTACAAAAAGTGATGTTGCCGAACTTTAGTTTTTAGTAATTATTTTTATTGCAGTTTGCTTAATTATACAAAAGTAATGATATCATGTTGTTCTCAATTTTGAACCGGTACGTGATAGTGGTAATGGAATTGTTAATTAGTGAGGAGAAATTTCATGTTCGTTATTTATGTCGAAGAATACAAGTCAGCTGATTGCATGGGTAATATGGATATTTATTAGTAGTTCTGAATTTACTGTCGCTTAGACAGGGTGGAAATCCTCAGTAGACTGAAATATTTTTAGAAACATTATACCTTGAAAATATGTAGGCTTAGAATGATATATAATTACGTCATGATGAGAATTTACGTTAATCGGAGAAAAATAAAAAATAATATAGCTTTATTTACTTACGAGGCTCGTTTTTAAAGTGAGTATTGTCTTGACATAAAAAAGGGCCTTTTTTTTCAACAAAACAAAATCATTATGGCGCCCTTATCGCTGTCGTAGCGCTACGCTCTAAGGTGCTCCTTTACGTGCAGTAACGAATGGTAGTTATTGTTTTCCTCGTCAGAGATATATTTTTTCATCGTGCACGTTTGTGTACGTACGGTTTTTCTTAGCACTCTATCGCTTGTAGCGTTTTCATCATATACTTCACTAATCTGCCGATCAATTTTAGCTACTTTCACATCTCTAGCATTTGAGAAATGAATTACAGGGCGTACTTCACAATTCGCGGGATTTTCAATGGTCTAAGGTATTTTAAACAGGCACAAGCAAAGGTAAATTTGGACCAATGCTTCCACAATGGCGTCTGTGGATAGCCATTAGATCCAGGTACTCAGCGCGCATGCGTACAGACAATAAAGCAACTTAATGCGATTAAAAATACTTTAAAAGCAACACGTTGAGTATCAACTTCTTGTATAAAGAAGTTGTATTAACGTCCGAGGCCTTTTAGAAAGAACATTTTGTAGACTAAGAATTTAAAATATTGTGAGACAGAATATTTAAAAAATTATTAACAAAACTATGTAACTACATACTACGTGTGTTCTTGCAATCTTAAATTCTACTTGGTTACTATAATGTCATTATAGAATTTCTTTTAAATTTCTCAAAGTTTTAAAACTTTCTACTGTCTGGACCTATTTGCACTAGAAGATGTTATCCACAGTAAACGCACATTATAATTAGCAGAGATTTTTTTTGTTTTACTGGCAGACCAGGAGACAACAGGCGTCCTGAGGAATATCAGCATATTATATGAACTCTGGAAAACTTAAGACAAGAAATTAAATCAAATAACCCGCCAAGTGCAAGTCCGACTTGCGCAATTAGTGTTCCGTACGTTGATTGCTTTTAAAATAAAATTTTTTGTAACGGAGGTATAATGATCAATGACTTCACCAAACACATCCCAAATGTGTTTTTTTTTTTCCAATCTTTACTGAAAACTGATGATCTTGAAATTTTTTGTGTTTTTTTTATATACTAAATAAATTATTAAAGGTTTCGTGATAATTTTTGTTGAATCTAAACCCTGTGGAGAATATTCTAAAATTTTTTCAAAATTTTTGAAGCAGTGCTTTTAGAGATAAGAGGTGGGGATAGCGGTTTTTCACAATTTTTTGAAAACAGTATAGAGAAAAGTGTGCGCATGTATTATGTTATATATATTTTTGAACTCGTGTTTTTGTAAGCTTTCATTTGACACCCCACTCGATGACCTGGTAAATTTTTTTTTCACTTTTGATTTCACCTCTTAAGTCACGGCTCTGATAAGGCCATCAATTTCTATGTTAGTGCTAAATTTAAACTTTTTACAGACGTACAGACAGGTGATCTTATAAGTGTTCCGTATGGAACACTAAAAAGGTAGATAGTAATTTTTAATTCGACTTCTTACAAAAAAAAAGGTAGCATAGATTACGTTATACACAATATAACTGGTAAAGATTATGAGAATATGAAAATACTTATTCTAAAAGCTTTTCCGTTCAGATTACAGAGCAGAGTCAGTATTTTGAAAATATCGTCAATATCTAATGCGTAATTTATGTAAAAAATATAACATTCTTAATATAAATCCAATCTTGCAACGTTTTAAATTCATTTTTCAATATCAAACATCTAACCTTTAACTATCAAAAACAGTAACGAATATTTTTATTTGTCCGATATAATTTATAATATTTATTTTAACTCGTTATATATTCGTAAAAGCTTGATTTCAGTTGAAACAGGAATTAGCATTTAACAGATGATATGAATTGCATACTGTTTGAATGTTGTTTTCGGTTACCGAAATGAAATTTAAACTACAAAATAACAATTTCCTGCTAGAATTTTCTGCATAGTTATTATTGCGCTTGATATAAGTTTAATTTGTGAATCATAAATTTTAGGATTTAGTCACATAATAAACTCTAACAGTTCAGATTCAATGGAAAAAAACACTAAGCTAAATTTAATTTATATATGAAGGATAACAATATACCTTACAAATAGAGACTGAATATACATGCCAGAGAAATTATATCCTATTCGGTTTTCCTAGTTGAATATTTCTGATGTTTTTTTCAGTGTCTCCGGCACTACTTTAAAGTTACTAACCGGGAAATAGGTGTGTATTATTATCGATATTTTTTAACCTATACTCATAGAAAATTATGAGAAAAGCATCGACAGAGAAAACAAAAGAAGTAAGCGTTGCCAAAGTGTTCTTCAATAATTTAAGATACGCCGACGCGACGGTACAATTCTAATATTAGCCAAGCTTGATAACGTGCAAGTAACAATAAATAAAATAAATACATCGAGTGAAGAATGAGAACTGTTCTAAACGTAACAAACGCGAAATACATTTTAATTACAAAATTGAAACAACATAATAGACATATAAAAATTAGCAACGACACTGTAGAAAAGTAACAAAAACAACGACTACGAAAATCAGGACTGGAAAGACAAGAACAATTTTTATAACAATAACACGCGTATCCTGTAGTACTGATAGGATCAAATATAAGGTTATTAAGATGCCATATACTCTCAGTAATGTTCTAGAGTTTACAAATTTGGGCGCTAAATAAAATCATATATGAAATTGCAATTACAGGGAGGAAAGGAAAACTACAGTACTTAAGACACGTTATATTTGTTACAGCTGATAAGTCCGAGGAAAATTCAAGAAGAGAAAACTCTTCTTCCTTTAGCCGTTTTCTACCCACTGTCGGGTATAGGCCTCTCTGAAATCTTTCCATTTTTCTCTATGTTGTGCTTGTTCATATCAGTTAAGCCCTCCAATTCTCTTCAGATCATCGCTCTATCTCTGCTGGGGTCTTCCAATGCTTCTTTTTTCACCCCATGGTCTCCACCTAGCGATCTTGCCACTCCTTATACGTCGCTCTCGCCACATGGCCGGTCCAGCCCCATTTCAGAGATGTTATCCGTTTGGTGATATCATCCACCTTTGTTTGTTGTCTAATTCATTTATTAGTTTTCTTGTCCTTCAAAGTAACATTTAACGTCTTCCTTTCTATTGCTTGTTGGTGAACTTGTAGTTTTTCTATTGTTCTTTTAGTTAAAACCCATATCTCGGCTCCATACGTTGTAACTGGTAAGATACATTGATTATAAATTTGGGTTTTTGGTCTTTGAGGAATGTTCATATTGCCCATCCCATATGTATCCTTCTTTCTATTTCAAGCTGCTGCTTTTCCTTACCTATCGTTATTATTTGTCCCAGATAGATGTACGTATTTACTTTCTCTATTGTTGAATGTCCATTAACTATATTTTCATCACTGGTGTCTTCGTTACTAATGCACTTTGTCTTGGAGAAGTTTATGTAAAGTCCCACTTTTCTTGCTTGGTGGTGGAGATCTGTAATCATCTAGATCATTTCATTCTTGTTATTTGTTATAATTACAATGTCATCTGCGAATCTCAAATTGTTTAGCCGATTGCCAGCTATTCGTCCCAATTCAGTTCTTTGAATACATCTTCTAAGATCATTGTAAACAATTTAGGAGATATTACAATTTAGGAGATATTACATCGCCCTATCTTACTCCTCTGTTCACTGGGATCTTGCTTGTTAGTTCTTGGTTTACCATAACTTTGAGTGTTGCTCGTTCATATATTCTGGCTATCAGTTCGCTGTATCTGTAGTCTATATGAGCATTTCTAAGAGCTCTTATAAGCGCCCATTTTTCCACTGTGTCGAAAATATACAAATATGAGCCACATTGGTATATAATATTCGGTGGCCTTCTCGATTAGTATTCTTAATATGTGCAAATGCTCAATCGTACTGAAACCCGATCTGAATTCAGCCTGTTCTATAGGTTGGTATACTTCCATTTTGTGTTCCAGTCTGTTTGCTATGGATTCGTGAGAACAACTTGTAAACTTGGGAAAAATAAGCTAATTGGCCGGTAGTTTTCTAGGTTTTCGTTTTTTGTATATTAAGATGACTATGGCGTTCGGGTATATATATATATATATATATATATATATATATATATATATATATATATATATATATATATATATATATATATATATATATATATATATATATATATATATATATATATATGTAGACATATGTATATATATGTATATATATAAATATATATATATATATATATATATATATATATATATATATATATATATATATATATATATATACATACATATGTATATATATATATATATATATATATATATATATATATATATATATATATATATATATACATATGTATATATATATATATATATATATATATATATATATATATATATATGTATGTATGTGTATATGTATTATTTATCGTACGCAAAATGATTGCTGAACATTGTAGAAATGTATTATTTATTGATTCTTTTTGTTTTCATGTTTCTCAACGAAATATTTTGTTACGAAATTGAAGGGTGAAATTACCTTTAATTGTACTACGGCTGGCTTACAAACGCTTGTTGCTCTCATTCCAAAACGTGGAACATCTGTTGGTTTCTTTTTAAAATCGCTATGACAAAAAAACTATTTTTATTGAAACGAGTTATTATTATGTATCTTTCGATTAATTATGAAATATGATATTTAGTTGGCTACCATGGGGGTGGGGCCGTAGCCCTCCTCTCAATATTTCAGTACGTTTTCAATGGATTACGGCTCTATTTGGCCAACAGCCGATGGATATTTTCCTTAAGTGCGTGGATTGTTTGTGACACCGGTCCTCAACAGTTTTCGATAAAATAAAGTCCAACTGCGTCGTACGCAAAAGATCGATTGTTTCACTGTTGATGTAGTATGTTGCGCAACAAAAGTTCTTTCAACTCCAAATCGTTCGATTGCTACAATAAAAAAATAGTTATCATATCTCTGTAATCCATTCCGTTCACCGAAACACTGTTGCCAGTTTCATCTTTACAGAAAAAAGGATCAATAATGCCACCAATCCAAAAACTACATGAAATAAGAACTCTTTAAGGATGCATTGGCTTTTCTACGAGTACATGCGGATATTCAGAATCCCAGATTCTACAGTTTTGCCTGTTTACATATCCTTCAAGATGAAAATGAGCTACGTCCGAAAAGATTTTGAGAGCAAGATCAACGTCATTTTTCAACTCCTTTGAAGCTCACATAGAGGAACGATAACAAAGAGCATGGTCATTTGGCTTTAATTTTTGTGTGAGTTAAATCTTGTAAGCAAAATAATCCGAGATCTTTATGTAAAATTCTCCTTAGAGAGGTGAGATAAGGTAAGGTTTTTGTGTTTTCATGCACACTTTTGGGAACTGCAGCAATATTTTTGTCTGTGCGCAGTGGACGAGTATTAGAATAGGTTAGGTCATAAATAAGTATGCTAGTTTTATGAACTTTCTTTACAAATATCTTTACGCTTCCCGCTGAAGAAGTTTGATTTCAACCATTTTTTTTTTAAATTTCCGTACAGTTTCTGCTCTAACGTACTCATTTTGGAAATATTTTTTTAATATTTTCCTGCATTGTTCAAGCGTAAACCTATCCATTTCATACCGCGGGGATTTAACATTAATATAAACTTCAAAAAGAAACCAACAGATGACCCACCTTTATACATTTAAATTAAATGAAGTTTATTGTAGGTTACTTATTATTGATGTTTGTTTCAACATGGTTAATATTTTACTACAGATTTTCTTTGGTGATTGTAATTAAGGCAAATTATACTAAATAATCTTCTTAAAGTAAGAAAATTTCTTCTTCATTTGTATATTTAAGACGTCAGTATTAAACCTTTTTCTTCTTAGGCTGTGTAATGCCACACGTTGACAATCATTATTTTTTCCTGTTTTCTTTATTGTTTTTGGGAACCTTCTTCAGCCTGTCTCCATATGATTTTAGCCTTTATTATACAGGGCCAGTTTTTTTGTAGCATTTGGGTCTTTCTATAAAGCATAAGTTTTGGTAAGGAATATTGAACTCCTTTCAAGATATGTCAATACTTTAAGTTGTTTTGTAATATACTTACAGTATCTTGGGCAAACTGAAAGACCAAATAAGATTTAAAGAATATTTAGACCATTTGAGGTACGGTAGCATAGACAAATCAAGCATTGCTGAACATGCCCTTGAATAAAATCATATTCCTAAGGGTAATATTAGTTAATTAAAAGGTAATTAAAAATGTATACGATAAAAGAGATTATTGGACTCAAGTGAAAGTATTTAAATCAGAAAATGTCCGAAAGGACATCAAGTGTGTATTTTTAAGCAGTAATTAATGCAGAAATGCAATAACGCCCGTGGTAGCAGTATCACGTTGTCTTAAAAGTGCCGTGAAATACAAATGTGTATGTTTCGGAACCTGGGTAACGTAGACGGATATTATCACATGCCTGTCAATATAGGTATAATAAGAAAAAGGGCAAAAATCCCCATAGTGGCAAACAGGTGGACTATAACACAAAGGACCTCAATTATAGTCTTCCATATGGACTACTTGACTCAAACTAAACCGACGTCTATGATTTGTTTATTCCGCTTGAGTAAACACCAATCTTAGGATAAAATAGGTTAAAATAGTTAGTTACTCGTAAATGCACGTCGAGCATATAACTAACGTAATTCATTGTTGTTGTATCGACTCATATTTTTTTTTTTTTTTTATATATATATATTTTTAAAAGAACTATTTAAAAAAACCGGTCAAGTGCAAGTCGAAAAAATTTTTGTTAGGGTTGTATAAAATGATCAGTGACTTCACAAAACATACCCCAAATGAGTTTTCAACAAAGTTTGTTTCCAATCTTTACTGAAATCTGATGACCTTGAAATTTTTGTTTTTTTTTTTAAATACCAGATAAATTATTAAAGGTAATGCACTCGTGATAATTTTCGTTCAATCTACCCCCCGTGGAGAATATTCCAGGATTTTTTCAAAATTTTTTGATAAGTACTTTTCGAGATAAGGCGCTGGACAGCGATTTTTCGTGATTTTTTGAAAATAATACGAAGAAAAGTGCGCGCAAGTATTACATTATATATATATATATTTTACTAGCGTTTTCACAACCTTTCATTTGACACCACACTCGATGACCTAGTAAAAATTTTTTTTTTTTACTTCCGATTTAACCCCCCAAAATTAACCCATTAAGTCAAAATTTAACTTTCAAGACTACATGGCTCTGATGAGGCCATCAATTCCTATATTATTACCAAATTTCAAGTTTCTATGACAAATATTTTCGGAGAAAATCGGGTGTGACACACAGACAGACACCGAAGTGATCTTATAAGTGTTCCGTACGGAATACTAAAAACACTTTGAGAACGTACGTCATTATGCTGATAAGATGATAAAAAAACTTTTCAGTTAATGCTGGTATTTTTCCCCGTATATTTCGTTGAGCAGGAGATAGACTAAGAATTTGGACCTAATGAATAAAAAGATCCCATAAACAAACTGAAGAATGTGAGTATTAGAGGAAAATTAAGTGCTTAAAAATTTCTTATGTCCAACAGTTCACTTTTTGTGAACTACAACTAAATAGAGTAAAAGAAGTTTTATGTAGAGGTAGGAGTTTCACAAGGCTCTTATTCCTAGTGTACGTTCGTCATTTACCAAACTATATATAGGAGATAATGCCGTTAAAATGTATGCCGACGACAGGCCAATGATAGAATTTGCTAATACATTACAAGAAATAGTTGGTGTGAGGGTAAAAATTTAATTTTAAATGAGGTACGTGCTGTGAACTCCAACCTACGAAGACTTTTACTCTATACACCATTAAGTTTATCTATTAGAGCAAGATTTATAAGTAATTACATTAACAATATTTTTTTATTGGAAGGCAATATCGAATTTCTTTCCAAAAAGCTTAAGTGGTGCTTTCTGTGCCATCCTACAATTAAAAGCACTGCTTGATTTGGATGATTTATTTTTTTTATGCCTTAGTATGTTATATAAAAACAACACTATGTTTTAATTTCCAATATATTTAAAGTAACTTGACAATTGTTTCACCATACAATGGCTTCTTCAGAAGTAAATAAGAAAGAAAAATATTTGGTAGTAATCCTGATTATAAAGTGCTTAAAACCATCCTTAATTACCTAAGATTACGCTAATTATTTTATATTATGATTAGCATAATCTTAGGTAATTAAGGATAGTTTTAAGCACTACATAACCAGGATTACTACCAAATATTTTTCTTTCTTATTTACTTCTGAAGAAGCCATTGTATGGTGAAACAATTGTCAAGTTACTTTAAATATATTGGAAATTAAAACATAGTATTGTTTTTATATAATTTTATTATGAATTTCCAACAAGTATCGGCTAACATAATCAAAGACCTTAGTATGTTTTTATATTTCTCCACATTGTGTTTTGGGAAAGTGTAATGAAAGCGTTGGAATTATTATTCTGCAAAAAAGATTCTTATTGCTGATTTTTAACTTGTTTGTGTATGTGTGTATGTAAATCATGTGAAAGCATGTTTAATAACACAGCCCCACAAAAAAAAAGTGGGGTATACTTTTGATGCGATATATCAGATCCGTAGTATTTTTGCCCGCTGATCACGAATCTGACGTCAGAATATCGCCATCAGATCTCAATTTTTTTCTAACCTCAAAAAATAGGTAAAAATTAGTAAAAATTAAGAAAAATATACTCCTAAAAAATTGATTCAAGCTTTTTCATGAATCCAAAGATGTATTAATATGTATTCGGACACGCTAAGCTAATATTCATCGGTTGGATTAAACCATACAGTTCTGTTTTCTTTCTCAATAAATCAGACAGATATAGTGCTTCTCGAATGCAAAAACGAATTCAAATTAAAATTCAACCGACTCTTACCAAATTTGGTACACGGGGGTTTTTTGGGTTGCTGATCATGAATCTGAGGTCGGATTTGCAAAATTCAAAATGGCGGATCCAAGATGGCGGACAAAATTTTTGAAAACCAACCGATTTCTACCAAATTTGGTATACAGTTGGGGAATCCTCAAACCTGATACTCTTAAACCCTAAACCCTGAAACCTTAGACTCCCACACCCTGTAACCTCAAAAAATAGACCTCAATAACCCTGTAACTTTAAAAATGAGACCCAATAAACTCAAAACCAGGACTTTTAAACCATATATTCTCAAATAGTAGATCCTTAAGCCCTAGAATTGCGAAGGTTAGACCCGCGCCTAACTTTCCTTTTTTTGGCTGTATCTTGTTCTTTTTTCCGCGAATGACCTATTCAAAGGATTTCTGCCCAAACGCTTTTGAGGACTTGTTTCTCTTTTTAGCGACCAGCAATAGTCCGCTAGCATATGGTTATCCCATCGTCCTTGATACCGATTTTCTATGATTTTCAGATCTTGGTGAAAACGTTCCCCTTGCTCCTCACTGTAGTCACCAAGATTATCTGGGAAATCATCGATGTGGGAGTCCAGGAAATGTAATTTTAGATTCATTAAGCAACCTAATGTTTGAAAATTTTTTACCATTTTCTCGACTATTTCTTTGTACTTAGGACTTTTATTATTTCCCAAAAAGTTTGTTGCGACTTCTTTAAAACTAAGCCAAGCAGCTTTTTCAACTTTATTCATTTTAGTAACAAATAATGAATCTTGAAACAATTTTCTTATTTGTGGCCCGTCAAATACGCCTGCCTTAATTTTAGCTTCAGAAAATTTTGGAAATTTTTTATGCAAATATTTGAAACATGGGCCGTTTGTATCTAATGCTCTCGTGAATTGCTTCATAAGTCCAAGCTTAATGTGAAGCGGGGGGAATAAGAACTTTTCCTGGATCTACCAATGGTGGAAACAATACATTATTTTCACCAGGAGTGAACGATTCTCTTGGCCAAATTTTTTTCTTATAATGACGTTCCCTGTCTCTGCTATTCCACAGACATTTATAACAGGGATAAAGTGTAAACCCTGACTGTTGGCCAAGCAATATTGTTACAATTTTCAGATCTCCACAAATTTTCCAGTTATGATCAGCATATTTTATTTTTATCAAAAGCTGCTTCATTTTTTCATATTGCTCTTCCATAACTGTGGAATGAGCAATCGGAATGGGAGCATAAACGTTGGTATTATGCAGCAAAACTGCCTTAATGCTCCGTTTAGAAGAATCAATGAACAGTCTCCATTTTTCAAGATCGTATGAGTTATTTTTGAAATTCATCCATTAGACCTTTTACATCGGTACAATATGAAAGTGACAATTCCTCGTCCATTGTGAAATATTTTCGAAATTCTTCATCTCTGTTTCTATAATAAGAAATCGTAGCTTCTGGCTTAAGTAAATGTCTTTTCTTTAAAAAGGAAGCAAGATGCTCTGAACCATCTTTGGATAAGCCTAAATCTCTGACTAGATCACTAAGTTCTGACTGTGATACGAGTATTGGTTCTGGTTTACGGTTGTATGGTAGAAATTCTTTATCTGTGTCACTAGTATATGATAGGTTGTCACTAGAACATTCATTAGTAACAATGTTTGAATCTTTTTCGACAGTCTCAATGTTTTCGGCATGAACTGATAAGGTGAAATCATTTGTTTCCATAACATCAGCATCAAGTGGTTCAGGAGGCGGAATTAGTTTAGTTGGTCTTGTTACTGTCGAAACATCGTTATAAGTAATAGTGCTTTTATTTTTTCGGTTATGCCTAGATACAACATTCATACAAAAGTAGCAATCATTTTCACTGTATGGTCTATTCCATATTGCTGGTCTGGAATATTTAATCGCCTTCTTATTGATGTACAACATTATTTTGCAAGAACTGCAAATGATGGGGGAACCCAATCTGTATCCTGGTACTGTATTTCAATGTTAAAACAATCCTTATATAAGGTTTTAATCTTATCCGTTATCGGTGACCCCATTTTACTCAATACGTGTTGACAGCAAATATAACAAAATGAATCACTGTTTTTATCGCACTTATGAAAAGTCCTTGTACCGTGAGACCCTTTTCTTGTAGCATTATACTCTACATGAGCCAAGTCACCCACACATGAAGAGCTACGGTCGCTGGATGACGACGGCTGCGGGCCCGCTTTCCCACCCTGACCAACCGCCGATACTGGGTTTCCGAGTCCCTGCATCGTAATTCTCTTTCTTCTACCTGCTATCACGGCATCTAAGCCGTTATCCAGGGACTCTGCCGGCTAGTGGAATAACACCGTTGCCCACCGTCACCACGTGGAGGTGCCCTGGATGCAGGTAGAAGAATAAAAATCGACCGATGAATTTTCTCGGCGTTCAAAATGGCGCGAAAACATCTGCCATCTTGAATTTTGCAAATCCAACCTCAGATTCGTGATCAGCGACCCAAAAAATCCCCGTGTACCAAATTTGGTAAGGATCGGTTGAATTTTAATTTGAATTCGTTTTTGCATTCGAGAAGCACTATATCTGTCTGATTTATTGAGGTTAGAAAGAAAACAGAACTGTATGGCTCAATCCAACCGTTGAATATTAGCTTAGCGTGTCCGAATACATATTAATACATCTTTGGATTCATGAAAAAGCTTGAATCAATTTTTTAGGAGTATATTTTTCTTAATTTTTACTAATTTTTACCTATTTTTTGAGGTTAGAAAAAAATCGGGATATGATGGCGATATTCTGACGTCAGATTCGTGATCAGCGGGCAAAAATACTACGGATCTGATATATCGCATCAAAAGTATACCCCACTTTTTTTTTTTGTGGGGCTGTGTAATTGTAAAATTGTCTTAGTACCATCTGCTTATATTATGTGTCTGTTATACTTAAAAAGTAATTATAACATTTTGAGCGTAAATAATAATTATCAAACTCTAGATAGGAATATTATAATGTTTTCCACACACAGAATATATTATATAATGCCATAGGATTATATAATAAACCACCGATAGTTCGAGCAAACACAATTTAAAAAAATATTTAGACATCTTTTAATAAGAAATACATACTATTTCAAGAGTTAAATTCATGGAATAACTGAGAATACATGTATATTAAAAGCTTAAAGGGTGATAATTTAAAGTATTTTTTCGTATTCTAAATTTTACCTATTACTTTATTTATTTAAATAATTGAGATTTCATAAGAGGCAACTTTATTAACATTTGTATATTTGTATTTCTAATTCTCCTATTGCTTTTTCACCACCAACTTTCTAATTTCGAACGAATATAACGTTCTCCCAGCAACTTCAATATCTCTTCATTCATCTCTGATTTATTTTTTTTTTATTAGCAAGCATGTTCCAGGTTTTGATGTACTATCCTCCTCGTGGTTCCTGGCTCGACATTGTTTTGCTATTTGGGACCTCATATGTTTTTGTGACTTTGTTATTATTGTATGATTTTCTTATACTGGTATCGATATGTAGACGATATAATTGTATGCTTTACAGGAACAGATTTTTTACACAGAAATATCAGTTTTACAATGGAAGAAGAAATCGAAGGGAAAGTGAGCTTTTTAGACTTAACAATCAGTAAAATCCGGAAAAAACATGAATTTGCAATATATCACAAGCCCTCTTATATAGATAGCACAATTCACAGTAGTTCTCATCATCCCAACCAACCCAAGATCGCTGCCTATTATAGCTTTATACACAGATTAACTAATATTCCCTTATCAGAATTCCATTTTACTAAAGAACAACTAAACTATATGTGAACAAGCAGCCGTTAACAACGGTTATTCACTAACCTTAATCGAAAAGATCGTTAGGAAAAAAACTTAAAAACAAGGCTATCTCAGAAATATATCCATGTTTTAAGGAAAGAAAAACCCCATTCAAATACTTAACCTATTTCGGCAAACCGACAGAAAAACTGGGAAAATTTTTAAATCAAAAAACATCAACAAAGCTTACAAAAACTACAAACCGCAAATCAATAAAGATACTAATTCAGGGGTATATTAATTAACATGCAAACATTTAAACAAAGAATTACAGAACATGAGAAAAGTTTCATCTATAAATAATCTAATTCAACATATGCAAGTCATCTTTTAACTGAGAATCACACGTTTAATGAAAATTTCAAAATTTTACATACCCAACAAAAGATTTAAAACTAAACCTTTTAGAAACAGTGCAAATAAATCGATTAAGGACTACAGGTGCTCTTCTTAACGACCAGGAAGATTTAAATAATTCAGCAATATTGAATTTATTTTCTTAATACCATTTCTGTTTGGGTTTCAAAATATACGAGGCTGGTTTGAAAAGTCCGTGCAAAAATAAAAACTACTTATGTATTTGGGGTAAAACCTTTTTTATTTTTCGACATAGTCTCCTTTTAGGCTTATACACTTCGTCCAACGATGTTCTAGTTTGTTGATCCCTTCCGAATAATAGGATTTGTCCAAGTCTGCAAAATATCCATTAGTATCTGCAATCACCTCCTCGTTTGAATAAAATCTTTGTCCCGCCAGCCATTTCTTCAAATTGGGGAACAAATAGTAGTCCGAGGGAGCCAAGTCTGGAGAATAGGGGGAATGTGAAACGAGTTGGAATCCTATTTCCATTAATTTTGCGACCACAACTGCTGAGGTGTGTGCTGGTGCGTTGTCGTGATGGAAAAGGACTTTCTTGTGGGCCAATCGCGGGCGTTTTTCTTGCAGCTCGGTTTTCAAACGGTCCAATAACGATGAATAATATTCACCTGTAATAGTTTGACCCTTTTCCAGATAGTCGATGAGGATTATCCCTTGCGAATCCAAAAACCTTTCCGGCCGAAGGAACGGTCTTCGCCTTTTTTGGTGCAGATTCCCCCTTGGTAACCCATTGTTTAGATTGTTGTTTGGTCTCAGGAGTATAGTAATGTATCCATGTTTCATCCACAGTGACGAAACGACGCTTAAAGTCCTCCGGATTCTTCTCGAACAGCTGCAAACCATCCTTGCAACACTTCACACGATTCCGTTTTTGGTTAAGCGTGAGCAATCGCGGCACCCATCTTGCGGATAGCTTTCTCATGTCCAAATGTTGATGCAAAATATTATGTACCCGTTCAGTCGAGATGCCCACAGCACTAGCAATCTCACGCACCTTAACTCTTCTGTCATCCATCACCATATCATGGATTTGATCAATGATTTCTGGAGTCGTAACCTCCACAGGCCGTCCAGAACGTTCAGCGTCACTTGTGCCCATATGGCCAGTCCGAAAATTTTGAAACCACTTATAAACTGTTCTAATCAAAGGTGCAGAGTCACCATAATGTTTATCAAGCTTCTCTTTAGTCTCCTGAGGCGTTTTGCCTTTCATAAAGTAATGTTTAATCACCACACGAAATTCTTTTTCGTCCATTTCTTTAAAAAATCACTCGACTTCCTTGATTCACACGAATGTCAAACACAAAGAAATAGGCCAATATGGCTGAAACTTGGTGTGCGTTCATTCAAGAGATGCTACTAACTAAACATGACCTCGATACGCGCCGGTGGTGCCATCTCTCGGACTTTGCACGGACTTTTCAAACCAGCCTCGTATATATATATATATATATATATATATATATATATATATATATATATATATATATATATATATATATATATATATATATATATATATATATATATATATATATTCTTAAATATAAAATTTGTTGGGGAACTCGGCAAAGGGCGTGAAAAAAGTTCACACAGTGTTCATTCAGCCAATATTTCGGTCCTAGGTTGGGACCTTCTTCAGGGCAAGAACTGAAAAGGAGAATCAATCTTGTAACTGAGAAAGCTTGGGCTCTCTCCGGATGTTTACAATTTCGGCTTTTAGGTTTTTAGGTTTTCAGAATAGTCCCTTTCCCTGCTAAGTAACTGTCTCTTGTCATTGATATGTCAATCTTTTTGGGCATGGCGCCGGCCACAGGTGGTTTGTTCGGGTGAATTAATTAATAATTAAAAATGTTTTTAGCATCCAGGGTTTTAAAACACATCTCTGTTATAAATTTGGTCTTTTTAATTTTGTTTATTAGTGTTTAGTGTTTATTTTAATGGATTATTAGTCGTTTCTGTGTTACAAGCTAATAATGGCCATTCATGTTAACTCTGCTTTTCACTATTCATGTGAGTCTTTTTCTTTTTATTTTTATTACATTTTATACTTCATTGCACTTTTATATTGGTTTATTAAAAATTATAATTCGAATAATTTAATTTTTCTGCCCAAGCTTTCTCAGTTACAAGACTGATTCTCCTTTTCAGTTTTTGCCCTGAAGAAGGTCCCAACCTAGGACCAAAATATTGGCTGAATGAACACTGTGTGAACTTTTTTCACGCCCTTTGCCGAGTTCCCCAACAAATTTTATATTTAAGAATTTTGTTAGATACGGCAACTTTTGCTTTCTTTCTTTATTTCTTTATATATATATATATATATATATATATATATATATATATATATATATATATAGAGAGAGAGGAGAAGGGTAGTCTTGACCGACTAGTTAAACAGCAGTGTTATGTTCTTGGGGTAAGCGGTCTTTGAAAATGAACTAAAAAGTTTTGGACACCTTTTTAGCTACGCCAAGCTTTTGAAAATATTTCATTTTCTTCATCATAGTTTGGGATGAAAGTCATTAAAGATTCTGAGAATCTCATCCATTTTATTGTAAGCTATCGAGGTAATGATATCATCAGCAAATTTTTTTATGAATGGTAAGTTGAAGGGGAGTTTAGGGATGGATTCCTTGAGGAGGTCGTCCATCACGTATTGTGATATGATAGGAGAAAGAGTAGCCCCCTTGGAGAACCCATTATTTGTTTATAGAATAGTTGATTGAATTTACAATATGTGGACTGAAAAATAAAGTTTAAAATTTCAAGAAAGTTGACGTTGACAAATAGGCAGTCAAAATTAAAACTCTTACAATATCTCTGAAATATCCCTTTGATAATAATCCCACTGATTTTCACTAATTTTTTAACTTTAAAACGATCAAACAAAATGTCAACGTCATACTACTTTCAAATATAAATTAACCACAACTTAACTAAGAGATAGAAACACACTGCCCTTAGCAAAATGACAAGAAAACATAACAAAAAAATCCTTTATATTAAAAATTAAAATCATTTTACAACCACACATTTCTTGTCGAGTTTTTCTAGTGTTTTTTCTTGTTTTTTCTTATGAATAAGTGTAATAAAGTGCCCCCACAAACAACAATTTTTGAACACGCCACTTAGCAGTAAGTACTTTAATGTTACTATAAAACAGGGTTGTTCTTTACTGTTAATCTCAAAAATCCTGATAATCTACGGTAATTGTAGCCCTGATGAAGAAAATGAAATATTTTCGAAAGCTTGGCGTAGCTAAAAAGGTGTCCAAAACTTTTTAGTTCATTTCCAAAGACTGCTTACCCCAAGAACATAATACTGCTATATATATATATATATATATATATATATATATATATATATATTATATATATATATATATATATATATATATATGTATATATATATATATATATATATATATATATATACATACATACATACATATATATATATATATATATATATATATATATATATATATATATATATATATATATATATATACATACATACATACATATATATATATATATATATATATATATATATATATATATATATATATATATATACATACATACATACATATATATATATATATATATATATATATATATATATATATATATATATATATATATATATTATTTAAATAGGTGTAATAGTATAATAAATAAATAATATAAAATTTTAAACATTAAAGATATTTAATCTAGTTCAAATAAACTAAACTTGACACTGTTAAATAGAGATCCGACGAAACTGCATAGATAGCGAAACGCGTCATCAAAAAAATGTATAATTAAACCAGTGGACATCGACTAAAAACAGTATATATTTATAATGAATTTCCATCAAGTAGAAGCTACAACCATCCGAAAGTTCCTGTTATATGTTCTACAATTTTGCTGCTAACTATTGCATTCAAATTTTGTATCGCTATATTAGCAAAACTGTTGCTTGCTGGCTTGTTTGCTGATAAATTTGTCAACATGCAGATTCTAGTTTGTCCGTTATTGATGCTTACATCACTATATTAGTAAAATTATTTTTTCACTCACCATTTTTATTTTTAATAGAGTAAACGGCGTTACCAAATGCCCAATTTAAATTCGAGCGGACTAACTTAAAACAAAACAGCTCTTTAATCTTCGGCAATTAATTTAATAGAGCTCGCGAGACGGTCTGCATATGTAATCAGATTTCGTGTTTATTCGTAGACGCAAACCTCATTCCGCCTTTTTAATTTCCCTTGTCAATTCCTCCACATGACCGACAAAAAAAATTATTAATGAAAATATTTTTCGCTCGCCGCATATTGTTTGCAAATACCTTTTATTTGTTCGGTGGACGCCTCGTTGGTTCTCATGAATACTTAATTAGAGTATATGGAAAAATTTGCTTTGAATGGAGACATATAGATTGTATATTATGTGAAGGGTCTTGTTTCAGTATTGGCACAGTGGATTAAAAATGTGATTTTCAATTTCTAAATAAAAATATAAATATGAAAAGCTATAGGGAAATAATAATTTTAACAATTGCTTCGCTAAATGCTAAAATTGATAAAAATTACTTTCCACGTGTAGGGTTATTGATTATAATTGGACCTAGACACTAAAAAACAATAGACCCTCCTGGCCTCGCCATCCTGGGCGACTTTAATGTCCACAACATCAACTGGCTTAACTATTCAAATAATTCCGACGAACAAGCTCGTGAAGCCGAATCATTTTCAATCAGTTGTGGCTTAACTCAGTTTATTGACGAACCAACACGGATCCCTGATAGAGACGGGGAGTTCGCCAGTCTTCTTAATCTGTTTTTAACCACCAATCCGGAGATTTACACGGTCAGCGTAAATCCGCTGTTAGGTTCTTCCGACTCTAAACTACTGTAGACATCGAGTATCTTACCAATCAGTGACAGAGAGGCGCCTAAACCGCGCAAGTTTTGGCACTACAGATCTGCTAAATGGGAAGATCTCATGTAATATTTTCGAACTTTCCCTTGGTTAGACCTTTGTTTTCGATCCGAAGACCCATCTGACTGCGCCAGGGAGGTTTCCGATGTTATTTTGGCTAGTATGTAGGTTTACATCCCTTTTTTGAAAAAATGCCCCTCCAACGGCAAGCCTTGGTTTGGCCGAAAATGCAAAGAAACTGTTGCTTCTAAATACCTTGCATACCGACAATGGCGTGAAATTCCTAACATCTTTGTTCGTGTCAGGAACAGATGCAAAGAAATTATCGATGAAACCAAGGAGGCACACAATCAACGGATTAGAAACCAGCTTCTCGCTTGTTCCAACAATTCCAGGTCCTTTTGGTCAGTCGCTAAGGCAGTCAGTCAAAATTTCACCAAATCCACCATACCACCACTCACACGGCCAGATAATTCTATTGCAACGACACCTGTTGAGAAAGCGAACTTGTTGGTTGAACTCTTTGCTTTACATTCTACTGTCAATTTCTAAGGAAAAACACCAAATACTATTCCCATAGTGCAGTCAAGGATGCTCAATATTGTCTTCAGACAGCGTATCATAAAACGTATTTTGATGAAGCTAGACACGAAAACGGCTTCTGGCGCTGACGGAATACCTGCCATAGTTCTCAAAAACTGTGCGAGGGAACTAACACCAGTTATCTGTAGACTTTTCAACCTATCCTACAGAAAGGGAATATTTCCTTCCTGCTGGAAATGTGCCGATACCTAAAAAAGGCAAGAAGACCTTGCTAAATAACTACCGACCAATCGCACTGCTTTCAATAGTATCGAAAGTCATGGAAAAGGCTATCAATCAGCATCTTGTAAAATATCTTGAAGGATTCAACATTATTAGCGATCACCAATATGGCTTTCGTAAAAATAGATCAACAGGAGATCTTCTGACTTATGTAACACATGTTTGGAACAACGCAATTGAACACTCGAGCTTTTACTCTTGACATATCCAAGGCATTCGACCGTGTTTGACACGATGGACTATTGGCTAAGCGACGCTCTTATGGTATGTCTGAGAAGTTCTGTTTGTGGCTTTCATGTTTTCTCATAGAGCGTTCTTTACGAGTGGCAGTCGACGGATTTCTTTCTAACACCTTCACTATCAACGCCGGTGTAACTCAAGGTTCCATATTGTCTCCTACTCTCTTTTGTCACTTATACTAACGATCTGCTAAAGAAGACCGAGAATCCAATCTACAGCTTTGCAGATGACAGTACACTTATCTCTTCATTCACTTTGAACGCTCGGACATCGGCTAGTCGAATATCCGCAGAGAGCAGGAAGTCATTCAACTTAACAAAGACCTGGAAGAAATTCTATCTTGAGGTGACAGTAACCAAGTGGAATTTAACGCTACAAAAACCCAGGCGGCAGTTTTCTCTAAAAAAGTTAACGTTGCTGAACCCGACATAGTTATGTCAGGGCACTCCATTCCTCTAACATCGTCACTCAATTTGTTGGGCGATAATTTGGGAGCAAATATGTCCTGGCATGAACATGTTGCAGGCATAGCAAGGAGAGCTTCTCAAAAGTTGGGAATATTATTTCGAACCAGAAAGCTTTACACTCCACAACAACTGTTAATTCTTTACAAAGCTCAAATTCGACCAACTATGGAATACTGCTCCCATGTTTGGAGCTCCGTTCCCAAACATACACTGCATTTGTTGGATTCTATTCAGAGAAGAGCTGTTCGTCTGATTGGAGACCCCGAACTGACCGGCGGCCTTGATTCGCTAGAACATCGAAGAACCGTTGGCGACTTGAGCCTATTCTACAAGTATTTTCATGGAAAGTGCTCGAAGGATGTGGCCCGCTTAATTTTTCCCAGAGCAGTGCATGTTAGAAGTACATGTCGCACTAATACTTCGCATTCGTATGAGGTTCAGCTTGTTACTCCTCGTACAACGCTTTTCAAGCAGTCTTTTATATGAAGAACATCATCCCTTTGGAATGGCTTACTCAGGACTGTGTTTCCCACCGAGTACAATTTACAGTGTTTCGAGAACAACGTGAATCGCCTTCTCCGCACACGTGTCGCTCCTGTAGCGCTTTAGGGACTTCCCTGTAGCACGTGTGCTAGACCCATAAAAAAAAGACCGAGTGTATCAAAGCATTGTTTCATGCCGAATCAATGAATCATAGAAAACCTTGGACAGAATTCTAACCCTGTCTTATGGAAAAAATTACCTCGTACCAGTTTCTAAAAACCAGGTCGCAAGTGGTCTCCTAGTAATATGGGGTACGGAAACATACCGGTGTTATCACTTATATTTGTTAATTTTAATAAGAGGTTATGCCAGGATTGATTGAAAAGTTTTGTAGTAAGCAAGGTAAGTAAAATTTCTTTGCGAAAATAAAAATTTATTTCAATTTCAATATATTTGATCCGGCGAGATTCAAATTTTTTTATACCCTCGGAAATAAAGAATTGTTTCGAACCGTGCGTAATACTCGCTTTACGCACAGACAACCTCTTCATTCGACGAAAATTTCTTTCCTCCAAGCCAATTTTTGAGGTTGGGAAACAAGAAAAGTCACTTGGAAACAAATCTGGGTGAAAACTATATCGAAGTCCAGCTCGTGCACTTTTGCCATTGAAACGACTGATGTGTGATCATAAGCAGCCGGTCGCTGTCTTAGTCTTTTACAAAAAGTCAATTATAATGATACGCCGCGAGTTCCAAAAACCAATTGCCATTCCTTTATTTTCACTTTTTTTGATATACTTTCACTTTCGCTATTCTATTAGTTCGTTTCCGGGGTGTAACATTAAATCCATGTGTCGTTTACAGTCACAAAATCACGCTAGAAGACTTTGGGATTACGAAAACATAATTGTGAAATGTTTTTCTTAGTGCGTTTTTGGTGCGGAGCTTTTTTATTTTTAAAACTTCATACAGGATATTAGGTATCTGCTCATATGAGATTCCGAGCATCCCAACAATCTCATGAACTTTAATGCGACAACCTTCAGTCACGAGGACATGAATTTTAACGAGCATTTTTTCAGAAGAAACCTCAATCAAGCGTCCTGAACTTGCAGCATCTGCGGTGCTTGTTCGGCCACGTTTTAATTCATTTATCCAGTAATAAATGGACTTGAGTACTGATGCACAGTCCCCATGAATGTCCTTTAGTTCACTTTCTATTTAGGCCGCAGTCCACGTTTGAAATTAAAAGATTTAAACACTGCACGATACAAATAACTGCGCGTTGCATCTGTTTAAAACTTTGAACACAACCGTCCACGCTTACCAAAAATCCTGCCGCTTAACAAAATTCCCCGTCTTTTCGTAGAAATTTATCGGACTTATCAGTCCACTCTCGTATGTAGTTAAATATAACTTATTAAAGTACAATTAAAAATAGCCGGCCAAGTGAAAGTGGGATCTGTGCAAAGAGTGTTCCATACGTTGATTGCTTTTGAAATAAAAATTTTTGTTACGGAGGTAACATACCCCAAATAAGTTATCAACAAAGTTTGTTTCCAAAGTTTGCTGAAAACTGATGACCTTGATTTTTTTTATATACTATGTAAATTATTAAAGGTATTGTACTTGTGTTAATTTTCGTTCAATCTACGCCCTGTGCATAATATTCCAGAATTTTTTCAAAATTTTTTGATCAGTCCTTTTCGAGATAAGGGGCAGCAGCTAGTTTCGGCAATTTTTTAAAAATAATACATAGAAAAGTGGGCGCAAGTATTACATTATATATATTTTTAAACTTGTGTTTTCACAAGCTTTCATTTTATGCCCCACTCGATGACCTAGTAAAGAAAGAATTCCACCCCCCAAAACTAACCCTTTAAGTAAAAATTTAACTTTCAAAACTAGACGGCTATGATAGGGCCATCAATTCCTATATTAGTACCAAATTTCCACTTTCTATGTCAAACAGTTTCGAAGAAAATTGGGTGTGACAGACGGATAGACAGACACCGAAGTGATCTTATAAGTGTTCCGTACGGAACATAAGTTTTCTTTTATAAATATAATTTTATTTAATTTCTTCTTAATTAACTAAAACATGCACGGTTATTTTACTTCATTACATTAGAGTTTCGATAATATTATGAAAGCTGGTGAATCATTGAATATTTTAAGTTATAGAAAACTGACAACATTTACAATCAACCAAATCATTAGTCGTCATTATTAAGGTCAGTATAGTCGTCCTATTTGCAAAATACTTTCAATGCTGGGTAGTGTTGAAACATAAACGTGAGGAGTCTATAACTGGGCCACCACCCTTACTGGATATTTAAAGAATTAGACAAGAATATGTTGAACATGCATTTTTTAAAGTTAAAACAGAAACCATCGCGCAGAGCATCTTTGACATAAAACGTAAATTTCATATTTTTGTTTTGATAGTGTTTTGCAAAATACGTGAGAAAAACGTTTCTTATAATTTTGCAAAAATTGATTACGCACGACTAATAATAACACAAATTGACAGTACCATTTATCTGTGTTAAGGATTTTGTTAGTAATAAGTTTAAACTATGTTTTGGTATGAAAATAGTTTTTTTGGGCAGTGCATAACAGGATGTATACTAAATATTTATTAAAAATCGTTACAACAAGAGGGAAGCACCACGGGAAAATACAATACTTTATGAAAGGCAAAGAAAGGTCTCTAGCTTAAATACACTTCCAAAAAGATAATCAATTAGCACCTTTAAAACTACTAATGCTTCCAGGATTTGTCTTAAATAAGCTAAGTAAATTGGTTTACTTAAATAAAATCAATTTCTTGCAACAAGGTGACGTACACGATCACTTGACTTGTGATCAGATGCCAATAACTAGGTGCTACAAATTCACTAAAAATACTTGGGTTGTAGTGCCCTGAACAGACTACCGTAGCATGTGATGATTGTATTTACACAATCGTCAGAAAGTATTTGCCCATCTAGTTATTTCAGTCCGAAGACAACAAAAACCCAGATAATACTTTTTTTTCGAACACACCTGTCCAAATGGTCCCAAAGCAATTCGATGGGGTTCAAGTCGGCTGATTGCGGAAGCCAAGTCATCACTTCCAGGACGTCATCGGATTTCCATTGTTCCAAAAGTTCTCTAATTTGTTTAGCAGAATGTTTAGGGTCGTTGTCATGCTGAAAAATAAATTTTCCCAGAAAAATAGCTCTTCCAGAAGGAAGTATTTGAGTTAGCAAAATTTCTTGATACTATTCTTTTCATATGATTCCTTCTATCCTAAAGATTTTTCCGTTGCCAAAACAACCACAAACTATCAATGAACCTCCACCATGCTTTACTGTAGGCAACTGACAGGCTTCCAATATCCTCTCTTCAGGTGACCGCCGCACGTAAACCCGTTGATTTGAACCGAAAATTTCGAATTTAGATTCGTCGCTCCAAAGGAAGGATTTCCATTGTTCTGATGTCCAATTTTCATGTTCTCGGGCCCATTCTAATCGTTTACGTTTATTGACATACCTAAGAAGTAGTTTCCTCACTGCAACTCTCCCGTGTAGTCCACTTTCTGTTAACCTGTTCTTCACGGTGGTCCCGCTGTTGGGGATGGGCCGCTCCAGGTTTACTTGAGCCGTGATTTCTGGTGCAGTTAGGCGGCGATTACGTTGCTGGATATTGTTATAGCTCTGTCTTCAGCGGGAGTCGTTTTTCGAGGCCTTCCTGAACGTTTTTGATTGAGAATTTCATGTCCCGCAGAAAATTTTTTGACAATGTAGTCCACCTTTTTCCTTGGCATCAGAATATCACTAGTGATTTGTCTACTCAAGTGACCATTTTGATGTCTCGCAACTATCAGAGCCCGATTTTCAACGGAAACTTCTTTCGTTTTTGGTTTTTCACAAAACAATTGAGCCTGTATCAATGACAAAGTACTGTTTGTGAATGGTTAATTTCCAGAAGGGCAATGGTATTTATAACATAGTTTTTATCATAAAATATGACTAGGAATTTCCATAATCCCTAAAAACTTGAAATGAGTTCTTACTTCGACTGGAATTCTCAGAAATCGCCTCAAAACGATTATCATGCAAAACTTGGAAATTTGTTCAAATTTTTTTTAATTTGTGATTTCACCAAAAAGACTTATCTAAACAATTTTATGATGGACAATTAATAAAAGGGCTTAATTAGATATTATATTTTGGCAGTTTCATTGAAATTTCTAGGTGGGCAAATACTTTCTGACGGTAGTTGGTGTGGGGACTAAAAGTTTGAGTCCGTTCGACCTTTAGAATTTTACATGATCTGAGTTTAAACCGGCATGAACCAGTTGTATGTATTGGAAGGTATTGATACATTTCATATATTTGAAAAATACCTTTTTCCTTTTGCAAATGTAGTATAAACCGTGCTATCCGCCAAATGAATACTAACACTCGAAGAACCCCTTTAATAGTTAAATTCGGTTCGAAAATTAAAATCACTCCATATTAATTTAAAATGTTTTTTATAATTAGACTTTATAATTGTATATCGTATCGTATCATAAGTGAAGTAAAAATTGGGAATTGTTTTATCATTACCTGTTATCCTCAATTTAATCAAACTCTTGAGACAAGCTACAATTTCAATTAAATTTGATCTTTATTTGAAAATCTTGTCATGCCTTTTTCATGCCCCTTGTCAATTTCTCATTATGACTAACAAATCGCGAATATTTTTAAAATCATTTTTTCGAGCATTCCTCATTGTCAGTTGTCATTTTGTCGATCTTTTGGGTGATTTCTGATTGATTTGCAAACGATTTGTCAAAGTGCAAAATTGGTATTTAAAACATATATATTTTTATCCTGTTTGACTATTTTTTTCGATCTAGTAAAGTCAAATTTAAGTTTAAAATTGATATTTTTTTAGTAGAATTTTCTAATTTTGATATCGGCATGTTAAAGTTGAATTTAAAAATTTTGATCTTATTTTTGCATTATTTAATTTATTGCTTATTGTTGTTTATTAAAATTTTGTTTAACTGTTTATTTAAGTACGTGTAGGTGATCTAGATATTATATTACATAGTTATTTGCAGTTCAAACCGCACGCACTGTTCCTATTTCAAAAATGTATAGCACAATTCTTCTATTTGCGTCGTTTTTTTCGTCTTTCGTTATCACTTTTAAATAGTGTACGACTGCTTGAGTACTCGGTTGTGGAAATAATCAACAACATTATTGAATTAAATACATCAATTAGAACTTCGATACTCTTAACGTATTTACTTCATGCCTATTAACAATGAGATTCGTCTATGATTGGATAAAATATTTTCAGGTATCTTTACTCTTTTATTCTAGAACACTCAATAATTTAGTCATTTTCAAATTGGCTTATTACTGCATAATAAATTAAATAATAAAAACTAAAAATTACACATTAGAAACGAACTTTGTCGATAAATTATTATAATTTTTAATTGAATCATACCACATATATTTTAATTCACAAGATGAACTTGCGTAATGCGTGTTCCGTATCTCAAATAAAAAATTTTGTTACGGAGGTATAAAATGTTCAGTGACTTCACAAAACACACCCCAAATAAGTTTTCAACAAAGTTTGTTTCCAGTCTTTACTGAAACTGATGACCTTGAAATTTTGTTTTTTTTTATATATACTAGATAAATTATTAATGGTAATGCACTCGTGATAATTTTCGTTCAATCTACACTCCGTGGAGAATATTCCAGGATTTTTTCAAAATTTTTTGACAAGTACTTTTCGAGATAAGGCGGGTGGACAGCGATTTTTCGCGATTTTTTAAAAATAATACAAAAAAAAGTGCGCGCAAGTATTACATTATATGCATATATTTTTTACTCGTGTTTTCACAAGCTTTCATTTGACACCACACTCGATGACCTAGTAGAAAATTTTTTTTTTTCACTGCCGATTTCACCCCCCAAAACTAACCCTAGTCAAAATTTAACTTTCAAAACTACATGGTTCTGATGAGGCCATCATTTCCTATATCATTACCAAATTTCAACTTTCTATGACAAATAGGTTCGGAGAAAATCGGGGTGTGACAGACAGACAGACGGACAGACGGACAGACGGACAGACATCTTATAAGTGTTCCGTACGGAACACTAAAAACAACTTTAGTCAGTGTTTATGATTCAGTCCTTTTACATTTTAAGTTTATAAGTACCACAGATTTTTTAACATTGCCTTTTTTTTAAAATAATTTAATCTTAAAAGTTTTTGGGATTATGTATTTTTAATTAAATTGAATCTAAAAATTAGGGAAAAAAGTAATATTAAAAAAAAAATTGCATACAGAACTGGTCACCATTTTCTTGTGGCTAAGTTTCATATACTTTGGGTACTGACCTGTAACAAAAAAAAATTGGTAAAAAGTTATTAACAAACACAGAATTCTAAAATAAATATTCAATTTGACTTTCTCACCAATTATATTTCAAATATTAAGTATTTTAATGTGAGATAAAAGTTGTAAAAAAGTTTAGTAGAGAAAGGGCTACAGGGATATTTACAATTAAAATTTGATATTTATTCTATATACTACTTCCGTCCAGATTGCAAATAATAAAAAATAATATAATTTTCAAATTGCCCAACTTTAAAAATCCCTAGTAGAATTCAAAACCCAATTATTAGAATCTACCTATCTATCCTCCTCCTACTTTCCTTTAATCTCTTATGTGTTTAATTGTAAATGTTTACTCATATAATTTGTTCTTAGCTTGAACAAAAATCTACTAAAATTTTTTATAATACTGTTGAAAATCTAACATTCTTTAGTTTTTTCAAGTCCCTTCTCAATATTGCACAAACATTACTTTTTCTTACTCCAGCGAGTTTTTAAAAAAAAAAACTAATTCATTCGAGTTTAGGTACACTAAAATTATACGTTTGACATCGTTTTCCATATAATGAAGACTATATATTAAAAATGGAAGTAATGAAAAATAACATAATTTTCAGATTCCTCTACTTCAAAAATCCTGTTATAGCAAAAAAAAATGGCAGACATAATATATTCAAAATAATCCCCCCCAGCCCACCCTTACTTCTTATATATTTAACAGCAGGTTTTACTTAAAATTTATTTATTATCACATTTAAAAACTAGGAAAAATCACAATACTATTGTATTGGTACAATTTTCTAGATTTATAAACATCCAGCTCCTTTCTCTGAAGCGATATCCTTCGAAAACTAGAGGTTTATTACTCATGTCAATTTATTAACCAAATCTAAAGGATCTAACTTCACTCGAGAGCTGTCGTACCAAAAATTTGACAAACAAACCAATGAAAATGAAAAACTTTATTTTTCGTGACCTGGCTACTCTGAATCGTGAAACATCACTAACATTACGGAGTGTGATTTTTTAAAAATAATACATATATATATATATATATATATATATATATATATATATATATATATATATATATATATATATATATATATATATATATATATATATATATATATATATATATATATATATATATAAATATATATATATATATATATATATATATATATATATATATATATATATATATATATATATAGAATAACATTTTTTTAAAAGAGACCAAAGGAGAGCCAGTTTTTAATTTTCCCTGCGACATTTTTCTCTTCTCAGAATTTCATTTGACGATGAAAGGAAAACATAATATTGTTAAAAATATTACGAAGTTGAAGAGGGTGTATCTAAATAACTGGCTCTAACCTGTTTTGTATTTTATATTCAAATTTCGATTTCTTTTTGGACAAAGCGGGTATTTCTAATAACAAAACCAAATCCTTAGACAAAACCGCTTTGTGGTTGGCAGCTAGTAGCATCATATTATTTATTACCCTGTGGTTAGCTCGATATTAGAGCTGAACTTTGGCCTCATTATAAACTATTATATCAATTTTAAATTGATTGTTATCACGTAAAGACTTTGACCCAGGTCGTATAAATACCCTTATATTAAATTGAGCTGAATAGAATTAGGTCTTGATGTTTAAAACATTGGGTAAATAATATTTATTTGAAGACCGATTTATGAACAAACTCACGAAACTTGAATTTAAATATTATTTATTTATTATTAAATATATTTCAGTAAATAAATTATAAATATATAATATATATATATATATATATATATATATATATATATATATATATATATATATATATATATATATATATATATATATATATATATATATATATATATATATATATATATATATATATATATATATATATATATATATATATATATATTTATATATATATATATATATATATATATATATATATATATATATATATATATTGGGGCGAAATTTTTTTTTAAAAGTTACCCCCTGAAAGATTTTTTGTGAATAACAACTGATCCAAATTTTATTGACATCTATGGCTCGAACCCTAACCTCAAATAAATTAATTCTTTAAATATTGAAGAACTTAAGAAAATATAAAACTCTACTTAATTATGATATAAATATTTAAAAAAATTCTTCTCAGACCTAGACTTGAAACTAAAAACTCGTAAAACTTGACCTAAAAAGATTGAAAATGAAGAACTTACGGTAAAAAATTACTTAATGTCTGTAACGTACGTTCTTCATTTTCAATCGTTTTAGTTTTCGGAAATTCGACCCACTCTAATATATGTATATAGACTTATATATATATATATATATATATATATATATATATATATATATATATATATGTATATACATATATATATATATATATATATATATATATATATATATATATATATATATATATATATATATATATATATACATATATATCAATAAAAATAAATCGAGCTTTTCGAAAATAGAAGAAAAAAAAGTAACACTAGCTATTTTTGCAGCCAAAAGCATTACTTGGTCTGCTATTTTGTGACCTTTTCATTATAAATCTAGTAATAATAGTAACAGTGGCGGTGGTAAACTGAGTTTTAAACAAAGATCGATGATACTGGAGCATCGTAATTTTAGTAAGATGCCTAGTATACTTGAAGTGAAGGTCATCATGAACGATTTCAACGATTCAAAAATTCAAATCACTACATTGAGCAACTAACTAAACTTTAGTATAATCTTGTGCTTGGATGTGTTACATTAAACTCAGTCTTTCTTTCTCTCAATAGTTAAGAGAAACAAAAACGAAGATGTTACCGACAATACTCAACGTTTAATCTAAACGGCATTCCCTTTCGTACTTGTTTGTACGTTTTTTAGTGTTCGTGCATATTTTTCAGTGTTTGAAATTTATAAAGAATTTTTTATTGGATTGTCTGTCAATATTCAAGTTTAGATTTTAATTTCGTTAATGAGGAATTGAAGTTTTGTGTTTCGTTTTTATGCAGGCATATCTTGTTCAGTTAAAAATTGCAAATTTATCAAGGGACTAAATTCAGGCGAAACAAACTACTATATCATTGTTTTGCTAAAAGCAAACGCTAAAGTTTTTAATCAACTCCACACATTTAATATGACTAACGTACATGTTGCAATCAACGATGAAAGTCAAAACAAAATTAAAATGTGTCCTTCTAAAACTGATAAACGCGGAATAAAATATACAGTTGTATTGTTTTTACTGCGCGTGTGTTAGTAGACTTATTTGCGGTCGTTGTTTACTTAGGACAGAGCGTAAGAGGCTAGTAAAATCTTCTATCACTGTAGAACTTCTGGAATTTCTCGGCGAACTGAACCTAGTGACTTTTATAAACCTCTTTTGAAGTCAACTTTATACTATTAAAGGAGTTTTATAGATACTAAAATAAATAGTAATCGAACACTATACGGGTATTATCGTACGTGATCATCACTCATAATGAAACGTATTAAAATTGGATCGATTTAGTTCTGGTTAAACAATATGTCGTTAAATAATATGGATACCAAATATCTAGCTTACTTTTATATTTAATCTTTTCCAAATAGTTTAAAACTGTTTGGTGACAGATATTTAATTTTCTAGCTATATCAAGGCTGTGTATGTGTTAGTTTTGCTCAACTTTTTCCAAGATTTTATCAAATTTTTTAGTGATTAGCTGAGCAGAGTGAGGAGCATCTCCAACATGAAATTTTTAGAACAAAATCAAGCGAACAATTTCTTGAGAATTTTTTTTGATAATTTGATATTTATCATTTGTAGTAAGATTGTAAAGTAAAACGAATTTATTTAGAGATTTCATTTTCTAAGTATTGTCACTGTATAAAAAATATGACAACTTTAAAGCCATTTAGCGAAAATAAAGACTGATTCTTTTTCGGCAAGCAATTATATTCTCGTTTTAACCTGCTTAAAATTCTTAAAACATTTTAAGGTACCATTTTATAAAAAGTCAAGTCAGCGTAGTGTCTAACATTTTATGCATAAACGTACTGCTTTAATAAAACCGTGAGATTTCATTTTACTCTCTATGTCTTTTTATTTGTAAAATTTGGTACTATATATAATAAGTCTCCTTCTGTACCAGTATTCGTAATTAATGAAACGTAAGTGTAAAATAATTGTATGTTCAGGTTATATTGTTAATTATGAATGGAGCCCGATTAACGGGAAGGAATAATCAGTTGTTTATGTATAAATAATCTTCTTACCGATGACCAAAAAGGATTATTGTTAGCCAGCTGCACGACCGCCAGGAACACAATATATTTGCTGTGCTTATAGATTAGTCAATAAGTTTTGAAAGTGAAAATAAAACAAGATGAATTAATGAGTCGAAATATATTTATTCTTTAGTATAATCTCTCTTAAGCTCAACACATTTTTTCCAGTGATTTTCCAATTCATTTACCCCATCTCTGAAGTGGTTTTCCGGAAGAGCTTCCTTCAGTGGATGCTATTACCTCATGATTTGTTTGCCGACGTAGAAACAGATGGAAGTCAGATGGAGCCAGATCTGGCGAATAGGGTGGATGTTCCAACATTTCGCACTTTAATCCGGCCAGTATTGTCGTTGCCAAAGCACCTCTGTGAGCAGGTGTATTGACGTGATAAAAGATGATTTTTTCTACTGCAGACCGGGCCTTTTCTCACGAATTTTTTCATCCAGCGCTGGTCCAATGTTACAATAATACTCTTCTGTGATTGTTTTACCGGTTTAAAGGTAATTAACACAATTTATTTTGCATCCCAAATACTAATGTCATAATTTTTTTGGACGACTCTGACCCCTTTGGCTGTTCTGGAGCTGAACAACCGGGCTCATTCCATTGTGCGGTTTCTTGTCGCAGTTCAGCATCTTACTGGTAAACCCAAGCCTCATTCATAGTTACAAATCGATGCAAAAAATCAGTTTCATTCTTTGTGAAACGAGCCAAATGTTGTTTAGAAAGTTTCTCTCGAGTGCGTTTTTGTTCTGATGTTAGCAAATGCGACACCATCTTATGAACAACTTTCTCATACCCAAAATATTAGTTAAGACCACATATACTGATCCATGTGAGATGCCTATAGCCTCAGCTAAATCATCTACGGTTAATCGACGGTTTTCCATTACCCTATTTTGTACCTGCACAACAGTTTCTTCAGTTGTTGCAGTTTTTGGACGTCCTGAACCTGGATCATTCAGTACACTTGTACGACCACGTTTAAACTCTAAAGTCCATCTAAGAACAGTTGAAAATAAAGAAGCTGACTCCTTTAATATTTTGACTAACTTTGCATGGATTTCAGTTGCCGATAAACCTTCCAAGACAAAGAATTTTATCACTGCAAGATATTCGATTTTTTCCATTTTCAAAATTACTCAAACACGTGTTTTCATAGGACAAATGAAGCTTCAAAATGATGTTCAATATTTGGTTCAAGTGATGCTCCATAGGTGTCGCTTTCAAAACTTATTGACCGACCTCTTAATTCTCTGGTAGAACTTCAGGTACTAAGTACCCAATGGATTTTACTAATTTTAATTAGAAAGTATATATAAGGTTTTCAGAAGGTTTCACGTTACCGGTAGATTTTCGATAAATAATTGTAAAATTGGAATCAAAATTGCCGGTACATTTATCCAGAGATTACAGATTAATTAAAATAGAGGAACATTATGTTTCCACTTCATCTTATATCTGAATGGCATTTTTGATTTTTCGTGTTAAAATTGTAATTTTTTACCTGGCATCCAATGAGGATAGGGGAAGCATTTTGATCATATCAACAATCTTTACCTTTTAAGAATACTAGGGGGAAAAAGATATATATGACACTAGAAAAGTATTTAAGTATATACACATGACCCTAATTTAGTAACAATTGAATTCGTACTAATTTTGTTCTTGTCCCTTATTAAAAAAAAACTAAAAGTATTCTCCTGTAATTTGAAAAGCAAATCTCTAAAAACATCAAAAATTAAATTAAAAAATATAACAAACAACCTACTTAATTAAAATCAAGGTAAAGACATGGATAAAGGAAAAAATTGAGGTAAACAGTGATAAAACATAAATAATCATTTTATTGCATGCTGAAGATAGTGACGAAGATTGGATTCTCGTAAGTATGTTCTTCCAAGTCATTGAGTCACTGCCTTGATCATTATCGCCATTGCTGGTAAAAATTGAAGCATTTTCCGAAAATAATTGTTCTCACATAACAACAAAACTGCTACTGCTTTTTGTTGTCTCGAGAACATCTCGTCAAAGAAAAGACCAGTAAATTTCCAAATTTTATTTATGTTTCCATGGGCGATAAATATTTTCTTTGTTTAAGAAAATTATAACTTGGCAATGTACAAGTCAGCTGCAATACTCATGGTCGCTTTTCTAGAAAGAATACAAAATTATTACATCCATCCTGTGTCCCAAAAATTGTAATATTTTTAAACCTTAATTTTTGACAAGACAGTTACAATCTAACTTAGAATTATAATTTACAACTATCTCTCCGCATCCGAACACCAAATCTCGATATTAAAAGCAATAATGTTTTTATCGCTGTTCCATTTCAAAATCATCTAAGTTAACATTTTTCCCTTTAACCATGAAGAGAAAACACGAACACCCTGTTTGACTATCTCTTCTTCGGTATTTTTAATACAGGGCCTAAGCATTTTAAACTTCTTTTTTCAATTCTATGTATAACTGTTTTTCGACCTTCATAATAATTACTTCAATTTTTATGAAGTCTGGAGATTCCAGCACTTCTCTATAGATAATCAGTCTCAACTGCTAATACCTTATGCTTTATTTCTGCACTCATTGTTCACAGCTCTAAGCCATAGTATAAGATTGATTCAAGCGGTGTCTTTTTGTGCCCTATGGAGAATATCTCTCTCACCAAAGGTATCATATTATTCTCTCAGTATTTTGGACTCTTATCTTGGTTTATTCCTTCGTTAACACTTTATTACTAACAGTCTGCCCTAAATATTGAAACTTATTCACCCACCCCCCACTGCCACTTCCTCGTGGCAGAGAACTTCCATCCATTTTTTGATCCACTTTGGAAAAATACTCTTAAAGTCTCTTTATCATAAAAGTTAAGTGAAGTTCTTGATAAATAACTATTTTTTTACCATGACTTGTCGCAGACAAATAAATTATCTGAGTCGGTACAAATCCACTTTGATCTTCATCTATCTCATGTTCTAGATATTTCCTTAATCTAGCCTGAAGGATTTTTTCAAATAGCCGACAAATCCTCCTGTTTAGACTAAAGCCCCTATAACAATCTAGACCATTGCGAGCAGTCGTTTTGAATAATAACATAATATACGATATGTTAAATTCTAATCGACATATTCGTTGTTCATAACACTGATTTAACAAGTCAGTCAGAAGCTGGACTTCTTCATGAATCCCTATATTTAAGCAACTCAGCTGGGATTTTGCCTACACCTGGGGAAATCCACTATCCTTCATTTTACTTACACCGACGTCGTATTTCTTGTGTAGAAATTACAATATTGTCCTCTACTCATGAGTGTAGAGCCTCTTCCTGTAGATATTTGTTCTGTACTAGGTTTTATGTATATCCTTGCGCCCTTATATATATATATATATATATATATATATATATATATATATATATATATATATATATATATATGTCTTCTACTCATGAGTGTACAGCCTCTTTCTGTAGATATTTGTTCTGTACTAGGTTTTATGTACATCCTTGCGCCTTTTTATATATATATATATATATATATATATATATATATATATATATATATAGATATATATATATATATATATATATATATATAGATATATATATATATATATATATATAAATATAATCTTTATTTCCTTCTTGTATATGCCAAAATGTTGATATTTTGTCAGTTTATAGGCATATGTTGAAAAGTATGGCTAATTCTTGTTTTAAATCGTTTTCTGCTTCCAATAGCATTTCTGATAGAATACTAGTTTTAATGTGTGTTAGATTTACCGGACTGCTAATTTTAGTATCATTTATTTTTTTTTTTCTTGAGTAAGCCCAACAGGTTGAGTTTTTCTTTTATTTCGTTTTTCTTTTGGCACTTTCTGTGTCGCTCTTGATATCATCAATTTTATATTTGTATATGCTTTTATATAATTTGTTACTATTGTATTCTTTAAGCTTAATTCTAATCTTCGTTGGTTTAAAATTTCTTGCTGCTGTAATATTAAAGAGTCAGTTATATCATTTACAGTCTTTATTATTGATATCATCATTGACTCATCGGTCCACCTACTTTGGTTTAGGCAAAAAGAGACAATTATTTTAGCGATCACTAACTAGTGATCCGGTTCATAATTCCTCTCGAACTCTGCAGTCGGGAATATAAAATACAAGAAAACCAGTTTAAAATTGGTAAAAACTCAATAAAACACCACTAGTTTATTGTTTTTTTTTTATTTTTTAAAACCTAATTAGTGAGTGACAATAAAATATGAATCTTAATAGTAATTTTAAAACTTTTTTCATTCGAGTTATTTCTTAAGGAGTACAACACACACCTTAGGAGTAGTATGTGGGTATATATGACGATTTACGTAAATCTTAAATCATACAGGTTTTATTACTTCTTGGGTAATCCACAGATTGTGAGGAGAGAAGAATAAATATTGATGGATGATACCTGAGTCACATCTATGTTGCTGACGATGTAGTTTTGACCGGCAAGGACTTACAAGAGTTACAAGAGATGGTCCAAGATATGAAGGCGGCTTCAGGAAAAGTTGAGCTTACTATCAATTTAGCAAAAACTAAAATCCTGACCCGAGATGAAACATCAGTCTATGTTGGAGGCAGTAAAATAGAAAAAGTAAAAGAACATGTTTACCTGTGTCATCAAATAAAACTTGATAAAGAGCACCAAAAAGCCGAATTAAGTAAGAGAATTAGAATGACATGGGTAGCCACTGGAAAATTGGGTCACGTCTTAAAAAGTCCTGATATCCCGATCAATCTAAAAACCAACGTTATTAACACGTGCATTCTCCCTGTGATGCATGGATTCGAAACCGCAAGATTAAGGGTGAAAACAGCTAATTAACTTCGAACTACCCAAGGAGCTAGAGACCACTTGCGTAACGAGGAAATATGTCTGCGAACCAAGGTCGAGGATGTCATAAAACGTGTGGCAACTCTAAAATGGAAGGATATGTTGCTAGACAGGAGGCGGATAAGAAGTGAATGAAACACTTAATACAGTAGAGACGTAGAGGATACAGGAGAAGTGTGGGAAGACACCAAAAGATGGATCGATGACGTGAAACAACAGGTCAGCAAGAACTGGCACCATAGGAGGATAGAGTGGAGTGGAAAAGATAGGAGGAGGCCTACATCATGGAGTGGTTGTTTAAAATATTAGACGCTGTTTTACAGTATACAGTTTTCAAATACAAGATGATAATTTGAACAGAAAATAAGCTTTGAGACATATTTAATTTCAAGTTGGTACCTAACCACCTAGCACCTAGTGATCATGCAAGAGAAGTACCTACCTATCTAATAAGCTTTTTTCCATCCAGTGTCGGACATAAGCCTCCCTTTCCTTCTTCCACCCATCTTGATTTTGCGTCTTTTTGATTCATCCTAAACCAGCCGTTCTTTTCAGATCATCTTTCCATCTTGCTTGGGGCCATCCTCTGGATCTTTGTCCTAACCATGGCCTCCATTCTTATATTCTTTTTTTCCTTTTCTTATCTGGTTGTCTCATTGTGTAACCTGCCTATCTCCATTTCAAAACTACTACCTGTTCTCTTACGTCTATCGCTTTGATCTTCTGTCTTATACTGGCGTTCCATTGCTCTCTGTGTTTTACTTAGTTGATCCATTATCTTTTGGGACCAGTAGAATGCATTAATAGAATACCACCTTTCTTAGTTTCAGAGGAATTCCTTTGTTAGTTAGTATTTTCCCTTGTTTGCAAAGGTTGCCCATGCCACTCGGATTCTTCTCTGTATTTCGGCCGTTTAATTTGCTTTTCCACACTTTATTAGTCGCCCTAGATCAGCGTTTCTCAACCTTTCACTATTTGTGACCCAATTTTCAAACATAATTTTCATCGTGCCTTCCCTCCCTCTCATACAATAACAATGCATGCAATAATAATGTATTTTTAGTATTTTGATGCTGAAGCTGCACTATGACCTTAATTACAAATCTTACAAACTACCACATATCTGCAACAGCAACATCACTCGCATTATTTGCTATCTTCAATGATTTTATAAACGAAGCAAATATGGAGTGGAAAAATTATGCCGGAATATGTACCGATGGTGCTTATTCAATGTCTGGAAGATTTCAAAGTGTACAAGCACTTGTGAAACAAAAATCTCCACTGTGTGTGTGGACACATTGTATGATCCACATAGAAGCACTGGCTTCCAAAGAAATAGGTCTTGCTCTGAATATTGTGGTCACTACAGTTGTAACCGTAGTAAATTATATTAAAATTAGACCCCAAAAATCTAGAATTTTTTCTATATTTTGTAAAGACGAATATTCAGCGTTACTATTTTATTCCGAGGCAAGATGGTTATCACGTGGGAAATGTTTGCAACGCGTTTATAAATTAAGAAATGAAATCGCCATTTTTCTAGAAGAGGAAAACCGACCGGAAGCCGAGAAGTTTCGAGACAGTTTATTTGTGAAGAAATTGAGCTACTTGGTCGATATATTCGAGAAATTAGTTACTTTAAATCTTCAACTCCAAGGAACAAATACACATATATTCGATACAAGTGATAAAATTAATGCTGTTTGTAGAAAATTGGAATTGTGAAGCAGAAATGTAAAGCAAAAAAACCTAGAAATGTTTGCAAATGTGGGTGAATATGTTAAAACATACAAGGATGAAGAACAACATGTGAAAGTTGTTTTAGTAACCATTGAAAATCATCTAGCCATGTTGACAAAGAATTTTCTTACTGACGACAACTTGGTAGCAAGTTACAAGTTGGTTAGGGATCCATTTCAAAATACTCCCGAAGGGCTCTCAACTTTCGAAGAAGAAATCTTTATAGACTTCACGGCAAGTGGCGAAATCAAAAGACAATTTAATAATAAATCACTCTTTGAATTTTGGGCAGGGGTGAATGATGAGTTTTCTGCACTAAAAACAAGTGCATTTCGTATACTATTACCATTTTCAACATCTTACCTTTGCGAAACCGGATTTTCTACGGTAGCTGCTTTGAAAACAAAATATAGATCTCAGAGTGTCTATTTCTAATATTAAACCATCCTTTCAAAATCTTTGCTCTGCAAAACAGGCCCAACTAATAGTTATTAAACTTGTTTTTAATTTAGTATTGATATGTTAATTATTAGGTAAATACATTGTACAGTACTAATACAATCCTATTTATTGGTGTATCATATCAGTGTAAATGTGTATTTTATTTTTTATTATCTCCAAATGTATTTTGTTTTGCTTTCCTTTAAATAAATTATATTAAATGTTTTTAATGAATGTTTTTAATAATAATTTTTTTTCGATACGCCCGCTCCCCCCAATAGTGTAATCTCGCCCCCCTAGTGGGGCGCGCCTCGCAGTTTGAGAAACGATGCCCTAGGTAGATGTATCCTTTTATGTATTTAAGTGTTCTGCCCTCTATTCTCAAACTTCGCGGACTGTCTTCGTTTATCATAGCCTTTGTCTTATATCTATTCAGCGGTAGTCCTACCCTCTCTGATTTGTTTTGTAGTTCAATGATCATTTCCTGTATGTCGTCAAAATTACCAGATATTAGCACTACATCATCAGCATAACGCAGTCCATTTCCCATTCGAGTTCCTTAAAAACTTCTAATGCTGCTATAATTAGTTTTGGGCTCATGAAATTTCCCTGTCTTACTACGCGTTTGATAGGTATAGAATTTGTTTTACTATCCGTTTCCACTATCATTTGAGCCTTGTAAATTGTTATTATGAGCTGAGTGTACATATAGTTTATGCTGCTGTTATACAAGGCTTTTTCGTCGGCCCAGTTCTCGATACTATCAAAAGCCTATAAATATCAGGTACAACTTTAAGTTATATTCTGTTGCTTTCTCTATTAAAGTTCTGATAGTTAAGAGATGATCATAAATAGTAAAACTCTTTCTCAAGCCAGCTTGAAATATAGGGTATGGATAATTACATCGAGTTCTGCAGTGTTAAATGTTTTAAAATATACTAGCTGAGATTCTACAGCCTTAGAGCCTACTATTATAGTTATATTTCAAGTTATGAAATTTGCAAATTTTATAAACTGTTTAACCAAATTTAAATTTTTTACTTTAAATAACATTTTTTAAATGGATGAATGTTTTATTCAATTGTTCTTCAGATAGCTACATTGTATTGACAAGTGTATTCGGAAAATTATTCAAGTTTAAATTAATTGCAAGTGCAACTGACATTGTTAATTATTACTGCAGATCGAATAATGTGTTCCTACCTATTCCTATTCATTTAAGCGACTTTGATTTATGCGATTGGTTTGTTTAAATATAGACTTTGTGTTATTTACGTTTCATTGGGTTTTATTGATTTCTATATAATAATTTTTCTGTCCGTTAACTAGTTGGGCCGTTGTTAATAACAGTCATTGAATACAAATATTATAAATCTTAATTTTTCAAATAAATGTTTTTGTTTTAGAATGTTTATAAAAATGTATTTCTGACGTTAAGCACTGATATGGTTTTATTTAATTGCTAATAGTTTAGTGAACTTATTAGATCGAGACGATATTTTCATAAATTTATGATTATTATGAAGAACTGTAAGAATATTTATTAGTCGGCAAAGGTATATTTGGTGTCACAAATTAATATTTTACTCTTACCAGCATATTTATTAGTAAAATTAAGAGAAAGGTTAGATTATTAGTATGGTACGTGGGTGATTTTTTAGCTACCTAGCTGTCGCTGTTCTAAGTATTTCGAAGACATTTTGTGGGAGTGTATTTCGTCTTACCGTTTAGACGGATTTCTTTTTCCGAAAAATGAGTTATTTGGTGCATTGGGCAATGATAAAGTTTCCCAGGAAGAAGAAAATGGACCAAAAGTTAGTCACAAAAGAAAGCTCAGAGAGGTAAGATAATGATGGCCCACCTTATTTTTAAGTAAAATTGTGGTTTAAATAATTTAGATTGGGCCGTGACTCAATTCGAGATGACTCCAAATCTCAAAGGACGATGGAGGCAAGAACCAAAGAAACTAGGAGGGTTTGTGGAGTATTTGCTTTTGTGAGATCGATAAATGATTCCAGAGCTAGTCAACTAGGCTAGAGTATCCGAAACTATGGATTCCAAGTATTAGGGATGAAAAAATTTTTGCATAACTGCCAGAGTCTACAAGGCTCGCATAGTTCAAGCCATTATGGAAAGTTACGTGCATTATTCAGCACTCTGCGACCTCTTCTTGTTCAGATATTTAGAAAAAGGACTCAGGGACTAAAAATGCTTTTCAGATGAGGATTTAAAAGCCGATGTAGCGTCTTTTGGAGGCGCAAACAAAAGAATTTTTTGAGTGAAATTAAAAGACCTAAAAAATGCTGGACTATGTGAATTAGTGTAGAGGATAATTATGTTAAAACATATTTTTTTACGCCCTGTAGGTTTACCCTCATAGCTAAGTACATAACCCAAAAAATACTCTCATAGTAAGTACTTTTTCGCTAAAGAAGGTGGTTAAAAAGAAAATCAATTTTCTTTTTGTTTGTTTGCGCTAATATCTTTTGACTACCACCTTGGTCCTTCTTAACTGTCGAAGATTTGGGCAAATTTTTTCGCCTCCAAAGCTGTTGCTCCAATTTTTTTTTTTAATCTACGTCGTTACAAATACGCTGTTGATAAGTCTTCTTTGTCTTTCTATAGCTTAGTTTGAATTCCTATAAGAGTATCGTTCGCAGTTGTCCCTTTTTTAGCTCTAATTTTCTAGAAGCAATTTAGAGCTAAATAAATGTGTGTTTTAAAAAAATATATAATAAAAAATATTTAATCAAAAAAGGAAAGCAAAGTCAAATATAGGAAAAATCTACATTATTTGCTGACCAACTTCGTAGTTGTGAGTTTACCTAGCTTTAACCTCATAAGAATTAAACAAAGTGTAAAAATTTGTTGCCTAAATTATCAATTTCTCGTTTAGGTATTTGGCCCCACATTTATCCAGGTAAACAGGGGATTTTAATGATATTAGACAATTAGTTTTAAGGTTTATATTTCCCCAATGTTAGACTTTTCCATATAAATAATTGATTTATTGATATTGATTTGCTATTGTTAGTTTTCTTGTTTATATATCAAATTAGCAGCTATATATAACTGTCTCCTATTAGACAATCATTATTCAGTCACTCAATTGTAGTATTAATTAGTGGCAATTAAAGGAAGCACTTTCATTTCCTTAATTTGCCGATGTATTTACTGACATAATACGGAGAATTTCCTTAATAACTCGTCTAGTAATAATAAATTCAAGGTTAATATAGACAATTAAGTTTAAGTAATGGATTTAGTAATCTTACTAAAATTTATTTTGAATGTATTCAAGAAATAATAATATAATATATATATATATATATATATATATATATATATATATATATATATATATATATATATATATATATATATATATATATATATATATGTATGTATGTATATACTACCACGTGCTTTCTATACTACGTAAACATAGTGCAAGAATGGGTGATCCATAATGTACGACAGCAGCTGCATACACCTCCGTAATCACCTGATGTTAACCCCATTGAACATTTATGAGAGGAACTTAAACGGCGCGTTCGCAAAGATAATGTTTCAAATAGAGAAGAATTAAAAAACAGAATAATGAACGAATGGGAGAACATGCCAGCAGAAGTTAATAGAAAGTGGGTTGCAAGCATGACAAAAAGGTTACAGGAGATTATCAACGCCAACTGCGGTCCTACTAAATATTAGTTTAAACGAAGTTGTTATTTCCCGTTAAACTCCGTCAAACTATTATCGGTAATTGTTAAATCTATGGAGAATTTTTTGACATCAATTTTGTTTACATTTTTGTAACAATGATGTAACTTCTAAATAAAATGTGCCATAGTTGTTTTTAATACTAATCCTCGTTGGTGAAGGTTTCAAATATTAATTTAAACATGTTTTTCATAGTTCCAATTAATTAGTAAAAACATAACAAAAAAATAGTATAGAAAGCAGGTGGTGTATGGAGACTTGTTGAACAGACCGACTTTATATATATATATATATATATATATATATATATATATATATATATATATATATATATATATATATATATATATATATATATATATATATATGTATATATATATATATATATATATATATATATATATATATATATATATATATATATATATATATATGTGTGTGTGTGTGTGTAAATATATATATATATATATATATATATATATATATATATATATATATATATATATATATATATATATATATACATTTATATATAGGTAAGCTTGAGTTCAGGTATACAGGAACACGATTTAAGCGTATATAATAATTAATAGAAAATAAAACCAACCATTAATATATACGGAAGCAATATATATCAAGAAAATATGTCATTTACCATAACTTGTAGCTGCCGATAAGTTTATGCAGAACAAACTTACAGAAACTTTAGGACCAATACATGAATCGTCTACAAAATAACTCCAGTGACTCCGTGCTTATCAAATATATTGTAGAAACTAATTCCACTGCTAAAGTAGATCAAGATTTTTCAGTCTTCTTGTATGAAAGGTTTAAAGTAAAACAATTTAAGTAACTTGTAGATCCTGCGTTGAAAATATTTGAAGCCTTTACTACTCACCTTCTAACAAAACGGTGATGGGAAGTTCTAATTTTTTTTCACACATTGTGGTATTAAAATGAGGAGAATTAAGAATATTAATTATATTTTCTATTACAGTATCTAATGAGAATTAAAGGATACCATAGATATTGCTTAAATTTTATTTATAATTGATAATAAGCTAAATGGCACAATCAATATTTAATATGCGTAGGTGGGTCTTCTGTTACTCACTTTAACAATTTTAACGTTAAATAATATTTATTATAAATATCATGATGATTAAATATGAGAACATGGGCATTAATAATTGAATTATTGAATAATAAATACTGAGTTTTTTTTGAAAGTTCAGATAATTAACCAGATACACATTTCGATTTGATATTATTTTTAGTCTAAAAGTATTATGATTCATTGTAAGAAAACATATATGGTCACTTAGGTTCCCAAATGTAAGGGTGTGAAGAAGTTACTGATAAAAAAAGCCTTTTTTTAAAGAGTATAGAGTTTTCTGTTTTTTTTTTTTTTTTTTTAATTTTAAACTCTAAAAAAGTGGTTAAATATGTAAAATTAATAAAAGAACAATTTTTCTTTGCAAAACTTTCCGATATTTTAACAAAATAAAATAAAAAAATTTTAGTTTAATCAGGTAATAGCAGTTTCGGAACGACTATCGATTAGGTCAATTGTTACTTTTATTGAAACGAACGTTATTGTCAAAATGAAATTTAATCTAAAAATCTATAACATGAATTGGGATACACTGTATATTAGTAAAATCCACGATAATTATTTTCTAAACTGACACCTATATTTCCACTTAATTTATTATCTTTTCTACACTTGTTCATCTAAATTAAGCCGAATTTATTAACATGATTGATTTATTGTAATGTTTGCTTTATATTGTTTACGAATAATGTATGTATGTTTCGAAATACTGATGATAGGCAGCAAATCCATCCCGAGAAAATTCATTGATATTCAACAAACAGGGAACAATGTGTTTATATAACTTAAGTCAGATATTTACATACATTTATAATTGTACTGTTTAATTTCGATAACATGTATAGGACCTTGGAGTCTATAGATCAATATACTTTATTTGTGTTTTAGACCTAGAAAGTTCAGGGTTTTTGATTATAAATAGACCACTTATCTAACTCGCCTATTTGATGAGTTAGGTAAAAATGTTAAGTATAGACGCTGTAGTGTTTGTAAAGGGTTAAAACAAAAATAATTTCACATCGTGTTTTTGATATATGATGGAAACTTTATATTTTTCAACTGAAACACTTTGAAGGAACTTTTTTAGTTTTATAATACTGTTAATTATGGAAATGTCAATATACATTTTGATAGAGTTATTGTGCAAAATAAGGGAACTAAAACGTCATTTCTAATATTGCTGAAGTTAGCTGTACACGTACGACAATAACGTAAATTAACGGTTGCACTTATTTATGTTAATTAAGAAATTTGATAGCAGTATATAAAAAAGGTTTCTTCATATAGTAAAAAGCCGGGATATATATGAAATAAGTTACATTAACGAAAGGCAAATAAAATAGAAAAAAAAGATTTTATGAAAGGCAAATAAATCCTGGCTTGAAAACATTTTCAAGAAAATAAAACCACGTCTTAACTGAAACAATATTTAAACAAAAGAAAATAATACACGAGCTGAAAACTATCAAAAGCAGAACAATAAATATAAAAAAGAAGTTTATTTGTTTGATTCTAAAAAATGTTTCCTATTTTGTTCCAAGCATTTTCTATAACTTTGTTTTTGTCTTTTTGTGCCCGCCAGAATAATTACTTGGCTTTGATTACTTAAAATTGCGATGTCCTTTGCAATTTTCTCCACTACGAAAATTCTAAGTGCATACTCAAGTGCGGCATAGTTCGAAAAACTATTTTTCTCGCTTATTTTGCACAATAGCAACTTAAATATATATATTGGTGTTTCTGTTTTAACTCTTCCAATAAAATGCTATAAATTGTGTATCTAACATATTTGCCTAATTGGGCAAAAAAATTACTTAACGGAGCAGTTCATAATAAGTGCTTATAAGAATTTCTGTTTATTATTTAGAGTTATTTGTAATTGTTTTGTTGCGTAAAGACCTAGTCAACTTTATTACAAACGTGACATATTTGTTTACTCCAGTTTATTAAATGATCAAAATATTTTTCAAAAAACTTAATTTCAAATGATTTATGAAAATATGCTCTTCCTGGTTTGAGCTGCAAGAGTAATACATTATATGTTTTGTAGCTGATGCTGAACTAAGTTACAGTCTCTTCTACTTTAAGCCTTGCAATTCACATATAAAGGAAATAGAGATGTTTCCGATCAAAACCCTGGAAAACTACTAGGTCCATTTTTTGTACTTCAAATATCTGTGTATTGATGTTGAAATACATATTCTTTTCCTTTAAGCATGATTCTATTTTGTCTAACAAAATTGTATACAATTTTTGCAACAAAAAATTAACTCTGCGGGAATCAAGAGCTCGTGACAAATGAAAGAAGACTGTAGGAGAGAAAAAAATGATTAAACTACAAAATATCTTCCTTGCTAAAGTTAAAAAACGAAGAAAATACGGCTCCTGGAATTTCTAAATGTTCGGTTCTGTCAGTATTATTGATTTATTGTAATGTTTACTTTATTGTTTATGAATAATAAAAGTTTATTGTGCTATGTTGATAAACAGTATACATAGCTTTGTTAAATTAACTAATATTTAAAAAGCTAAGAAGAATATATTTATATATATTCTTATATGGTGTATTATGTACAAGCAGAATTTTTATTCGTAATTTTTTTTATTGATATTTAAGTTCTAGTTTTGAATAAAGACGTTCGGAGAGGTTTGTATTTGTAAATTGCTTTCCAAAACTCTTTTGGCATATGGTAATTATAGCGAATACCCACGAAAGATCAAACTTGTGGTATCTTTATCTGCTGATGGTATTACTGGTCAAACGGGTCAAAATTTGTTTAGATTATTGGAGGATTTTGATAGTATTTTGTCTTTTGGCATCCAACCAAACTTACGTAATCGAGGCTATCGAAAAACACATCATACGCTTTGCAAAACTGTTAAACAACACTGGTGTATTTGCTACTAGGCCCCCCCTTCTTGTCTCGCTTGTCTGCCAATTGTATCACGTAATTGTGTTCAGCGTCGGCACTTACATACCAGGGACGGAGTTTACAATGGCCACCACGTCTGTTTAAACATGTGGTACAGTGTATAAAGTGTAACGAGTTTCTGTTGAATTAAAGATTATCGAATCTAATAAACGACAAACACTTATCTGCCTTATAGACGATAACTTCTTTGAAATATGAATGAGGAATTGATCTGTTACTTGCACTTGGTTTCTCTATTCAGAGCTTTACCTCACACTCCACCAAATTCTAGCTTTTGGAAAGTCGCAATGCGAAAACATACATTCTCGACTGACTGTAGCCCGATACTTTCGTGTCAAGAGTTCAAGATCTGAACGGCACGTTTTGTTCCTTGTTTTAATAATATCGTTCTTTATATAGCATATATAAAGAATATTAACTAATAAAGTGTATAGAGGAAACTAAGTGAAGGAAAGATACAAAATTTGGGGATTTTCTGGCATTTTGTTTACTTACTCATAGACCGTATCAATATTAAGGATAATGGATCAAAAAGAGCACGTCATAAACTACAATTACACTTTTTTTTTTATTTAATGTTTATAGATATATAACGTTTTACGAAAAAAGTTCCTTCCTCGTGTCCCAAGTAACTTTGTTTAAGAAAAACAACAACGAAACTTTGTTTTAAAGCTTTAGAGTAGCTCTAGTTATGCATAACTGGTCCAGGCCACATTAATTAATATAAGAATGATTAAAGTGTAAATATAGAGTGATTATTAGCGTAGAAAATTTTCTTTATGCCTAACTGAAGATAATTTTATATTGTTTAAGCATTCTTAAAAGAAAAGTGCACCAATATGCAAAAATATGGTTTCAAGAAAAAGACGTTTACAACTGTTGAATACATTAAGTTCGAAATAGTAGAAGTCATGACAGAACAAGAATTTACCGAAAATTACATGTGTATGGTTGCCAAAAAAAAAAAAGCCAGTGTATAATTCTACAAGCACTGGACGTGTCGATAGAAAATGAGTTTTAACTTTGTTATTTCTGCGAATTTTAAAATAATATTTTAGTACCATATTTTCGAAGACCCACAAAAACTTTCGAGTTATAGAAAAAAATTATTTTTTTTTTAAACTTTCGTCCTGTTGATCCTAGTTTCGAGGAGAAACGTTTACCAACCCCTATATGATAATTCTATATTCTATAGTCCGTACTTAATGCACAATACTATGAGGTTTAAATTAAATAATAGCTATTTATAATGTAAATACATAAACTAGGGCTTTATTGGGTGGCTTTGCAATAAACTTAAAATAGTGTACGTGTATTGCATCCCAATAAATCAATTTTATAATTTTTACTTATGAGTTACAGACAAGAAATAGTACATATTTCACTAAATACTATGCTAATCTTTATTATAAACGTCAAACAGAATTGTCAAGTTAAAGGAACCACAGTTAACAGAATAAATTTTAGAAAATAAACTTACATTGTTTGGCTGGTTCTATTAAAAGATGCCATACACAGTAAATGCTTTATAACATAATTGAACAGCTGATTAATTATAACAGCAGCATCGGCACAACTCCACAATAACATTTCTACACCAATACACTTTTTGTAAAATTTTGATGTAACAACTTCATAAGATTATAAATAATTTTTACTATCTCGAATATGTATGAGTATGGATTGAAAATTAAAAAAACAAGATAAATAACATTTTTTTTGCTAAATGGAAACTTTATTTCTCATCATAATCTTCATTAAGCTCAATACATTTCGTTCAGCAAGATTATAATTTTTTTATTTCCTCAGAAAAAAAAATATTTCGAACTATTGATAATACTCGTCTACAATACGTCTTCGTTCGATGAAAATTTCTTTCCCCCAAGACTTTTTTGAGGTAAGGAATAACTAATTACTTGAGGCTAAATCTGCAGAATAGGGTAAGTGGGGAATTACTTCGACGACCAACTCGTGCACTTTTGCCATTACCACGGCTGATGTGTGGGGAGGCTCATTGTCATGGTGAAAGAGCACATTTTTACGCGCTAATCTTGGTCGTTTCTGCTTCAACTCACTATTCAAATGGTCCAATAATGTTGCGTAATAAGAACAAGTAACTATTTTACCCTTTTCCGAATAGGCAATGATATTGATACACTATGAGTCTCAAAAAAACAGGTAACTTCACTTTTCTCACCAATAAAACTGTTTTGTTCGTTTTCGGTGCACATTTACCTTTGTCAATCTACTGCTTGGACCGTAATGGAGGATCCATGTATCGTCAACAGTCACAAAACAACTCCAGAAGTCCTTCGGATTACGCTGCAACTTTTCTATAAGAGGTAAACGTCCAAATTCATGGAGAACCAAAATTTTGCTGTTGTATGAAAGCTGTGTAGATTCATCGAATTATATTATCCATTCTATAGCCCTGCAAACAGTAAATTTATTTTTGGATAAAGTGAAACAACTCGACAAACGAATACTAAGTGTATTAGTATTGACGATAGTTATGTTGAATTTTTTTGTTAAAGCTCTGCGAATTCTCTTTCACAACTGGTGTTAATTAATTATTATGCGAAACATTCCTAGATATATACCCACATAAATAAGCTGCTTAAAATTATAACCAATGACCATAATGTTCCGTTTATAGCTTCGCTATTATACTAATTAAGCGATATCGAAAATGGGTAGGCTGTCTTTGTGGTAATATCGTCTTCTAGTTTATACTATAGTTAGCCTTCCCTAAAGCCAGTGTGTCGGATGTTTGTGGAAATTACAAACCCATTAAACACTAAAATGCCTCAGTAGACAAATATATTTGGCGGCAGAAACGTTTGTGGAATATTATTGTTAGTAATTCGGGATTGCACAGTATAAATGTTGAATAAGAGAAATTTAATAAATAACCTGCTGGACAAAATAAAGAGATTTTGAAGTTTTATATATGATTTAAAATATATGTTAAATCAAAAATATTACCCGATTTAGAGTATTTATTTAATAAATCAGACTTTTCTTTTCATTAAATTTTCAATTGAAGAGATTAATAATAACGTCGCAACCCATCTCTAAATGATACGTTATGGTAACGAAGAAAAGAGGTACTGAAAAATTTATTCAACCTTCTTTATTTACTTACACACTAACACCCCCAAGTTTTCCATCATTTGAAAGATTATTCTTAATATTAATCGTTTGTAACTAAAAAGAGGATAAGTGTTATATATATTGTAATAACAATTGTAATTATGACAGACCTTAATATGCAATACTGTACAACACCCTAGTTTTAAGTTACTAATTCCATTTTCGACAAAAGTGTGGAACAGTTAAAAAACTTACAATGGGGTCATGGACAACATACAAATAGCTTTCCAAGAGAAAAGTCAGGCTTTTGACGTTATCTGGCATTAAAACTTATCTTTCAAAATAAAAAGGTAACTTAAACCCTTCTAGAATCCTAACTTTAAGAAAAAATTATTTCAGATATAAAGAAGGTGCAACTTGTATATTTGGTACATTCTTGTTACCGCAGACTTGCCAGCTAAATAAAAATCTCTGTCATGTTTGCTAATGATACTGTTATTCTGATACAAAACAGTGATCAGTAACAAAAATACTTCAATTTTCAAGTCAAACAAGAAAAAAATAAACGACAAAAAACCGTTAATTTGTCATTTGAAAAGTGTCAAAGAGCTACGCCAAACTTCTTGATAAGGATCAAGAAAATTCCTAAAGTAGTTGAAGCAAAATAGTTAGGATTATCTCTCAACAAGAGGTTTACGTGAAAAATGTATATCAAAATGAACAGGAGCCAACATGGAATTAAATTAGAAAACATTGCAGTATTAGAAATATTCCAGAACACAATCCTATGATCTATTACCTTGGTACATCCTAAATAATGACATGTACCAAAATCTACAAATTCCTGTTATGATACAACTGAATGCGAAGTACAGTAAAAACTACGTTCAAGATTTAAAACAACATCCCAATAATTTGGCCATCAACTTATTATGTACTGGCCAGCAATTAACTGGACTTTCTAGAGTTGACAGTAAGTATTTTTCTACTCAGTATATATCACCATTACACCAAAAACTTTATTTTTGCGCTCGACGCGCGTTTCGCTAACCATGTTAGCTTCATCAGGAGCGATGATTGACTGAGTCGCTCCTGATGAAGCTAACATGGTTAGCGAAACGCGCGTCGGGCGCAAAAATAAAGTGTTTGGTGTAGTGGTGATATATACTGAGTAGTGTCATTTTGCAAAAGATTCCACATTCAAAACATAGTAAGTATTTTAACATTAAATCCAGTAACTTTAAATTAATAGGTGTCAGCTCACCTAATTGTATAATTTCGTGTCGATGAAATGTCTCTTTCACGCAAACGTTGACGTTTAGCAAAAATAATTAGTACTACATATCTGTAGCCTTCAAAAGAATGAATTTATAAATATATATATATATATATATATATATATATATATATATATATATATATATATATATATATATAGATATGCACATGTATATCATTATTTGTGTTCAAGTTACTAATTGCCATGTTAACTACTACTATAATTTACCACCAAGACATATTTGCTCTGCATAATTGTTCCAGAACTTGGCCATTCATTCTGTCTTGTATTCAGTATAATTACTACAATCATTATTTAAATACAGGATGATTTGAAATTCTAGGCTTTTCTGCCGCGTGAAAGTTTAAATAATATAAGAAATGAGACCTTGGCTAAAAAAAAATAATTACTAATACTTAAACGATACATTTACACACAGTGTCACGTTAATGGGGGGGCTGATCAAGAGTTTCTGAACCGGTCTAAGCTGTCCAGTTTCATTTGCTGCTGTCGGTGTCTGCTGAAAATCGTAGGTGTAACGAAAAAACTAAGTAACTTATATTACTGCTGTATTATTTGTCTTTTATTTAGTATACCATTATATGTAATGATTTATTTAAATGATGCACTATACATATAACTAACAATAAATTGACAAACAGGTAATGTTCTGCATATAAAACGAAGTTCCAGTATACCAAACAATGATTGTGTAATAAAAAATGATGTCCGACATCGCGTCAACGTAAACAAGTGATGTATAATACCGAACACACTGCGACATGAGTCAGTTATTATACGACAATGAACAAAGGATGTCCATACTCTAACGAATTGTTCTGTAAAAAGGATATGCACTCGTATCGCTGTAAATTAAATTACTAAACTAAAATTTGCGTATCATATAACTTAAAGTTGCCATTATGTTATTTTTATTACTAATATTGAAAAGTGCTCATTTTGTTTGTGTAACTTTTCATTATTACTTTTTTAATAATAATCGGAGACTTTTAGGGTCATATTATGCCTCCGTCAGTTAGAAATAGCAATAGGCTTCATAAATCGAATATATAGTTCAGGCATTATTTTAAAAATATGCGGGTATTTTCTGGTTCCTTCTAAACTATCATAACTACGTTATCCCACACAAGAATTTACAAGAATTTTTATAACACGAGGCGTTTTTTTTCTATTTGAGTTATTGTCAAATAAAAATTGCAGGTATTACGGTGAAGAGCGCGATATTCGGCAACTCTATAAATTTTTAAACTGATGGATAAAGCGTCTGTTTGAACTAAGATTTTGCATTACCTCATTTTTAAATCGTTATCTATAGTTGCAGTTCATTGGATAGTTATAAATAAATTACGACGATAAAGAGAATATACATAAAGGTAGTTTCTAATATTGCCTGTTTTAAGGAAATAAAGTTATTTTAAAGACAATGTTTATTTCAGAAGTATAGAGAAACTAGTTATTTCGTGGTAAAGTAATATTGTAATAGACTTAATAGTTAAGAGAATTTAAAAATCTAGTGTGTGCCGTTAAATCCATTCTACAAGTGTGTGAGTGCTTTTTACCTACCTAGTCATGAAAATTATGTTAAACAAAAGTGCTTGGTGGCCATATTACTGCAGCATTTTGACGTACTTTGACAAAACTATGTATGAGTGTGTCGCAGTTTGAAATGTTTAAGATTTTTTTGGAAAATAAGCAAAAGTAGCACCACGTGCAGTTCGTGCAGTAATAAAGTTTCCCATTGAAGAGGGAAATTGACAAAAAGAAATTCTTGAAAGGATTTCTCAGGTGCACGGCAGTGGCCATAGCTTATTTCCAAGTAGAATTTTGGTCCAAACAGTTTCGATAGGGTAAAGACTCTATTCAGGATGACATTAGAGCAGGAAGACGGGTTGAGGCAAGATTTGAGGACACCATCAGATTTATTGACGATTTGCTGTCAGATCTATGAAATGGGAGGAAGAAGGTAGAGAAATCGAAGCTATACTTTCCAAGATTGTTCACGAATATTTATGGATGGAAAAATCATCTGCACATGAATTTCCAAACTCCATCTCCAAAGGAAGCGAAAATTCGTCTTCTGGAAAGTTGACAAAAACCATTTTTTTGAGACATTTGGCTAATTAAGTCCTTTGAGAAATGGTCTACAATTACTGAATGGTTCTAAGAAAAGACGATTTAAATCCTAGTGCAGGAAATTATACAAAACTATTGGAGTACTTAAAGGACTAAAATTTTGCTACGGCACGAGTACTGCCTTGAACACCAGGCTTGTACAATTCAACCCATTACTGAAAGCTTTGAAATCAAGCAACACGCCACAAAATAAATTTTGAGATTTGCAAATAAATAGCTACCGTGCAACACTACAAAACAAGGAGCATCCTAGCGGCCATTAAAATGGAGAACCTTAAATAAAGAGATGATAGTCTCAATCTTCCTGCGGCACGGAAATGCATATTAACACAATACACCAATCAGCTTCGACCAATCAACGTTACAAATTCCGTTCTCAGCTCACAGTCAATCATCGATCAGTAAGCATCGATAATGCCAAATAAGTTAACAACTTTTTCAAAATATACATCTTTTTAAATTGATAATTCTTTCTCATTCGGTTACAAGGCACCTTATAATCGTTTAATAAATAAAAAAGAAAATATAGAAGAGGAAATAATAAAGGTATTAAACCCATAAAAAGTAAAGTAAAGAATTTTTTGTGCTTATTGAAATCATTGGACAGCAATATAGTGCTCAGTGTATAAATAACACAAATGTTTTCAGAATAATTAATTAAAATTGAATGGAAACATAAAATATTTATTATTTGCTTAAAAAAACAATTATTTTTGTCAGTTACTATCTATCTGCTGTACATAATTTAATTTTTTTGCCTATAAAATCTTACACGCTTTCTTATTTGCATACATATGTTAAAAAAATCCTTTCATCAACTTTTTAAGTTTATCACGTCCTTTTTACAACAAAGATAGTGTTTCGTGTTGTGCATAAACAACATGCAACTTCAGGCTCACAGAAACATTTTATAGACCATAAATGTGGCCTCTGTTTAAGGTTAAATTTTTTTTTACCTTCTTTAATCTTGGTAAAAGTTTAAAGTAAGAATATGGAGCATTTTTTAGGGAAAATTTTATGACCATTTCGCTGTAAAAATTAGAAATTCATGGGTTTTTTTTCTGGTGTTCATAAAATTTTTTGTATTAAGTCTAACCTTTTTAATGCAAGATTTTTTTATTATACTTCTCTGACTCCTGTAAATTTGATGTATTTTAGCATCGTTAGTTGAGTTTATCTCCTTGTAATGTTACTTATAATAAAAAAATATTGCCAGAAGGCAGCAGTCTGAACCGTATCACCGGAACAAGAAACCGAGACAAGACTTTCCGACCATGAGGATAAAAGAATAGTATTTGCTTTTTATACGAGTAAACTAAAATTATGGTATGCTATTAGGGACAATGTGTATGATGAGTCATATCTTGATTTTATTTATTCGTATATGAATATGTTTGGCATTCGTCTAACGCAGTGATTCCTAAAGTGGTTCAGGTGGACCCCCAGGGGTCCACGGGAGACTCGACGGGGGTCTACGTTGGCGTGAAAAAAAAATGGGGGTTCACAAGTTGTAATTGGGGGTCCACGAAAATTTATCTGGTTTCGATAGTAAAGAACACAAATGTTGGCTTGGCTTTACCTATCAATGTAGGCAGATAATACACTACCCAAAAAAATTAAGGGAAGAAAAAAAAAAATTCCAGAATTTTCGGTGATTTTTGACAGGCTGTATTTCGGTGAAAAATGGTCGTATTGAGACTTTAAAAAAAAGGCATTTTAAAGCTTAAGATTCTAATTTTTCAGATTTTTGGCTAAAGTTTTTTAGGAGCTACGGTTCTCATGCAATCCTAACAGATAGCGCGAAAAAATAATATTGCAAATATTTTGCTTTTTTTTTTTAGTCCACAGGCTTGAAAAAAAATTATTTAGTTAGGCCGGCATATGGATCAGATAGCCTGTTTATTTAGCATTAATTTCCTTGTTTTAAAACCTCCCTTGATTTTTTTGAGTAGTGTATGTTAAGAAGGTCAGCGACTGTTACTTGTAAAAACTTGCATATTCGATATTCAGTACAACGCGCGTCGAGACTTGCAAAGCGCCGCCCGCCCGCAAGCAACGCAGCCCGTTCAGACGTGCAAAGGGACGAAATACGACTTGTGCTGTGCTTGCAATCTTTCATGAACTTGTTTGATTCTTCACCAGTATAAATACGAATGCCAAGGACAAACGTTACTCATTTGTTTCCGGAATTTTGAAAAGAAAAGTGTGAGTGAATAGATGTCAGTGTTTGCCAGTGCTGGAAAAAGTAAGTACCTGCCTATGTGTTATTCATACTTTTATTTTACATTGTAATAATATTATATTTGTTATATTTGCGTGTAGTAGGTACGTAATAAAAATACTGAACAGGGCCATTATTCGATCCTTCTATAAAAGAACAGAAAGCCGAGAAAGATTGAACTTTTAGTACTTTTTATTATAAAATTATTTATTTACCCGACTGTGGTGATTCACTAAAGAAGAGATATATGATTCACCTGCATGTTTGTACATACTTCAGTGCCCTCGTAGTTGCTAATGCTAAATGACTAAAAATATTTTCATAAATTGTACGTGTCTTTATGTACCACTCGTAACATACATCAAAGTAATAAATAAATCATTAAAATCGCGGAGTTTTGATGTCAAAATATTCTTTAAAAGTATTTTCTCTCGAATTTACAAAAATGTATCAAAATATAATTAATCAAAAAATATTTTATATTACATTGAAATAGGTTCAGCCGTTTTGTGAAAACCTCTATATGGGTCTTAGCAGTTTATTGCTTTTAATAATTAAAATCAGTGTTGCCGCCTGCATTTTGGTTTTTTCATTGCAATAATTAATTAATCCTATTTTATTCTGTTAAAATAGCCATATCCTGTTAAAGTCGCCTTATGATTACTAAAACAAACATTTTTTTCTTTACAGGTAGGTAACTGATACGAAACATGGCTGAATCTAAGAAGAAATGTCAACAGTACAGTGTTGATTATTTGAAATTTGGTTTTCTTCCATCAAAGACAGACAAACGATTGCCCATATGCCTTTTATGCAACAAAGTTTTGAGCAATGACTCTATGAAACCATCGAAGCTCGAAGATCATCTAAGAAGGTGTTATCCTGATAAAATAGGAAAAGATTTAAAATATTTTCAAACATTGAAGGAAAAATATGAAAAGAGACCCACCGTGCACAGTATGTTCGCTTCAACGTCTCAAAGTAACGATGATGGCTTGCGGGCATCTTACAATATCTCATTGCTTATAGCGAAATCTGGAAAACCGCACATCATCGGAGAACAGTTAATTTTACCCGCAGTTGAAGAGGTTTTAAAAACTGTTCTGCATAAACCTCCATTTGACGTACTCAAAAGAATTCCTTTGAGTAACAACACTGTACAAAGACGTATTGATGAAATGAGCTCTGATATTGAAAGCTTCTTGTGTAATTATCTGCAAACAACTCATTTTTCTATTCAACTGGACGAGTCAACTTCACCTGGTAATGAAGCATTATTATTGGCATATGTTCGATTTGTTATGGACGAAGAAATCCATGAAGAGCTGCTATTCGCGAAAACTTTGGAGACGGACACTAAAGGCGAATCAATATTTAATGTCCTGAGTGATTTTTTTAAGGAAAAATCGATTCCATTTACAAACATAATTTCGGTGGCAGCAGATGGAGCTCCTGCCATCTTCGGGCGATATCGTGGGTTTATAAGCCATCTTAAAAGAATTATACCAGGAGTAATTGCAATTCACTGTGTCATCCACCGACAACACCTGGTAGCGAAAAATTTGAGTGATAGGTTGCACCAATCGCTTTAATTTCTGATTAAAGCGGTTAACAAAATAAGAAGCAATGCGTTGAATACCCGTTTATTTGCACAATTGGGCGACGAAAATGATGAAGACTTCCAACGATTGCTCTTACATACTGAAGTACTCTGGTTGTCGAAAGGTGCATGTTTAACAAGATTTTACTCACTTTTTGAATCAGTTTTAGAGTTTCTGGAAAGTAAAGACCCAGATTTAAAAGAAATCCTGATCAAATTGAAAGCAGACATCGCGTATTTGTCAGATTTGTTCAAAAAATTTAATGACATTAACTTGCAGTTACAAGGGGACAATCTAAATTTAATAAAAACAAAGGGTGTAATTTCGGCTTTTCTTGGAAAATTGAAATTTGTGAAGGAAAATATTAGTCGGCGCGAATTCTCCCAGTTTCCAAACTTGCCACAGGCAGAATGTCTTGATAAGGATATTCACACATACGTTCAACATTTAAATGCCCTGCATGATGACTTCAAAAATAGATTTGAAGATATTCTGACGATGGAAATACTACCATGGATCATAAATCCATTTGATGAAACGGAAGTGGCGAATGTGGTATTACAAGAGGAGCTACTCGAGCTTAGCACCAATGAGGAGCTGAAGGCGAAATTTAAAAAAGGCTATCAAACATTTTGACTGCAGACAGAAATATCCGGAAAATATCCTGGGCTGTGGGAAATTGCGAGAAAACTTTTGATAGCGTTTCTCTCGTCGTACCTTGACGAAAAAAGTTTTAGTGTCGTTACAAACCTATTAACAAAAAAAGGAGCAAATTGAACACCACAGAACGGGGAGATTTGCGGTTATTCCTTACAAAACTGAAGCCAAATGTTGATAATTTGCTGTCAATCCATCAAGTACACCCCTCCCATTAAAATTATGACTTTTTTTTTTAATTGTTGATTTGCATTGTTGCAAGTTACGGTACGTTATTAATGTTTAATTTTAATTCTATTAAGTCTGTAATCATATTATTTTAATAAATAGAACACAAGAAATTATATTAATTTTCTTTTTATTTTTACCACTCCGAATTTAGGGTTGGAACTCAGCCACGACGCAAATTTCTATCGTTAGATCTAATCTTCACATTTTTTGACGAGTTTTGGGAATATGGTAGAAATGTAGCAGCAGGGGGTCCACTGAAGCCAGTAAAATTTTGAAAGTGGTCTACGAGAGAAAAAAGTTTGGGAACCTCTGATCTAACGTAACACTAATTAATCTACTTATTACTATATATATATATATATATATATATATATATATATATATATATATATATATATTCATCATCATCATATAGCGTCTACTACTGGACATAGGTCTCCCTTAATCTCTTCCAGTTAAACCGGTCTTGGGCTTTCTGGATCCAGTTTTCCGCTACTCTTCTCAGATCATCTGTCCATCAGGTGGGAGGTCCTCCTTTATTCCTACACACTTCTTATCTAGGTCGTCATTCCATCTTCTCCCTACTCCAACTGTTGTGTTCTGCCTAGATGACCGGCCCAATTCCATTTCCAGATAGAACGTTCTCAACTGTATCTATTACTCTCGTTCGGTTCCTAATTTCTTTATTTGGGACTGTATCTCGAAGAGACAAACCCAACATTGACCGCGCCATTGCCGCTTGAGTTACCCTTATCTTATTTATTGTCTTCTTTGTCAAAGTTAGAGTTCCTGCTCCATAAGTAAGCACAGGTAGCACACATTAGATAAAGATCTTTCGTTTAAGGCAAATAGGTATGCCTGATTTCAGCGTTTCTGGTAGTTTACCAAATGTGGCCCAAGCCAGAGTGACCCTTTGTTGTGATTCATTAGTTTGATTATCTCTGCCCAACTTAATTTCATGTCTCAAATATTTATATGCCATGACTTGCTCGATATTTACCCCATATACTGATAGTGGCTTGGTAAAAACTAGATTTATGAGCATTTCTTCATTTATATTATTCAGCATTTCTCCATTTATATTTATGCCCATGTTGCTCCAATTCAAATTTTTAAACATGTGCTCCAAAAGAGTGATAAACAACTTTGGGGAAGTAGTGTCACCCTGACGCACACCTTTTTCGATTTAGAATTTGTTTGTTTCCTTATGTAATTTAACTGTTGATGTTGCTTGACAGTAGATATGTCTTAGAATTTCGATGTACCTTGAATCTATACAGCATTCCGCAAGAGCCTTAAAAAGCATATCCTGGTTCACTGAGTCGAAGGCCTTCTCATAATCTACGAAGATTGATATTAAAGGTCTGTTATATTCGACACACTTTTCCACAATTAACTTAACAGTTAAAAGATGATCAGTGACACCATAGCCTGCTCGGAATTCAGCTTGATCGGGTGTTTGGTAGAAGTTCAGTTTTGATATCAAACGTTTTGCCAATATTTTTGTGAACATTTTATAAACATGGAAGAAGTTGCTTATAGGACGGTAGTTTGATAGTAAGACATAGGTTAAACAGTATTGTGGGGACCCTGATGATAGTAGGTCCAACCAGCTTTATAGTTCCAACCACAATAACAACCTCACCTGGAAACTTATTATTTTTCATCTCACTCAAGACTTGTATGATCTCATCTTTTGTTATTTTGGTAATGTCTTCTAAACCTTGATTTTGAATATGTGGAATCTCATACGGTGTGTCGTTATTAGTGTTTTTATAAAGCTGTTTATAAAAGTCTTCAACAATATTCATAATCTCTTCCCTATCCGTTATCACTCGTTTTTTAGTTTTTGTATAATTTTTATTCCCGTAGACAATTTGGATCTCAAAACTTTTAGACTTTTATTCTCCCCGATTACTTTTGCTACTTGTTCGGTGTTAAACTTTCTAATATCTCTTCTTATTGATGTTAATGCTGCTTTGTTGAGAATTCTATGACCTTGTGTATTGCCGCTTGCTATTTCTTTTCGCTTCTTTAATAATTTATTTGTCGGTTCACTTAGTTTTTCCAATTTTTTGGGTTGTTTTTTTGAAGACTAGTTATCTATTTTATCTTTTATTGCTTTAACAAGAGCATTAGTTAGGTGTTCTACAGAATTTACGTCCAACTGCTGCAGATTTTGTTCTACTGTCTTTGAGAATTCTGCTGGATTTTCAATCTGCTTCCACTTGCTGTTTTTGATATTCTTCCTTGTAAGTTTTTCTCTTTCTTGTTTTGTGTTCAGCCTTATCTTTGACCTCACCAATCGATGGTCGCTTCCAGTTGAAAACTTGTTTAAAGCCTCCACATCCTGAAATATTCTTTTCTTATCTGTTAATATGAAATCAATTGTATTTCTCGTGGTTCCATCTGGCTTATCCACGTCCACTTTCGATTTGTATGATTTTTGAAAAACGTATTCATGATGAATAGGCTATTTTTGAGTGAAAAGTTTATTAATTTTTTTCCTCGAGGATTTCTTTTCCCCAAAGCCATGACTTCCGGTACACCTTTCAGCTTCGTCGTCCTTTTTTACTATTTTCGGGATTAAAGTCTCGAACCAAAAGTGTGAAATGGGATTTGGTGTAGTCCATAGCCTTAGTACCGTAGTCATAGAATGAATCTAAATCCCCTTCAGAACTATCTGCTGGTGGTGCATAGCATTGGATATTCTTCAAGCTGTAGCATTTATTTAGTTTAACGACAAGGATTGCAACCCCTGAACTTATGCTTGTGACGTCTGCAATCTTCATCGGGTACTTTCTGTTATTAGGAAGCCAACACCTCCTAGAGAGTTTGTTTCATATCCTCTGAAGTATAGTACATTCTCGTTTTTAATTCTATTTGGTCTTCACCTTTTCGCCGAACTTCACTAATTCCGACTATGTCCAATTTGATATACATATTTAAACTCCTCCTTCAATTCCTCTGGTTTTTTTGGGGATCCCAATTTTCGATTATTATAGGTGTAAATGTAAAGCGGTCGGTGACGTTGGTAGCCTGATCCCGTCCGGGGATTCTTAGCACCCTCTGTCAGTCGCCATGTCCAACTGCTAACGTGGCTGGGGGTTTTCGGACTGTCGGAGACCGAAGGCCTTTTCTCCAAAGTCGTAGTCATAAGGGGGAATAATGGCCGATTTCCTACCACGTGGGCCAATGCGGATTAGTAGGAGGGGTAGGATAAGAAGGGATAAAAAGGATTTTGAGGTAGAATCTGTGGGTTAAGGACATGGCATTTCCTCTAGTAATGGGAAAGTCGCTTCTCTCTATAGTAGAGCTATCCTCTATCGGGATCATAGAGGAGTGTCAACCTACTACCACTATATATATTACTAACATGTATTTACAAAAAATAAGAGGTAATCTAAACAAAATCTCACTTAGAAAAAACTATTTTAGTAAACCTCATCCTTCAACTGGTGTTTTCATTACACAAAATAATGAAAAATAATAATAGAAAAAAAGTAATAACTATAGGCATTATACCGCTTAATTAAAAAAATAAAATATTTTATCTAAACTCAAAAGTTCATGAAATTTTAATGAATTTAAAAGGGTTTTATAGGTCTTTCCTCGATCTTTCCGTACGTGATTTCCCGGCATTTTAACTAATCTAAAACCGATTTTAAAAGAAATTTATCCGAATTTACATCGGCTTTCGCCAGCTGCATCTTAAAATTACCGAAAAATGCGCCGATGCAAGTCGGTAATGAGCGGTAATCTGCTTCCGGCACCTGGCTAGTCTCTCCTGTAGAATTGATTTCGCATTTTGCTGATTCTTCAGTCTGATCACGCGAAATTAAACCGTGCTATTTTTAAATCACCAGAAAGTAGTTATTACTATTCACGGCTTGTACGAACCAGCACACGCTATATTTGTTTTCTACTCTTTTGCCTGCCAAATGTCTTATTGATAATGGAAGCTTCACGCCATGTTCGCAGCTTTATTCTCTGACGTGATATAATCGTTTTGATACGTTTTAAATGAAAACCAATGAGAGATTTATTGTTTTAAAGCAAACTTCCATACAGTGTTTTCAATCACGATAAGCTTTATAAGGTAACGTCTGAATATTTAAAATAGGTCAACCTGTCTATTTCTATTAGAGTATGATAATTGATTTAAATGCTACATTAATCAGAACTTATTTTAAGTATTTAACTGACAGAAAAACAGTATATAATATACGAGATGGGGTTGTAATATGCCAAGCCATAATTGTGTAATTTCTGACGTCGCGCTGACGTAAACAACTGTCGTATGCTACCCGGAAAGGCCGTAACGTGAGATAGTTGTTCCAGTACTCGTAGAATCTAGAGGTACAAGGTTGTCATTTACACTAGAGGAACGAAAGCTTTCACGGTTTTGGTTAAATGAGAAAACGAGTTTCTTGGCATTAAAATGTGACAATCTGTGAAAAATTTCCGATGTCTTGCCACTGAATTCGCTTGAAGAAACACAAGCCAATTAGTTATACTTGACCAGTGTTTCCTAGTGTTATGATCGTTTCCCCTGTGTGACGTAGACCATATAGTGTTGTTAGAGTTTTTTTTTACCTTTAATCTACTCCCTGAACTTTCATTTATTGAAACTGGAGATAGAAGCAAGAACTGTGAAGTACTGATGTTTAGATGCTGCTGATCATACAATTTAATTCTTTTTAATACATCCTTCAAGTTTCCTAATTCGAGTTGATATTAATCTTCCAGTTTCGCTGTACTACATGCGTAGGGAATTTTATAGACATCTTCAGTTTGTAAACAAATTGTGTCTTTAGGTGATTTCAAGCATTATCCAATTTTGTGTTGAAGATTGTGCTAACGTTAAATTTTTTATATCATTTACCTACTTTATTTCCAGTACGTGTATGTAAGGTAAAATTGCACAATTTACCGGTATTACAGCCTTGTACAAGACCACAGTGTTTTAAGCAGCTAAATATTAGTGGAGTCAATTTTTTGAAAAAGATGAAGGTGTGAGTTAGTATACAGATACCTATAGATGTTGACTGTAGATCGAATGTTCCAAGATGCCGTTACTTTTCTTTGTACCTCTACATCTTGAACATGAATGTTGTTGATTAAAGTGATTCAAAGAGGTATGGTGTTTTTCGGCCTATGACCAGATGACAAATGTATCCTTAAGAGATTATAAAAATATTCGCCTCCACAGCCACTTACCTTATTATATATTTTTTCTTGGTAGCTTTAGTTTCATCCCTTTAAGAAGGTTTATTAGTTTACTTTCAAGTCCTTCATGTGATGATTTATTACCGCGATTCCCATAGGGTATGCATAAAAGTTTCTTTCTCTTCATCACAGTCTGCATACTGTGGAACCATGGTGGATAACCATTTTCTGTAAATATTTTCTCAGATTACAGTGGCTGGTGACAGTCCCACCACTAGTGGTCTAGGTCATTGTTAATCAAAGGACGTCAGTTTTTATTTTCTTTAAAGAGCTGCCAATTCCGTTCCTCGCATGTCTTTGACTAGATGTTGCGAGCCAATGATCTAGGTGTTGCTGATATGACCACCTGTTTATTGTGGTTTTTACCACCTGTTTTGGTATATTAAATTCTGGTTCTGGATCCCTGTATGGTTTTGTAGCTATTAATCTTGCTAATTCGTTCGCTTTTATATTACCTTTTATCCCCGAATGTTCTGGAACCTACAGTAGTTCAACCCTATTGTTCCTGTAGGACAGTTCTAGCAGGTCATTTTCACATTCCATCTTGATCCTGGAGTTGGCTTGATAAGTATCTAAAGCCTTCAGAGCATATGACTGTCTGAGGGAATATATTTTTCATCTTTGTGATAGTTCCGTCTAATATTCTCGTAAACACATGTATTTGTTCTTAGTGGAATTCTACAGTCCTGCTTGAGCTTTTCTGCATATATGCCAGCTCCCACCCCGTTCGAAGTTTTTGATCCGCCTGTGTAATAGACTAGACCCGTTGCCTTTGTCGGAGTTTCCACCTCCACCCATAGATTTAGATCGCATCCAATTCTGTACGATTTTTTGAAATAATACTACAGTGTCGTATGCTCAGATTGCACATTTAAGAATTTTTCGTTGATTCGATTCATAAATCTTGTATCCCCATGTTGAACATGTTGTTGTTTCCATTTCCCAATTGTTCTCATTCGATAGGTGCTCTTAATAGCCTTACTTTTATGTATATATCTAGAGGTATTAGTCGTAGTGTTACTTATAGTCCGGTTAAATATAGGCAGGCCAACCTTTGTAGCGGATTTAGCTCTCTGCTATTTTCTTCCACCATACTGTAGCTCTCTATATAATCATGGGTCTAATCCATACCGAAATGTGACTTAGAAAATGAAACACGTAAATAACAGTCATGTTTCTTCTACTTCTTTACCAAAAATTCAAAAACATTTCATTTTCCTTTTACACTAGTGATCAAAATTATTCCTCCTTCTTACCAATTATAAACATTAAAACTTTAAAACATTTAACATTTTAGGACAACTCGACGGTGGACATGGAGTTTATAAAATAGTGGTTATCTACCTGATGATCTCCTTACTAATGATAAAGGTGTATGGATACAGTTGAAGTGTAAAGAAAGCCACTCAATGAGAATTTTAAAACTAATATTCAGTATATATCTTCTATCGTGTATTTCAATTTCAATAGCCGGATTAATGTTATATATATATATATATATATATATATATATATATATATATATATATATATATATATATATATATATATATAGTTACGTAAACTTATTTACTAGCACAATATATACAAGAATTAGACCACATCAAATTGGAGTGACGTTCCAGTGTTTTATCTATGAATACCTTTGACCTTTACTCTTCGAGATTTCGTTGTTAAATGACTCCTAGAATCCAATAGAGACACCATGTTCCCTCGGGTGCCATGTACTATGCGACGACACCGCTGTTTTCTAATAATTATAAATTCTCTGACCACAGCAAATTGCATATTTTGATATCTAAGCAGGGTGAGCATAGCTTATGAAGTACCCACAGTTCAAAGAATTTTATTGACTCATTGTTCCACACTATATCAAAAGCTGTCAATAAGTATCGGTATATCCAAAAAATTCCCATTCCAATATGTAGCATTCAGTTACTCTTAACAGATTGTCCCGTGGTATACTTAAATAAGGAACACTATTCTTGAGTGTACAAATGGCTGTTAAATGTTTTTTTTTTTTAAATAAAACTGAAAACCTAATTAAATAACTAGTTTATCTCTATTCTTAAAAATAGTGACTTTTCACTTTCAGCAGAGAAAAATTGGATAAAAATATACTAATCACCGAATTGCTAAAATAAATTTTTAAGTTTATTACTTATATGACCAAAGAAGATTAAGTCGTCTTTTGAGATAAGTGTACCAACTTATTTATGATTGCTTCTATTTATAAATATTCTTTGCAAATTTTCTTATATTAAAAGTTACCGACTTCAATCTAATAAACTATTTTCATAACATCCTCGATACAGAAAACTCACTCGTCCTTATTATGTTCAGCGATATAGAAAACCTAATCTTCACATAAATTATCAAAGATTCAAACGCCGGCATATGCACAAAATATAAATCTAGTTTGCACAACGTCGACTATGAAATGTATTTTTCCTCATATTGCCTTTATGTAGCTTGTACTTTCTACTTCCAGCCGGCAAAAAGGCGATTTTTAAATGAAATATGGTATTCGGAAAAATTTTATATCATTCTTTCCTTTAAAACGTTACGTTTATTACAAAGAATGCAAGTAAACACATGTATTACAAGAAGCTGTTTATATTTTTGAATTCGTAATGTCTTTAGTATAATGGAAGTAATAAGAAAAGCAATAAAGCTAACCTAGAAAACTTTAGTTTCATTAGCCTACTTCTACTTCTACTCTTACAAGTGGTTCACCAGAATAATAACGAAATGGATGAATATTTATCAGTCCTGAGAATAAGCTGGCTTCGGAAGTAGATACGGTAAAAATGACCATCTACAAACTGTAACGATTGAATAGAATCAACCATTAGTATTGATATTTGTGAACACCCAGCGATATTATTAGAATTAAAACAATATAAGATAGATTATAAACTGATTGAAAATATAACAGCCAGCCTCGAGCCTCATGAAACCAAAAATAATTATCATATATCCTATCATTTACAATTTAATTTAAAATTTACTCAAATATTAGGTACAAGAATAGTACCCTAATATAATATTTGATAATATTCTAATATTCGTTTTTTTAGATTTTTAGATCATGTTACGACACTGTTTTTCCTCCCTATAATTTATATTTTCATTACATTTTTATATTGATTTATATTGATTTCAATTTTTGAGCAGTGTAGCTTAAAAAGTGTGTTTTAAATTTTTAAGCAGTTTAATTTTCAGCAAACGCGTGTTGCCGCAGTGAGTTTCGCCCGGAAGTGAGCCATTTTGCCGACATTTTTAAGCGGCCAGATGGAATTTTTAAGTGCTTTTTTATTTAGTTTGCATTAATTTTTCGCAGTACGCCAGAGAGTGTTTTTTTTCCGGATATATCTTTAAGGAGCGATCACCAATATGGCTTTCGTAAAAATAGATCAACAGGAGATCTCCTGACTTATATAAAATGTGTGGAACAACGCATTTGTACACTTTGGAGACTCTCGAGCGGTTGCTCTTGATATTCCAAGGCACTCGACCGTGTTTGGCACGGGACTTAAACTTTGAATATCGGCTACTCAGACGAATTCCGCAGAAGCAGGAAGTCATTCAACTTAACAAAGATGGATTCTATCTTGGGGTGATTAACCAGGTGGAATTTAATTAAGAACCCAGGTGGCAGTTTTTTTTTCCATTATGTCGGGGCACTCCAAGCATCGTAACGTTAATTTTTTCCTAGCCACATGTTGCAGGTATGAAGCGAGCTTCTCAAAAGTTGGGAATATTATTTCGAACCAGAAAGCTTTTTCTTTACAAACAAATTCGACCAACTATAGAATACTGCCGTAGTGGGGCTTTCCAAACTTCATTCCTTGGTATTCAGAGAAGAGCTGTTCGTTTGATTGGAGAGACTGACCGGTGACCTTGATTCGCTGGAACATCGAAGAACGGTTTTTTCATGGAAAGTGTTCGAAGGATGTGGCCCGTTTAATGTCCCAGAGCGGTGCATGTTAGAAGTGCACGTAATGAGGTTCAGCTTGTTTCTAACTTTTCAAGCAGTCATTTATATGGAGAACATCATTTGGAATAATTTGCCCAGGACTTTTTCCCACCTTACAGCAATTTGAAAACGTAAATCGCCTCCGCACATAGCTCTCTCAGGCATTCCTCATGTAGACCCATAAAAAAAGTGTAGTTAATGGTTTCTAACTTTTAAGTTTAAGGCCTTTTTCCCCTTGAAATATGCTCAAACTATGTCAAAAAGTGTTTACCAACCCAAATGAAATGGCTGAGACAATATTTTTATGAGGATCTCACCAAGAGAGGCCGAGTAACTTTTAGAAAACCCAAGAGGAGAGACCAATCCGTAAGTCATAAGCACATCAGTCTAAAAATCTCACTTCCTGTCGACAAGTGCGTTTCCAACGACTACTCAACATGTGTAATTCGCGGAGTTAATTTCAAAATTTTTTAATACCGAGTTTTATCAAGCGTTTTATTAAAGACTTAGTAACCTTAATCTAAGGACTCTATGCCATAGTGTACACTCTTTTAGCTAAAGGAGTTCTTATTTAGTAGAAGTAATTTTTAAGAGTGTAATTAGGAATTTTTATTTTGTTGATAATATATCCTTTTATATTTGAAAATTAGTGTTTCACTAAACTCCAGCTCTCTCTTTCAGGACGCAACGGTTGTACGTAAATTAATTTTATTTCAGCAACTATATAACTCTTCAGTATTTTTTTCATTTTTTGAGCTGAACTTAGATTCTTTTTATTCTGAAATGAATGGTGCCCAAAAACAGTACAACAAAATTTTAAACAACTATAGAGACTATTTTCAAAAGGCGTACAAAAATTACCTCCATGTACTCTACCAGTAAAAAACGAGCTAGCTGATGTCTTAATTCTGCCAGTATTAATATCCACTCAATACATTCTCAAAATTAAAATAACGGCTTCTATTTAATAAATAAAGTATTTATTAAAAGTAAAGAAAGTCAAGACGTTTCAGTATCTTTTGTTTAATATACTTAATAAAAATAAATAACGAATATTTTTTAAGTCATATTAAAAAAATGGAATAGATAAAATCCGTAAAATTTCCTCAAAGGAGTTTGCTAGTACACGAGGGTGAATTGAAAAGTCTTGAAAAAAAAAACAAGGCAAATATAATATTGTAAATATTTTTTATTAAAATAAAAATTTATTTCCCAACATAATCTCGACTGAGCTCAATACAATCGGTTCAGCAGGATTCCAATTTTTTTATTTTCGCAGAAAAAAAAATTTCGAACTGTGCATAATACTTGCTTACAACAGAGATAGTCTCACGTGGGGTTGAATCTAGGCAATAGGATGGGTGAGGAATTATATCGAAGACCAGCTTGTGCCCTTTTGTCATTGCAACGGCCATCGTGTGAGCAGATACATTGTCCTGGTGGAGAAACCCTTTTTGTGTGCTAATCTTAGTCGCTTTTGCCTGAACTCATTATACAAATGGTCCAATAACACTGCGTAATAAAAGCCAGTCACTCTTTTAGCCTTTTCCAAAAAGTCAATCATGATGATACACTGCAAGTCCCAAAAAAGAGTTGCCATCACTCTTCCCGCCGGTAAAAGCATTTTCGTTTATTCAGTGCCCTTTCATATTCACTAACCCACTTCTTTACCCGTCGTTTTATCTTCGTGAGATCCACGGTTCGTCTAAAGTCACAAAACAACGCGAGAAGTCCTCCGAAGTAAGTAGCAACTTTTCCAAACACAATTTGGGAATGTTCTTCCTCGTGCGTTTTTGGTCTGGAGTCCACCGCTTCCATTACGCACACAGTTTTTTCATTTTTAGAACTTCCCAAAAGATATTATGTACTTGATTATATGAGATACCGATGGCGATACTCGGTTTAATCCATTTCTACGAAACGAACGAACAGCGATCGCTTACAACAGCTACCAGCAAACAACTACATGTTGTGTTTGTTTGAAAGGTTAAACACAATCATTACAAGAATTACACTTACTCAGGCATGTTACTTAACAAAATTTCCACCATTTCATAGAAATTTACCAGACTTATCAATTATCTAGGGTATTCTTTTTAATGAAAATAATAATAACATTAGAGAGATTTTGCAAAGCTTATTTTCGTACTCCATTAACTTTATCTTTATTTGAAGCATGCGCCAATCATTTGGAGCTTGTGCAGTAATGAAACAAAATAAGAGAAACGTTTAGAAGGGTAACGATTTCCTTTATTTAGAAACTTATAAGAGGTTACTTGAAGTTCGTTATTCTTATCGCTATTATGGTAGGGCCTGTTTTTTTTTTTTTCTATTTAGGTATATAAACCACTAAGAAAATTCAGTAAAACTAAAATGATAATCTTTGATTGCAAATAACACTGACAACAGTTAATTAGTATTCAGATTATGTTGATATTCTGCAATATTTGGCACAATGACACTACAGATACTACAGTGTGTATGTAGTGCTGATTTCAAGTAAAATTTTATTTATCGCACATTCGTATTACCTTGGAAATATTAAAGGAAGTGATAGAAACATGCTAGACCCAACTTTAATTGAGAAACTTATGTTGACCCATCAAATACTATTAACCGGTGTGCTTAACCATGAAATGAATCAAAAAAAAAATCTCCTAGGATTAAAGAAGATGAGTATTAATCTAGCCTTCTACTTCCTTCCCGTTAAGTACTGCGCATGCTTGAGGTAACGATAAAAAGATTGAGAGAGAAGAGAAGAAGATAAAAAAAATGTGAAAAATAAGCGTTGCAAAATCTCTCTATTTAAAATTTTTCGGTTAAATCGAAAGGAAAACGCATAATTTTAATTTAAAAAAAAAATCAATTGAGTTTCCTATACACTAACACTACTACCACTAATATTTTAGGTGTATGTGAATTTTTATCGGAGTAATAAATGTTAGCGAACATGAACTTGGCAATTTGAAAAATCTTCATTTACAGTTTACATTTAGCAAAAGACTTCTACGCTTCGCTTATTTAGGTTTTCTATGCATAAGGGTCAAATTGTGTCGCTGGAAGTAGTCGCTCACGTAGGACACTCTAAGTTTTAAGATGTTTTAACCTTTTTTATTTTCAAGTAGTAAATAATTTCGGTTTAAATTTGCGACGAAAAGCCAAAAAGGATTCTTTTATTAATTTTTTTTTACGGTTATATCAGACGTGCTGGAGATAAGTCCCTAAAGTGCTACAGGAACGACGCATATGCAGAAAAAAACGATTCACTTTGGTCTTAAATTGCCGGAAATTGTACGCGATGGGAAACATTGTCCTGGGAAAATCTTTCTAAAGGGATGAGAATTCTCCATAAAAAAAAGACTGCTTTAAAAAGGGTTGTACGAGGAGTCACAAGATGAACCTCATATGATTGTCAAGTAATAGCGCGACGTGTATTTCTAACATGCACCGCTCTGGGACGAATTAAGCGGGCTACATCCATCGAACACTTTCCATAAAAATACTTGAAGAATAGACTCGAGTCGCCAAGCGTTCTTCGATGTTCCAATAATTGAAGGTTGCCCGTCAGTTCTGGGTCTCCAACAGCTCCCTTTTCCATAGAATCCAACTAAATGCAGTGTATGTTTGGGAGCAGAGTCCCCAGATATGGGAGCAATATTCCATCGTTGGTTCAATTTGAGCTTTGTATAAAATTAACACTTGTTGTGGAGAGTAAAGCTTTCTAGTTGAAGTAATATTCCCAACTTTTAAAAAGCTCTTTTTCCTATGCATGTAACGTGTTCATGCAACACATATTTGCTACTAAATTAACGCCCGCGAATGGAGTGTCACGATATAAATATATCGGGTTCAACAACGCTAACTTAATTGCCACCTGTATTTTTATAGCGTTAAATTCTATTTAGTTATTGTCATCCCACGATAGAATTTTTTCCGGTCTTGGTTGAGTTGAACGACTTCCTGCTATCTGCAGATATTTGCATGAGTGGGGATATTCTAGCGTTCAAAATAAATGAGAAATAAGTGTGCTCTGATCTGCAAAGCTGTAGCTTGGATTCCTGGTGCTTTATAGTATATCGGGAATGTAAATGAGAAAGAGAGTAGGAGACAGTATGGAACCTTGGGGTACACTAGCGTTGATAGTAAAGGTATTAGAAAGAAATTCGTCGATTACCTCCTGTCAAGAACGCTCTCTATACATATTTCATAGATATTCGCATAATGTAGAATACATCCTGGTAAAAGTTTTCGTACATATATCTCGCAGCTTAAGTATACGATTACAATTACTATCAACGCTTGGCATTGGGACTAAAAACGACATGTATAATTATCACGACCACCTCTTTTTGGATATTTTTCTTTTTTTAAGTAACCATTCGAATTTTGAGGAATATTAAAAAATACTAACAATAAAATGAAAAGTTTCCTAGTTCAAAATATTTTTTTTAGTGTAGGAAACGAATTTTATACCAAATAAAAACAAAATAATGGCTCTAAGTTTAAAAAATTTCCCAAAAGTGTTACTATTTTTTCTTTTATATTTGTTTAAAGCTTAGCCAATTAAAATTTTATTTATTTAATCGCAACTTTATTAGTTTTACACGTAAATAATTTTTATTTTATTAATTCATATCGACGATTCGGCTCTGTATGGTGCTATATTTTCCCTGTTTGTTTTTGTTCACAACTGATGTTCATTTTATTTATAATGTTTTATTCTACTAATCCACATCGAAAAAAATGCAGCCATGGTTATCATCAATTCATGCGTCAGTAAATTTACAACTGCAAACGAAAGTTTATGATTTTATTAATATTGATTTACGAACATCTTTAACATCGTTAAAAAAATCAGTGAAGTGATTTATTCAGTACATTCCGTCTAAACAAGTAGTTCTAAAATAAGCACTGAATTTCACATTTTCGCGGTGAACAGTAAATAAATCTAAACAGTATATATATATATATATAATATATATATATAAGAATATATATATATATATCAGTATATATATATATATATATATATATATATATATATATATATATATATATATATATATATATATATATATATATATATATATATATATATATATATATATATATATATATATATATATATATATATATATATATATATATATATATATATATATATTCTAACACCTTCATTATCAACGCCGGTGTACCCTAGGGGCTCCATACTGTCTGTTACTCTCTTTTTCATTTACATTAACGAGCTGCTGCAAAAAAACCAGCAATACAATCTACAGTTTTGCAGATGACCGTACGCTTATCTCTTCGTTCACTTTGAACGTTCGAACAACAGCTGCTCACGCAGGGGGTTACAGTAACCAGGCAGAATTTAACACAACAACCTAGGCGACAGTTTTTTCTAAAAAGTTAATGTTGCTGAACCTGACATAGTTATATCGGGCGCTCTATTGCTCTAGCATCGTCACTGAATTTGTTGGGCCTTAATTTGGGACCAAATATGCGTGTGTTCATACCAAGGAACATGCTGCAAGCATAGAAAAGAGAGCTTCTTACAAGCTGGAAATATTATTACGAACTAGAAACTTTACACTCCACAACTGTTAATTCGGTAAGAAACTCAAATTCGACCAACGATAAAATACTGCTCTCATGCTAGGGGCTCTGTTCCCAAGCATATGTTACACTGCATTTGTTGGATTCTATTTAGTAGGCACCTTTGAATCATTGGAACAACGAAGAACGGTTGGCGACTTTCTACAAGTAAGTTGATGGAAAGTGTTCGATGGATGTAGCGCACTTAATTCCTTCCAGAGCGGTGCATGCTAGAAATACACATCGCGCTGATACTTCACTAAAAAAAAAAAATGGATGATAAGAGAAATAAATAGTCTTTGTTATAGAATTAATTTTGCACAAATACTCTTCTCAATCATTAGTAATAATGATAATAGCGGCATCATTTCTCAGGGGGCGAGTCCTTTAAATTAAAATCAAATTAGCTCTTCTTCTTCGCCTAACTGATGAGACCCGGAAAGGTCGAAAGCATCCAAAATCCATTTTAATACCAAATGGGTTCGTTCTTCGTTCCTTTGGTATCGTTGGGTTAAGGTGAAACCCGAATCCGCTCCGCTCCGAAAGAGCTAATTTGATTTTAATTTAAATCTTGTTGGTTCAAGAACTAGTTTGCAAATGAGGAGAGCGAAGTTTGCTCAAATTTGCCAAAGGAACAAAGGTTGTACCAGTTCTGGCATTCTCAGCATTCTACAAATTCATTTGATTGACGATCTTTTGTCGTGAGACTTTTGATCAAACTCAATCTGAAGAGTCCTTTAAAGACGGATTACACAAAATGCATTATATGAATATACATAAAAAGCCTTAAGAGGAGGGAATCATTTTAATTATATTTAGTACTGTCATTATTTTATCTTAAAATATATTTATATCCTCAGGGATGCCTTATATAACTCATGAAATAAATATTTGTATGTTCGCAGCTAAAAATTTAAAATATTTTGTTACTCATGAGATCAGATGGGTAACAAAGAGATTCAAATAAACTTTTATGAGAGTTTTCTAGAAGTTTTTTTTAGATAATTTAAAATTAACTCGCCTATTCCAAATTGTTTTAAAATTTTAGTTTGAATTAAAATTGATGCATATAAGTAAAACATGATTTGGCCTGAAATAAATCATGCTGATAAAATTAAAAATGAAATTTGTAGAAATTATATCTATATGTATATATAAATACACACACACACACACACACATATATATATATATATATATATATATATATACATATATATATATACACATATATATACATATATATATATATATATATATATATATATATATATATATATATATATATATATATATATATATATATATATATATATATATATATATATGTATATATATATATATATATATATATATATATATATATATATATATATATATATATAAACTAGGAAAGTAATCCTACCTGTTTGAGTTAGCTTTCGTCATTTTATTTATTCTGTAAATTTTCGTAATCTTGATGACCCGCACTATGGAGAAATTAGTCTCGTACCACAAGCGGTCATTGTACATATTATTTTACTATTAGTTCAGTTTTACCTCAGTTCCTAAGATAAACATACCCTGGATTAGTTTTCTAGATAGAAATCCGTTCGTTCGGTCTTGGTTCAGAAACTTTAGGAGATGTGGAGTGAGGTGGCTATTCCTCGGGATTCTTACAGGATAATGTATGTAAGTAGAGGACTAAGTTATGAAGTTTTTCCGATAGGCAATACTTTAAAATGAAGGAGATCAGCACTTTTGCTTAGAGAGAGTCTTTGAATTTTGTATAGAGTTAGGGAAGGTTCTGCGGGGTACCGTGGTGATGATTAATTAAGATTAAGAAAAATAGCATTGAGAAGTAGTCAACCAGGAATCCTCTGATCTATTAGCTATGCTCTAAATTTTCCAAAACCTCTAGGTCTGTAGTGTAAATTTATATATTTATTAGTAAAGGGGCATACTATTATTTTCTTTAGCATTTATAAGAGTAAGGAGAGGCCTCCCCTCGATATTTCATAGAGAGTATTACATAATATCTTTTTTGAAGCCCAAATGAAATACTGAGACTATTTTTGATAAGTTTAAGGCTCTTAAGCAATAAGTCATAATTAAATGAATGTCCTTACTATTATTGCAACTTTTATTATTTTAATGTAAATATTAAATCTATCTGTTTAATTACGCGAATATCCTCTAAAAAAAATAAAAAAACAATAACAAACCGAATTTTATTAAAAATAAAATTTACTGCGAAACATTTTTAAACAATCGGTAAAACCAATAAATATCAAATACGTCCCAAATGTCTATTAAAAAAAGTAGACGCAAGTAATTTTTTGTACAATATCCGATTTATTTGCTTGGGTGGATCAATTTAAATTTTATTTATTTATGTTTTGTGTTATTATTTTTGACGGTAAATTATTTTTATGTCTCTACATATGCAATTTTGCATTATTTTCCGGAAATATTTTTGTTAATCTCTTTTGCGTGTAATGGACTATTGTTGTCGGTAATTGTTTTTCCGCGGTGAGAGATGTTATCAATTTTTTTACTTGGGAGCATTTTTTAATACAATTTTTTACTTGCGTAATAGAATTGCTTAACGAGTATAAATGGCCGTAACAGTTCCTACAAGTTAAAAATATTACATTAAAGTAAAGTATCAACATCATCATCATCATCACTGGCTTATTCCATCCATAGTCGAATGTAAGTCTCCCCAAGTTGTCTCCAATGAGCTTTGTTGTTTGCTTTTTGCATCCAGTCGTGTCCTGCTATTTTTTTTATGTTGTCCGTCATCTTGTCTGTGATCTACCTTTGCATCTTTTGTCTTCTCTAGGACTCCAGTCAACTAAATGGCGTGCCATCTGTTATCATTCAGCCTTGCGACATGCCCCTCCCAATTCCACCTTAATATACGTATTCGTTGTATTAAATCTGTCACTTTTGATCTTCTTCATATGTCGATGTTAGGAAGACGATCTTAGAATCTAATATTTAGCATTCTCCTCTCCGTTGCTCTTTGGGTTACTGGAGTTTATTTATTATACTCTTATTTAAAGCCCACGTTTCAGTGCCATATCGTAATACCAGCAGTACATATTGATCGAATACTCTGGGTTTTATTGTATTTGGGATGTTCAATTTAAATGTAGATCGTAACCTTTCTAACGCAGACCAAGCTAACGAGACTCTTCTACCCAAGTCAGCCTATAAATTATTTTTTATATTTCGATTTTTAGTCCTAAATATTAAAGTATACGTACCGAAAATGAGCAATGGGCACTTAGTTTACCAGTTATTTTTAAAATGAATAAGTATATATATTTTTCTAAAACACAAAAAAAAAATCTAATTGTATGAGCAGAATTAAGACATATTTAGTTTTTAAATCTACTTTCAATAGCGTGTAAAACGTAAAAAGTACTAAAACGCAAAAATGGTTTAATTAAGAAAACAATCTAGTTTAAAAGCTGCAATCAGGTTTACTTTTGTTTAAGTTACCTCGTAGTATATAAGAATATTTTTTAACTATTTTTCCGCCGAAAACCTTCCACCCACAAAAAACTTGTACCTTATATTCTATAGAATTTAAAAATTTTTACTCTAAGAATATGTTTGCATACATAATTTTGCCAAATCACCTAGTATTAAAAATGGTAATTATGGGTGTCTAGAATGTCTTTACTTTACGGCCCTATATTTTAACAAAAACATACATTATTTTTGTTTTCTTATGAGTTTTATAAATTTAGAATAGAAGATGTTATATAATTTTTATTTTTAGTGTTCCGTACGGAACACTTATAAGATGACTTCGGTGTCCGTCTATCGGTCTGTCTGTCTGTCTATTTGTCTGTCTGTCTGTCTGTCACACTCGATTTTTTCCAAAACTATTTGACATAAAAAGCTGAAATTTGCCACCAATATAGGAATTGGTGGCCTCATCAGAGTCGTGTAGTTTTAAAAGTTAAATTTTAATTTAAGGGGTTGTTTTGGGTGGTGAAATCGGAAGTAAAAAAAAAATGATCAGGTTATCGAGTGGGGGTTCAAATGAAAGACGAGTTTAAAAATATGTATAACTAGCTGTGCCCGCGGCTCCGCTCGCGTGGACTTGATTTGCGTTTATCGTCACTGCTTTTTCGTTATGTTTATATTATTCTATAGTTCAAGGGGCCTTAGAGGCCCATGGCTTGGTTGCATACTTGTCTCCACTTCTTTTTATCTTCTTTTAGCTTTTCCCAGTGCGGGATTCCCATCAAGTCCGGATCTTGCTTTACTGCCTGAATCCATGTAGATCGCGATCTACCCTTGCCTCTTCTTCCAACCACTCGTCTTATTACGGCTTGCTTTGCCTGTCTTTCTTCCTTCATCCTTGCCAGGTGTCCCAACCATTTAATCGCTGGCTTCTTATGATTTGGCCTATAACGGGTCTCGTATATAGGCATTTTAATTCGTAATTTGTTCTTCTTCCCCACAGTCCCTCTTCTTTCCTTCCTGCGTAGATTCTTCTCAAAGCTTTCCTTTCCCATACCTCCAACGTCTCCTTTTCTCTTGCATTCAGTTTTTTCTCATATTGCACCGTGGGTTGACAACGGTCGTATTTACAATCTTTGATTTCAATATTGGATTCATTGCCCCCAAACATCTCTGTCCTTTCGCTATTCTTTCTTGTATCTCTGTCCACTCTCTCTTATTGTTACTTCCAGATAATTAAATTTATCTACTTTTGCAAACGTATATCTTTTCCCTAAGTTGTTTATTATATCTAAACTTTTGTTGTTTTTATTATCCTTCTTCTTTATAATTTCCATGTATTTTGTTTTTTTCTTCATTTATCTTTAGTCCTCTCATCCTTCCCCTTTCTTCTATCCTACTTATGGCTTTTTTGAGGTTCTTTTTGCTCTTGCAATTACTGCTACATCATCCGCATAGGCCAAGCATTGGCAGGTTTGTTGGTATATCGTTCTATTTATTTTTATTTCTGACTCCCGGATTATCTTCTCTATTACCAAATTAAATAGACATGTCGACACTGGATCCCCCTGTCTTAATCCTCTCTTCACCTTAAACTTGTCCGAAACTTTGCCCTTAACCAACACTCTATTTTCTGTGTCATTCAGGTTCATTCTCACCATGCGAATCAATTTACTTGGAATTTTTAGTTCTTCCATTTTCTTGTAGAGTCCTTCTCTATTTATAGAGTCATATGCTTCTCTGAAATCCACAGTGTGCCAGTGTGCCAAATTGTGTTTTAAGCTATTATCTTGTATTTGCTTAATCGAAAATATCTGGTCTGTAACCGATCTATTTTTCCTGAATCCACACTGGTACTCTCCCAGAATAGATTCGGCTTTCTCTGCTAGTCTGTTTTTGATAGTCAACACTACTATCTTGTACACGACATCCAGTAAGGCTATTGGTCTAGAATTAGCACATATAGTTTTTTTCTCCTTTTTTGTATATTGGACAAATGAGCGACTCTCTCCAGCTCACTGGCATCTTTTCTGTTTCTCATATTTCTTGCACCAACCGGCATATTTCATTTTCCAGATCTACTCCTCCAGCTTTGATCAGTTCTGCTGTTATACACTTTTCACCCGGGGCCTTATTTTTTTTTGCGTTCTGAGTATTTTTCTTATTTCTCCTTTGCAGGGTTTGTTTGTCCCCTCCTGCCCTTCAGTTAATTTTGCTTCCGATTTCTCAGTCAACTCATTTTCACTCTCCATTTAGTGTTTCTTTAAAGTATTCCCCCCATCTATTCTATTCCATCTTTTTTCCTACATATTAGCATTTTGTCTCTGTTTATTCCCTTTGTATTTTATAAAAAAAAAACACGTAAATCGGATAAGTAGTTCATGAGTACTAAGCACAGTAATGGATAGACAGACAGACAGAGAGACTTTACGTTTTATATATATTTTTTTGACATATATTAAATTAAGAATTTACAAAAATCACTAGCGGACGGACATAGAGACGTTGCGTTTTAGATATGGTATATTATATAGATTATTATTATTATATAACCTGGTCAGAGAACATATGTATGAATTAAAAAAAAAAAAATGTAAATCGGATAGTGGTTCTCGAGTGATAAGCGCACTAACGGACAGACAGACAGACAGAGAGACGTTGCATTTTATATATATTACAGATATTCTTTTCTACATGATATTGTTCCATATTTAATGGTTTAGGCAGTGCATTGCAAGAGAACGCTCAGCGGCAAACTTTTTTCCGACTTGATTCACTATTATCGTCACTGCTTATTCCTTATGTTATCTAACGTAATAAAATATAGCCTATAAACTGGCCAGAGAACATATGTATGTTTTAAAAAAAAGCACGTAAATCGGATAAGTGGTTCTCCCATGATAAGCGCACTAACAGACGGACAGACAGAGAGAGAGACGTTGCATTTTATATATATTATAGATGTAATAAAATATATATCTGTAACCTGGTCAGAGAACATATGTATGAATTTATAAAAATCACGTAAATCGAATAAGTGGTTCTCGAGGGATAAGCGCACTAACGGACATACAAACAGACAGAGAGACGTTGCATTTTACATATATTATAGATATAAATTATTATTATTACTATATAACCTGGCCAAAAAATATATGTATGAATTTAAAAAAAGACACGTAAATCGAATAAGTGGTTCTCGCGTGATAAACGCACTAATGGACAGACAGACAGACAGAGAGACATTGCATTTTATATATATTATAGATTATAGATATTCTCTGCTACATAATATTGTTCCAAATTTAATGGTTTAGGCTGTGTATTGCAAGGGAACGCGTGGCAAACTTTTTTCCGACTTCATTCACTATTATCGTCACTGCTCATTCCCTATGCTACCTATCGTAATAAAATATAGCTTATAACCTGACCAGAGAACATATGTATGTTTTAAAAAAAAAGTACGTAAATCGGATAAGTGGTTCTCCAGTGATAAGCGCACTAACGGACAGACAGACAGACAGACAGACAGACAGAGAGACGTTGCATTTTATATATATTATAGATGTAATACTTTCGTCCACTTCTCTTTGTATTATTTTTAAAAAAGTGCGAAAAAAAAACCCTGCCCCTTATCTTGAAAATTATTGGTGAAAAAAATTTTGAAAAAATTTTGGAATATTCTGCACGGGGTGTAAATTGAACAAAAATTATCACGAGTGCATTATCTTTAATAATTTATCTGGTATACAAAAAAAACACCAGAAATTTCAAGGTCATCAGTTTTCAGTAAAGATCGGAAACAAACTTTGTTGAAAACTCATTTGGGAGTGTGTTTTGTGAAGTCATTGATCATTTTGTACTCCATAAGAAAAGTTTTTATATTAAAAGCAATCAACGTACAGAACATTAATTGCGCAAGTCCAACTTGGTTATTTTTATTTTACAAACACCTAAATCATCCCTTAGATGATTAAGTTATAATAAGTTGATAGAAAGGTTAAATTTTCTGGTATATCTAAGTATACTAGGTATAGTTAGGGTAGTCGTTCCTTAGTTTCCGAAGGTGAGATATCGCAAGTCAACCGACGAGTTGTTCGTCAGTCAAGACGTTAGCTAAGGAGGCTAACTCGATGGCACTGTCAGTCGAAGAACGAAATAATAGATTTACTGCAAGATTAACTTGACCGCAAGTGCTAGAAATTTTATTCTTAACTAGGATGACGGAAGCTTGAGAAAGAAAATAAAAACGAATAAGAATAATAAGGAATATAAAATCCCAAAGTCAAAAAACAAACCTGCTGCTGAAGTGGAAAATGAATTTACAACATAAGTGCTACATAATAGTTATTACCACTACCTCAAATAATTTATTTTTGCCCTCGGTGCCTGATAAACTAACTATCAGAAACAATAATTGACTAAATATGTAGTTAAAATCTAGACTATTTGTAGTAAAATTATTATTTACTCGAACGAAGCCGACCAGCAGAGAAGGTTGAGTTCTGCTCTAATAACTAGTAAGCCGTCCCGCTCAAGTAACCAATATCCAGCCTGTGATTGCTCTGATTTCACCCGAATAAATCACAATTTTAATACAATTAGCCTAGTTTTCAACTTTAGATTGAGTGAATTATCATTACCAGTGGTGCTAACATGGCTAGTGAAATGCACATCTGGTGAGAAAATAAAAGGGCTATTTCGTAATGCTATTGTGCCAAAGACTCACCCAACGTAGCAGACTTTAATAAAAGCGAAAGAAAACCGTAAGCAAAGGCGCAGTGTTTAGTTTTTTTTGCAGCAGCCCAGCTTAGTAACAAATCCACATCTCAACCCGGCCAAGGACATGGTTGTGTGTTTTGATTTTATATATATATATATATATATATATATATATATATATATATATATATATATATATATATATATATATATATATATATATATATATATATATATATATATATATATATATATATATATATATATATATATATATATATCGTCTATATATATATATATATATATATATATATATATATATATATATATAGATATATATGTATATATAATATATATATATATATATATATATATATATATATATATATATATATATATATATATATATATTCTAAAACCAGGACATACAATGCCAGAACTGTAGAGTTAAAAGCAAAGACACACGCCTTTGGTCAAGCGCCCCCGGAAAAATCAACTGAAATAATGAAATAATGAGACGAACAAAAACAATAATGTTGTCCATTTTTAAACGCTGAAGATAAATTATTGTTTGTCATACTAACAAAAATGTTAGGCACAAAATGACTGAAGACCTCGGCAATAATGAATTTAATCCCAAAATGGTCATCAATACCAATGGGTCGACTTCGGATACGACATCCTTATGCCACGACGATATTAGAGGAAAGGCACAGAGAATATGGTCTATGATAACCACCGAACCGAAGTACGTGATTATACGTTTTAAATATATTTTCTAAGCCTGAAATAAGGTTCAAAATATATTGGGTAAAACATAAGAACATGATTTTTCTTTGAGAATTTTGAATTAATGTATAAAGAGTACCGAGAAGCATACTCATCTTTTTTAGGTGCCGTATATTAAACCAGATATACCGTTCAATGTTTAGAAGCTACGTATTACTTTAATGAGCTATTATACTTGATCTCCAATGAAATAATGGAGAAATAATTGGAGAATACTAGCATCGTTGCAATACCTGGTGTGTTTGAACAATGCGAAATAAATATATATTTCTATGTTTTTTATATCCCCAATGATTGTGATTTCCTTCTAGAGATTAAAAAATGGGTTTCATTTAGCCAAAGAATTTTAAAATCGGTTAGTAAAATTTTATACTCTACACTCATTTGAAATAACACTTGGAAAATCAGTATTCCCAATATTGAGTCTTTTTATATTTATATTATATTTTCATGTTTCCAGTCAAATATATTACATTACTTTACTTCATAAGAGTCATATATTGTCATAATAAGAAATCTAATAAATCAAGTATATTCTATTAACAGTATCAGATTATTTAATTCAATATATTCGTGATTTCGTTTATTGTAAAAGTTAAAAAAGAGAAGAAGTCATAATACATATCTAACAGTTAATTATAAATATCGTAAAAAGATAAACTGTACTAGATTGTCCAGAAGTATAAGCAATGTACTCTGAAAACCTGAATTTGAACCGATTATCCTGGATTTCGGCGGATTATCTCCGGATTTTAACAGATTTTTAAGGAACGCACTGCATAAAGCAGGATATATAATCTACAGGGAACAAAAAAGTGATTAATCTTTTTATGGTTAATTGAAAAGCATATATGAAATATATACAAGGTGTAGTTTTTTGACAGATTATCGTACCCACTAAAATAAATCACTTCATTTCCATACCGGAGTTACATGACAATGAAAACACCGTTTCTTGAGCTTCTAGTAGTTTTCATCATTGACATATACAATTTCAACATTCTAGTTAATTCAAAGGAATCATTTTCTCTAAGAAATTTTTAGTATTGCCAAGATAATTCCCCTTCGATATTTTGTTTACAAATCGTTTTTCAATAACAAATATTTTGATCAACTAATAAAATTTGACAATGAAAAATGTTTCCCAGGCTCATTTTGCCGTTACTAAGATGGGTATGTGGAATCTTTGGCACAATGACACTATTCAGTATATATCGCTACTACACCAAACAGTTTATTTTTGCGCTCGACGCGCATTTCGCGAACCATGTTGGCTTCACTAGGAGCGATGATTGACTGAGTAGTGTAATTTTGTCGTATTACGTTTCATTAGCCGATCTAGGATCAAACTTGAAGTACTTAAGACTCCTCAAGTGTAATATCGTTGTAAGATACTCTCTGGCTCGCGAAAGCCTCAAAATTAGAAGCATATCTGCCCTTTAATTTCAACCCTGTGTAAGTCGTGCAGGGAATAACTTCAGAAAAAAGTATAATCAGTCTTGTGCTGGATTTAGATGGCTTTAGGTAAAAGGCAGTTATGTTTCTATTTTTAGGTTGTTACCTCTTTCTCTAGAGCAGGTCGATTTCAGTTTTTTTTTTGTCGTTTCTCGCCAATTTATTTATAATTTATATTTGATAAAGTTATGGAACCTGTTAAAGTAAATCCATCTTAACACAATATGTATAATCTAAGTGTCCCTTAAAACAATTTAACTTTAAAATATTTTTAAATTGCAATGACAGGAAACCTATTTCTTAAAACTGTTGTCTAAATGTAAGTCGTTATAATCCGGTCACCTGCCGAAGAGGGCGCCGCAACTATTATTCGCTGCTCGGCACGTCGTGTTTAAGAACGCATTCCCGTATCATTATGGATATTCTCTTTTAATTATTTCAGGTAGCGAAGATTGTTAGAATGTCAATTTTGAAATACCTTACCAGAAAATATCAATCAAATCAAGGATAGATAGAGGGCAAATTACATAACCTCTTTGAAATTCAATTTACTTGGGAATTTTTTTAATAATGAGCAAAGATGTGTTTGAAGTAAAGTATATAATGTAGCTCCATCCTCCTGAAATTAATTTCTCAATTATGTTTAGTTCAAATTAACCGATTAGTCAACATGACGACATTGCAGCTCAAGTCGTCCTTTTAGCGGAATGTCAAGGGTTGTGATGACATTAAAAAATGGTGAAAATATTTCTTATTCCTAAATAAAATATTAGTAAATATTGAAAAGCGTTCAAACATTTATTAATTAAGTAGAGTCTACGAAATACATTAGTGGACCTTAATTCTTGCACCAGATGTGTCTTGTGGAGTTGAGGAAATAACTCTGTATGCACTACATTACAATACGCTTCTGGGCAACACTGGAACGCTTGCATATCGAAGGGTCGAAATTCTCACAAAGTAACACTTTAGTGAACATATTTTCATCGTTTTCTAATGCTCTTAGTCTTCATATATGCGATATGCTTCATATAAATCCACTTTTTTCGAACTTCTTCACCAATATATTACTTAGTCGAATTCTCAAGGTTTGACTTACGTTGCATAAATGATATTGAACGTGCAATAGTCACAAAACTATGGTTTATGTAAAACTCTAGCACACAAAAGACACGTTTTACTCCATCAAAACCCTCCAGAGAAACAAAATTTCAAAGCGAGATTATGCTCTGTACTCCAACTTTACCATTTCTACCTGTTGAGTGCGTGTAATAAGACCAACAAATTTGGAATTATGTATGGGGTAACCGTTCACGTCTTAAGCTTTATTCAGTGATTATTGAACAGTATATTTTCATTATAGGCGGCCATACTGGAGTGGGTAAGGTGCCTGCCTTCTAAGTCCGAGTATAAATCTCGGCTCGGAAGATAATAAATTTAAAAAAAAACTTTAGAACGTGACGGTTGCCTTTCCCGGAAACGCAATGACAAATCACCTGTAGTATCATGTTTAGTAAACCCCCCTCACTTTGGCCTTTCGGAACCGGCATTAAACTGTAGGCCCCCCGTGTCTGTGGAACATTTAAAAAGCCAGCAACCAAAGGCAAAGGCAAGAGGGTCGCCGACGCCCGTATAGCATATGGAACATTAACAAGAAGATCTTTCGATTAAAATGCATTTTTAGCACTATTTTAATATATTTTAGCTAAAATGATACTCGTGTGTATATTTTATAGTCCTTAACGCCACTTTAGCTAGTTTTTAGCAAGAATCTATCTATCTATCTCTAAGTTTTCGATGAATTTAAAAAAAAAATAAATATAAGAACATATTTTTAAAAAATAAACATACGTATATTGTATCAATTTAACTTTTCGTCAATTAGATGAACGCTACAAAGAACTTTTGCAATAATACGAAATTTTGAGTTTTTTTCTTCTTTCATAAATGTTTGTTTTTGTATCATTACAACTCGAGTGCAAGTTAACCTCATTTCCAACTTTCCACAATACTACTATCAAACGAGCAGAGCGTCGAAGCAAGAGCGAAAGCTAACAATTTCACGTAGAATATTTTCTTTGGTTAAAAATGAGGAAACATGTTGTATTTACTACTAAGAAATAAAATATCTTTTTATCGAAAATTCGTTCTTGGATAGTGGTCGTACAAGTATTTTATTAATTTTTGCATGGTATTGAAACTTTATTTTCTGGTATGAGATTTAGGTTTACTATAATTTAAGTTTCATTAGTCATTCTTTTATTGTTAAGCCAATCGTCATGTATAAGGGTATTTTTTGAAGCTTTGCTGATGAGTTTCAGCACACACTACACTCCAGCTATCACAACTACACCAAACACCTTTTTTTTACGCTCGACGCGCACCATTAAAGAGATGCGTGCTCTCGATAATTCTAAAATGTTAAGCGCAATACGTATCCAGAGCAAGAAAAAAGTGTTTGGTATAGTTGTGATACCTGTTGTGTAGTTGAACGTTCAAATACCAGGCGGTTATATTAATTAACAAAGACCTGGCAGAAATGTGGTTTAGAGCTCCTTCTCGCCTCTTCTAGCCATTCTCCTTTGAATAAAGTCCTATCTCATGTGTTTCCATATATCCTAGTGAAGACTCTTGCTGCCACTTTTCCATTTTGAATTTGGTTATAACCAAATTAAAAAATTAAACCAAAATTTAAAAAATGGTTGGAGTAAGGAAGTAGAATTCAGCACTACTATTCCCAGTCAGCAGCTTTTTCTGAAAATGTTAGCGATCTAATTATGTCGGGCTGCTCAGACCAGTGTCCGCAGACAGCGGAAAGTTGTGCAACTTAACAAAGACCTGGGAAATTCTATCTTGGAGTGACAGTAAAAAAGTGGAATTTAACGCTACAAAAACCTAGGCGGCATTTTTTCTAAAAAAGTTAACGTTGCTGAACCCGACATAGTTATGGCGGGGCACTCCATTCCTCTAAATCGTCACTCAATTTGTTGAGCGTTAATTTGGGAGCAAATATGTCCTAGCATGAGCACGTTGCAGGCATAGCAAGGAGAGCTTCTCAAAAGTTTGAAATATTATTTCGAACCAGAAAGCTTTACACTCCACAACAACTGTTAATTCTTTACAAAGCTCAAATTCGACCAACTATGGAATACTGCTCCCATGTTTCGGGCTCCGCTCCCAAACATACACTGCATTTGTTGAATTCTATTCAGAGAAGAGCTGTTTGTCTGATTGGAGACCTGGAACTGACCGGCGACCTTTATTCGCTGGAACATCGAAGAACGGTTCGCGACTTGAGTCTATTCTACAAGTATTTTCATGAAAAGTGTTTGAAGGATGTAGCCCATTTAATTCCTCCCAGAGCGGTGCATGTTAGAAATACACGTCGCGCTGATACTTCACATCCGTATGAGGTTCAGTTTGTTACTCCTCGTACAACGCTTTTCGAGCAGTCTTTTATATGGAGAACATCATCCCTTTGGAATAATTTGCCCAGGACTGTGTTCCCACCGAGTACAATTTACAGCGATTCAAGAGCAACGTGAATCGCTTTTTCCGCACACGTGCCGCTCCTATAGCACTTTAGGGACCGCCCTGCAGCACGTGTGCTAGACCCATAAAAAAAAAAATGTCGGGAAGCGTTATTTTAATTAGCATAATTACAAACACAATCTTGTTGCATAAGGAAGAAAGTTTCTTAAAGATCGCGGAATATTATTTCGTACTAGAAAACTAGAATACTAGATCAAATTCTAGCAATGATGATATATTGCTGCTATGCTTGGAGCTCTGCTCTTAAACATATTTTTGAATTTACTGCATTCTGTCTAAACGAGTGCTATTTTCCTCTGGGAGGAAACAGAATTTGATTGGAATATCAAGAAGAATTGATGATTTAAGTCTATTTTATAAGTAGTTGTTGCAAATCTATTTCTACTACTACCTTTATGAAAATAATTAGATAAATACACATTGCGCTAATACATCCCATGTGTGTCAGGTTAAGTTAAAAGTTATTAACTATTCCTTGCAAAAAGAACCCGGGATTTCAAATAAGATTGTTACACTAACCTTAAAAAAACGAATAAAAAAAACGAATAAAGATAAAAAACAAGGTCTGTTAGGCCTATAACCGTAACAGAATGTGAAAATCAGTTTACCCCTGTAATTTTTAAACGATTTCTATGCATAACTGCTCTTCAAATTACAGTAAGTTTAAATGAAACTCGCATTGAATCAGTCTCAACTACCACTATAAAGAGGTCATTGATGTACATAGGTATAAGAGGATGTGTAGCTACCAGGAAACAGAAACTAAGAAATAGACATAGGGAAAATAAATTGAAATTAGCTCAATATGTAGAAACTATTTATCTATCAACAATTAAACATTTGTACAGACGTATAGTGATCAAACAATCATGAATGTTATGACTTAGCCTGGATTTTCAACTCCTTTATAATGTTCCTGATGATGTTCTGTCACTTTAAATGATTGTGGCTCTGATGTAGTCATTTAGATGAAAGTAAAATTTAATATATACAGGGTGTCCCAGTATTCCGTATACGTAGAGTTATTGTGGATTTCTGGGATGAAAATATAACCATTTAACCCAATTTATCTTAGTCCATAAATTCGTAATTTTTGAGATACAGGGTGACAAAGTTATACTTTTATTTTAGTTTTTCTTAAGTAGCTTTCTTAATAATTGTACTATTTGTACAAGATTCGGTGCTAGGGGGTTTTCTGAGATGAGAAATCGAAATCCGCTCACAGTTTTGTTGTAAATTGTAGGGGTCGCCACTTATTGTAGTGTGTATACTTTTAAATTGTCATAACACTTTTATACCACTATGTATAATATTTTTTAATGACATATTTCACAAATTTTTTTCCATGCTAAAAAAGGCAAACAGGCTCCGCGCAACAGTTTCTTAGATAATATGTGTGTTTCCATTTTTTAATTCCATTGCTCACAAATGCGTTCCTTCACACTTTATCCAGCTTGTCTTTCAAATTTAGAGCATGCTTAAAGGCAAACAGGTTAACAACAATAATGAGATATATATAATGCTAACAACAATAGTAAGATATATATCTTACTAGAAACAGCAACATTTACTAAGAGAGCTTTTTTAGACAGGAGAAGGCGAAGAATACTAATATTTAATTAAAAATATCATGCAGAATGGTATAAAAAAGTCATGACAGTTTAAAACTATACACAGTACAATAAGTGGCACCCCCACAAATTACAACAAAACTGTGAGGTGATTTCAATTTTTCATCTCAGAAAACCCCTTAGCACCGAATCTTGTACAAATAGTTTAATTATTAAGAGAGCTACCTTAGAAAAACTAAAATAAAATTATAACTTTGACACCCTGTATCTCAAAATTACGAATTTTTGGACTAAAGTAAGTTGAGTTAAATGGTCGTATTTTCATTCCAGAAATCCACAGTAGCTCCATGTGCACGGAATACTGGAAAACCCTGTATACTTTCAGTTTAGTAGACAATTTATTGTAAAAATAGATATTGGTATGTCCATACGGCCATGTATATTGTATAATTTCAACGATGGTAATCTTAGAGCTGTGAAGTATGATGTGAAGTAGGAGTATCGAATCGATTAAAATACTTACTTAAAAAATATTCTAGTATATATATCAATGTACTCTCAGCTATATATTGTTATTTATAGATGGCGTGCATAGAAAAGAAATATAAGTTAAAATAATAGTTATTTTACTGTCCAACTTAAAAAACTAAAAAGTAATTCTTACAAACAACTAACATCGAAAACATTCCCTTTATTATTGTAATAAAGTCAAAAGTTATTATATTGTGCCAACCGTGTTATGAGAGACAACATTTTCGCAACGAAGTTAAAATTCCTCAAAAAATTAAATTACCAAGCGTACCTGTTGTTTTACCTCGAAACTAAAATGGAACGAGTTTCTAACGTTACAGTTTTAGTAGGTCAAGAGATACACCTGATGAAAGTCTAGGCACATATGCTGGTTTGCCGGTATTTTAATTAATGTAAAGGAATATTTGAGATGCTTGTAATGCTATGATTTTATACAATAGGTGCAATTTTGTTTGGCACTGACCTAAATGCAAAATATTCACGATCGATAGAATAAAGTGAAGCATATTGATATTTTACATTTTCTAATCACAAAGGCTTGTTAAACAAAGTCTTTGAGATAAAAATCAAAGGACTAAATTTGTCTTGAATTAATTTAAGTAAATATTTAAATAGTTTAATTATCCTATTATTTAGAAAAACTGATTACTGATTAAAATTTTTTGCGTTTTTCCCTTATAAAATCGTAATCACTATGAAAATGTTTGTAATAAAATAGAAAAAGTTGGATCTCCGGCTAATGTATTTGCAGTTACAAGCCACATATCGATGGAAAAATTTTCAAAAAGACGCGTTTTTTAGTTACTTGCTAGGCAGCAGCTCATATATATATATGACACTGTCTAGTAATTGTACCATAAATTTCCCTGTAAAACTTGTACGTGGACTGCTGTGAAAGTTTCTCGAAATCACTACTAGATGCTGTAATTGAAAGTTGAGAGCATGATTTTCCTAAAATTAAATATTTTTAGATTAAACAGCATTGAAAGGACAGAAGGAGTCTACCAGTTCTATTTGTGCATTATGTTAAAAAGTTAGTCTCGTGATAAATAGAATTTTCTCGTGAATAATTTCGACTGATGTTTTTGTACGATTTTTTGTTGAGGACAGTGCATTGGTTGACCTTCGTTTGGCTATTGGGAAAATAAAGTCATCAAATGGCAAAGTTTACAACTGGTTTACAGAATTCAAGTGTGGAGGTAGACACCTCAGTGCTGAGTTTGGTGAAGGATGTCAATCAACCTCAGTTGTTATATTAAGCATCGAAGCCGTTGTAACATTCATTTTTTCCTAGATTTTAAGACCATGTAATGTTACTGATTTTTCACTTCAAATTGTACTTATTTTCATTTTTGTATCGAACGGTATATTAATAAGAGATTCCAAGCCGTTCGGTATATTAGTGTGCTGTGCGGGTTTCTGACCGAATCGGCACGCCGGGATTGGTTGAAAATGTGTATCCGGATTTTTGGTTCCGGCGTCGCGATATGACCGAGGAAGGCCCACGGCTTATTTAAGGGTCCGGTAGGACAAGAATCGAGGCGGAGTACCATCAAGCCGCAGCCAGGCTAATTTTCATCGGAGCCGCCAAGTAGGCTTCCTTCGACAGAGCTGCAGTAAAGGCTCATAACTACAATCATGAGAGCTAAATAAAGCACAAGTTTTTTTAACGAAAAGCCGTAGTGGGCTCTCTAAGTGTTTACTAGAAAAGTGTGAAATCGGTCGTGTTCGATCGAAGCCGAAATAAAAACAGTAAGTTACCAAAACATCCTTCCATAGACTTATCCCTGAGTAGTGCCTTAACAGCAATTTGAACTGACTAAAAAGTGAAGTGAAAAGCACTATTTTTCGTCTTCGGGAGTAGTCAGAGTTTAGAATTTAAATGTCATAACTACCTGTTAGGCTAAAATTTTTTGTAATCCTGTAAAACTGCAAAGGTTAGAACTTTTTATTTTTAAAAACATGAATAAAATTTCTTTTTGTTGATTAAAGCTAGTGTCTCACTGAACACCTATCTTACTTTTCAGGATAAGAACGGCTGTACCAAACTGATTTTTTTATTTACCAACAGTACACCCTTTCAGTATTTTTTCATTTTTTTAGCTGAAGTTAGATCCTTTCTATTTTAAAATGAATGGTGCCCAAAAAGTCGTACAGCTGAGGTTTCTTTAAAAATAGAAAATAATTCCAAAAAGACGTACAAAAATTATCTCTTACCCATATCTCTCTACCAAAGAAAACTGAGCTAGTGTGTGTTTAATTTCTTTAGTTCTTTTAAAATCAGGATTCACTCAATTCATTATCAGAAATTAAAAGGAGGTTGCAAGAAAATTGCGCCCAAGCGTGGGGAAAAAGAATTTTCACACGGTACAAAATGACGCAGTCTACGTGGGGCGCAAATAAACACTTTTCCATAGGCTACAAAATGACGCCTCAAAAAGCGGGCAAGTTAACACCTTACACCGTATTAGAAATGATACAGAAAAATCATCATCTGATATACCGTGATATTTAGGCATCTAAAGACGTTAACATGAAATAAATACATATAATCTAGTATGAATATTTAAGTTTGAAAAGTCCTTCTGTCTAATGGATTCCGCACAATTTGACCCGAACTTAAAAAATACTAGCGTCAAATAGAGCAAGGAAATGCCTCAGAAATTCAACTGAGACACTGTTTGTAATATCGCGTTGTTGATAAAACTTGGATTTGTTTCTATCAGCCTGAAACTAATCGTTAATTAGCTGTTTAGGTACTCCAAGATGAGCCTAAATAAATAAAAATAGTTTGTCCTTGCAGCACTTTAAAATAAATTACCATTGTATTTTTTTTTAATTACTGTTATGTAGCTACTGCCGCCTTAGGCATCAAAGAACTGTTAATGCTGACTGATATACAATAATTTGTTGATCAAAAGCCTTCGAGGAACTACATAAAACAAACCGAAAACTTCGTATCGCCCATGATAAGGACAATACTAGCTCTCACGTAGCCTTTCAAACAATAGAATATATACAGGCAAAAAACATAGAATTAATATCTCATTGCCCGTATAATCCTGATTTATTACCATGTAATTTCTTTTTGTTTTTATTTGTTGTAACTAAAATTCATGGAAAACATTTTTCAATTTTCAAGGCAGTTGAGAGAATGCTTCTAAAAGGTTAAAATAAATAAATACCCAATAATTTACGTTTTTTTTTTCATATTTATTCTAAAAGCTTTCAGAGCATTATATGTAATTGTACTGTCTTTGAAAATGAGGAGGATTTTTTCATATTTGATTGATATTAGGCGGAGATGTAACTTGGTAAAGTATTGGATTTTGCCCTCCTTTCTCGGTTCCTAGCTCGGTTGACGAGTTGTGATACGATGTAAATATATTTCGATATTGGCAGTTTAATTTATTTCTATTCATATCGGGAATTCTTCTTCTTTAAATGCCCTATCTATTTCCGACGTTTGCTATTAACATGGTAGTCCTGACCTTATTGGCAGCGCTTCGAAACACTTGAAGAGACGTAAGTCCGAACTATTGTTATATTGCCAAGAATGTCTTTTTCTCCCTGGACCTCGTTTGCTATCTATCTTTTCTTGTATTACCAGATACAAGAGAAGGTATTTATTATGCCTTATGACTTGGCCAAGATATTTAAGCTTTCGTCCTTTAATTGCCAATGCGATTTCTTTACTATTGCCTATTCGGCGCAGAACTTCTAAGTTGGTGATCCTCAGAATCCGGCGGTACACTCACATCTCAAAGGCTTCAACTTTTTTCATTAGTATTCCGTCATCGTCCACGGGGATTAACGACTCATATATGCAGCCCTACCGAGACATTATTTTAGTAATTGTGACCACAGTTGAATGAGCTTTTGATAGAGGCAAATATGCTTGTAGTATTTGGGTGGTATACGCCAAAGAGATATATTGTTTTACGTTCATATTACATTGTGCGAGTATCCATGACGACACGCTGCCTTTAATGGTTCAACTGATGAACTATGAACTTTGTCCAATCTAGGTATTTGTTAATTAACTTAAACTATATTTATACACAGTTAAGTAGATGATAACAATTTGTAATTGTTATCATTCACATTTTCTTGTAACAAATAATTAGTAAAAGCAGCTTATTTATTTCATATTCCAATTGAAGGAATTATTATTTTCATATTGATTTGTGATGAAGAAGAAGTAGTCGAATTTTCGAAACAAATAACCTTAAGTTTTGTTAAATCCTTATTTTGCATCTTACATTTATCTAATTACTCGTATTATTGCTTGTCCATATTTTATTGTTGTATTCTATTTAATTTATTAATCTAATCCCGCTATTATTTTTGAATTGGCATCTTTATGATCGGAGAGTAAATATGCAAAGACATCTTTTCAAAAATTGGTTGTCAGTTATTGTATGAGGTAAGAAAACCCAGATTTTAACCTTTATTGAAAAATTCCTTAAAAAAATATATTAACATTATCAGTTAACTGCGGGAAAATGATATTATTCCATCAAAAAAATATCCGGCCAAGTGCAAGTCGGACTTGCGCAGTTAGTGTTCCGTACGTTGATTGCGTTTAAAAAATTTTGTTACGAAGGTATAAAATGATCAATGACTTTACAAAACACACCTCAAATGAGTTTTTACAAAGTTTTTTTCCGATCTTTACTGAAAACTGATGATCTTGAAATTTTTGTTTCTTTTTATATACCAGATAAATTATTCAAGGTAATGCACTCGTGATAATTTTCGTTCAATCTACACCCCGTGGTGAATATTCCAGAATTTTTTAAAAAATTTTTGATCAGTACTTTTCGAGATAAAGGGGACAGCGATTTAAAAATAATACAAAGAAAAGTGTGCACCAGTATTATATTATATATATATTTAGACCCGTGTTCTTACCAGCTTTCATTTGGCATACCACTCGACGACCTGGTAAATTTTGTTTTTCACGTCGGATTTCAGCCTCCAAAACTAACGTCTTAAGTAACTTCCAAAACTACATGGCTCTGATGAGACCATCAAGTCCTATAGTAGTGCCAAATTTTAACTGTCTATGTCAAACAGTTTCGGAGACAATCGGGTGTGACAGACCGACAGATAGACAGACGGACAGACAGACACCGAAGTGATCATATAAGTGTGTCGTGTTGAACACTAATAAATACTTTTGGACTGATATTTTCGAAGTTTTGTTTGTTTTAAGGCTAATCCTCTATCATTTACTTTTTATGAGAATAATTCTAGAGCGACTTGGTACAATGTTGATACCTTTTTTCCGAAAAAAAAAAAATGCTTTTACTTTAAAAGTTTATATATTTGTAGTTATTTAAGTCTATCTTTGCATGCAAAACTACGCAAATAGTTTTATTAGCAATGTTTGATTTTAATAACTGTAGTATTTTTTTCTAAGACATCGATATTTTCTGTAATTGAGAACGGATTAAGAAAAATTAGAAATCTTGAGTATTATGTATATGAAGGACAATTATATTAGGCTATGAAAACCAAACAGTAGAAATGATCAGACGAAAAATATTAGCGAGTAACTTAAAATTGAAAACCATGTCACAAAATCAAAATGCTTCAGAAAAACTTCGCAGTAAACTATTCGTATTTTCCAAGCATTAACATACGGAATTTCAACCTAGATTTTGATAAAGTAGTTGATGATAGAAATACCTTAGGGAAGTGAGAAAGCAATGGAAAAACTAATGATGGGCAAAATTTTAAAAGGTAATTTGGTATATATTTCCTTCTATTTTCAGATTTATTGGAATCGAATAATTTGTTGTTATTTCTTTATCATTCTCAATTATATATGATCAAATATACAAAAGGTTAACGAAATATGGGAGAAGTGTTATAGAATACTTCGTATATATCGGGTTGTTTATCCTTTTTAATGTTCTTGGACTCGAGGAATCTGAATCTGTGTGATCTATCCATTAATTTAAATTAATACCTCACAAGCCAGTCTTTGCTCTATGTTATTTTTAAATATTAATCTTCAGTATATGTTTAACCTTTGCATCCCTATATTTCCATCAGTAAATATATACCTATACAAAAACACCATCCTCTCTGTCTCATGTGTAGACGAGACTGGAATGTGATTATTATGTTTCCATGATAAGTACCAAACGAAACGATAGACATCGATTTAAAACTTGCTACATTTGGGATGTGGGGTTAGGTATACCGTAAAGTTGGAGCAAGCGAAACATCTAGATTTAGTATGTAGTATGTATTTTTGGACGTTTTTGAGCAAATATTCTCATATATTATTGGAAAGTGCATAAATAAAACCTCTAAATTCAAAATAATTTTTTTATGGGGTAAAGTACTGGCCAGTGTTCTGAAAAAAACTGTGCTTTTTTTTTTAATTCTATTGTACAGGTCGACTAAGTGAACCAATCGACTTGAAACTTTTAGAAAATATGCCTTTTGTTATGTTATATTGAACCCAGTGGGCACAATTAAATTTGTTATTCAAAATTTAAATTGCCTGCCATTTTATGCCATTTGGTCCAAAATGAATCGTTCTTTTTCAAAATTTAGCTCTCGACGCTAACTTTCCGATGCCATTAAAATATTTTTTAATGGAGTCATTTGCACCGTTTTTTTTACATTTGTTTATTAATCAAATAACCACAAAATTAGTTTTTACGATCATTTTTACGTTACCGAAAATGATTTTTTTTTAAATAATGGTCCCGCGATTCTCTATCAGATGTGATAAAAAATTTTCATTTTTTTTTTCAAAATGACCGAAAAACGCATTTGTTGTTATTTGATTAATAAACAAATGTAAAAAAAAAACGGTTAAAATGACTCCAAAAATTTTTTTTTTAATGGTATCGGAAAACTGGCGTCGAGACCTAAATTTTGAAATGAAAGATCCATTTTGAACTAGATGGCATAAAATGGCGGGCAATTCAAATTTTAAATAATAAATTCAATTGTGCCCACTGAGTTCAGTATTTCCGTACCAGGGTATTTTTGCTATAACAAAAGGCATATTTTCTGAAAGTTTCAAGCCGTTCGGTTCACTTAGTAGACCTGTAAAATAAAATGAATAAAAATTGTTTTTTGCCTGTTTTTTCAATTTTATAGCATATATACGCACTTAAAATGAGTATTTGTTGGAAAATTTCAATATGAAGAGTTTCGTTTTTTTTTTGACTCGATCGGACTTATATAACTGGAGTTGTACACATTTTAATCTCAAAAAAGGCGTTTTGAAAACTTAAGTGGTTTATAAACAAAAGAACACAAATTTTTCCAGGTCCAAAACTCAAGACAATACTCCTAGTGATATTCCAGAGAGGATAAAATTATAATATTACTGTATCTAAACTATGCCTATCGCATCATTATTTTGACTTTTTGAACTGCACTATATAGAATATTAAGAGAGTCATATTATATGCGGACATGCAGCATTATGACGGCAACATTTTTAAAGACAGATAATAATTTTAACGATTTACGACAACCCGTTGTGATACCTCTAAACTTACATTTAAAGTGCGCCCAACTACAATAAAATTTGAAATAGGTCAAAGGATTTATTATTGCACATTTATTAAGGTTTTTTGGGATAAAACTTGAAAATAAACTCACGGAGCGAAAAATTGACAGGATTACAAAAAAGTAGAAGTTATTTAGACAAGAAATTTTGGTTAACCTATTTGCCTTCGACCGCAATGTTATGAGAGTTTTAAGAGAGGCTATAATTCATCCTCTCCAGAAACGTATAAAAGGGAGACAATTTATGAAATCAATTAGTTTTCATATCCCGAAAGAAATAGCTACGGAAATTATAACTAACCTTAGTACGAAGAAAGCTCCAGGGCTCGACTTAATTACTGGCGAAATCCTAAAACAGTTGAACAGGAAGAGAATAGTCATGCTTATAAACCTATTTAATCCAGCGTACAGATTACAACATGTTCCTGCATGCTGGAAAGTTAAGGGGCTAATAATATTACAGAAACTAGGTAAACCACCGAACAATGTCAAGTCATTTAGGGTTATATTACTTATCAATAGTATCAAAATTATTCGAAAAGTTACTATTAAAGCTCTCGCCAAAGGCACTCTACTATTGACCAAGTACACAGAATTACGGATGTCACTGAGCGAGCCCTTAAAGGAAAATAGAGCTGCTCTGCAGTATCTCTTGGACCTTCCTCAAGCCTTTGACATGATTTGGCATGAAGGTTTACTAAACAAATTAAACAAAATGCTTCCGAAGCCGTATGTAGAGATTTTAATAGCATACATCTCAGATAGACCTTTTTGAGTTAAGCAGGAGGAAGAGTATTCTAGTTTAAAAGGAATTAGAGTTGGAATGGCACAGGAAAGTTTTCTTGGACCCATACTCTATTTACTATAGCTTACCAACGCCGGCAGATACGATATACATTCGCTGATGATACTACTCTTCTTGGCCTTGATCAGAGTCAAGACAGATATGCAAGGGCACTCCAGCTGACAAGAAATGATGTTATTAACTAGGTCCAAACAATAGAGGATTAAGCTCAACGAACTGAAATTAAAGCATGTAAACTTTATCTTGGTATTAATTTACAATAAGATTTTAAAACCGATTTGGCTTTACGGTATCCAGCTATATTGATGCACTAGTTATGACAATATTAAATCTGTTCAAATATTCCTAAATAAAATATTGTGCAACATAGTAAATGCTCCTTGGCATGTACGTAATGCAGATCTTCATCGAGACCTTGACGTACCAACAGTGAAGAAAGAGATCAAAAAGTTTGCCGGCAAGCATGAAGCCAGGCGTCATCTTCATGAAAACGTAGAAGCTCTCTTGTACGGCAGAAAGGAACAGAAACGCGAGTAAACTGACTATAACAAATCCGAAAGATCTAAAGTACATCATTGGATTCACTTTAGTAGTATTTAAAAAAAAAGAGTGATAACAACAATAACACGTTTTTCTATTTGAAAAAGAAAAGATTTCTATGTGCAATATAAATATTATATGCTATAATAAATTGCAACATCAGGGCTCTACTTAGCCAAAGATGAGCTTTTAACGTCCTGCTATTCTTTCGTATAGCTCAGCTTCTAGTATGAGTGTTTAGCCTATTACTTATTATTAAATAAACAATAATTTATGTTTTTTCATACTTTCTGTAAAAGCTTTTGAGGCATCTACTTAATCGCACCGTCTCGTCTTTGATAATGGGAAGTATGCTTTTCATATATGGTTGAAATTGGTTTAACTTGGCAAAGTATTGGTTTTTGCCCCCTTCTCTATTAATCCTAGCTCAATTGACAAGGCGTGATACGATGAAATATGCGTCCAGAGAACTTCAGTATACGAGAGAGTTTTTTAATTTTGGTAGTTTCGTTTATTTTTCTCTATTCCGGGTATGAACGACTCATATGTATAGCTTTACCTAAGGGTTATTTTAGCAAATTATCACTGCAAAATGCATCGTTTCCAAAAATTCCTCTGTTAAGTTGTCGCTTGCAGATGAATAATTTTTCGAGGGAGGTGAGTATGCTTGTAGTACCTAGGTGGTATAGGCCAACAATACAAATTGTTTTACCTCACTATAAATAGCTATTAAATTTTAACAGAAAAATTAGAATAATAATAATGACAACCCGTTTTTTATTTGAAGAAAAAATATTTCTATATACAATATAACTAGTACATAGTAATAATAGATCGTAAGACCTGGGCTTCATTTAGTCAAAGCTGAGCTTTTAACAGCCCCGCTATTCGTCCATGTAAGTCAAAGCCTGGTGTGATGTAACATAAAATCATGGACAATGGGTGACTATAAATTGATGAAATGATGTAATATAACAAAATAATAATAAAAATTTAGTTAGTCGTAAATACAGATAAAAATAACGAAAATACGACGTAAAATAAAGCATTTTTTAAAAACAATTAATTATATTTATTATGTAAACAAAAAATATTTATTTTATTTTATGTTTAAAAATTTATTTCATTGAGGAATTTTCTATGCCTAATTTTGAATTTGTTAAGTTTTAAAGTGATTTGGAATGTTATTATAGAGGTGTGATGCTCGATAGGTAAAATATCTCCTCGATCACTGGAGATGGACCTATCCCTAAGATGAGAGGCTTGAAACATCTTCTAACACGAACAGTGCCATCGAGTATAATGGGACACAAATTATTTCTATGTCTAGTACTGAGGACATGGATTTAATATTCGTCTGAGATAAGCGGAAAAATCGGTAATAATTATTTTGTGAACAAAAATGCTTTTATTAGCAATATTTTTAACCAACAAAAATCTAAAATGTTCCGATATATCCTCAAATTTTCTCATGAAACATGCATACCGACATCATGATTTTGGAATTCTCTGGACAGGTTTTTTTTTTGGACATTTAAAAAAGGCCCATTCAGAAAGTCATAAAACAGAACTAAAAAAAGAATTCCAAAAGAACTATCAAAATCGTAATATTTTAATTTTGTGAATAGTAAAGCATGGTTTATGCTATCGAGTGCAATACAAAAGTAGAGCAATTCCAGTTCGACAACTCAACCGCCATCTAGGTGAATAATAATATTTTCTGAAATGTTGGAGAAGGCAGCAGCGGTGTTGTGCTTTCACTGAAAATCCAACTGAACATAAGGAATTATCTTATCGGTGAGACAGTACTGAGAAGCTTGCTCCTAAATCTTTATCTTCAATATTTTAGGTACTACCGGTTAATAGAGTCATGGGTGGCGTGTGTGATTGTATGTTTCCTGTATCCTAACAATTTTTGACAAGGATTTGGAGAGACAGCTTCTACCTTTTCGGAAAATAGTTTGCCTATAAACACACATCAGAAAGAGATGAATATATGTTTAATCCAGAGGCATTTTACTTCATTGTATCTACTGCGGTATTAATCTTCTTCTCACTTGCCATTAGAAATTGCAAGTTACAATTTGAGTGTGCCTTATGATAACAATTTGCTACCCAAGTAGTTTTTTTCTATGCAAATTGACGAACTATACCTATTTATGTATTCATAACATTTTAAATTTGCAGGTATTTCATTGCAAGTATTCTACTTGATGTTTATAGGTATCCCCGAAGATATTCCAGAGTTTTCTAATAGAGCCCTTCCTTATCATCTTATCAACATATGCCTTTTCCTGCTTGCAAACACAGCAAAGCTTTAAGTTCCCTAGATGCTTATTACTAATTCAGTCTGCACTAGACCTAGAGGCCTTAAAACGAGTGTACGCTCTATCCATTTTCCTCATTAAACTTTTAATAATGTCGTTGAACCAGGGCACTATAAATTTTGTAATTCCGATCGTTTGTAGGAGAGTATGACGATCAGAAATGCTTGTTTAAATTTGAGAATATTCTAATTTTTCTGTTTATGTCCGTTCTATAAAAAAATATAAGGACATGGAAAAAAAGATCGATATCATAATTAATATATAAATTAAGATTTAAAATAAATTTGAAAAAAAAGTCAAAAATTTATTTCTTATAAAAACTTTACACAAAAATAGTGAAAAAAAAAACTAAATTGTACTCTACTATGACGAATTTTTTGTTTATGGAATTGCCCTCATTTTTAATTATATGCACTAGAAAAGCCCATGTTAGTGATACGAACTCCTGGTCTATTGTTAAAAAAGTACAAAAGTGTTGTAAAAAATTTCAGTAAGAACTAAAATGTACTGATATAATAACAGTTTAAAGATTACCGTCTTTAAATGTACAATTACCAGTTATTATACAATTTTGTATCCATTGTAGTTAGATTGTAGCCTAAATTTGGTAAATTTTGACAGAGCAACATGCACTAATGATCTTGGCTTTGTCTTCGATAAAGCATTTTCTTTTCATTGGCGTGAAATCATTATTTCAGAGTGTTTAAAAATGCACAAATTTATAATAAGAACTACTCGTACACAATAAATTAACGACACAAAAGCGCTTAATTATTTAGGCGGCCTGCGGCAGCTTAGTACGTAACATATTACAGTGTTGCCTAGTTATTTAGTCACCACAATATGCCTGTTATATTACTATATTAGAAAAAAAAAAAATAAATTAGTCGGTAGGTGTTTGACCAGGTCTTTTTTCTGTTTTTGCGTATCGGCTGAACTGTAGCGCACTTTCAGCAGGAGGCAAATATTCTCTTTCTGTAGGATATGTTGAAAAGTCTACAGGAAACCGGTGTTAGTTCTCTCGCGCATTTTTTGAGTACTATGGCAGGTATACTGTTTTTGGTATCTAGCTTCATTAAATTACCTTTTATGATACGTTGTCTGAAGACAATATCGGGCACACTGGGAGTAGTTGGTGGTGTTTTTCCTCGAAAATCGACAGTAGAATATGGAGTAAAGCAGTTTCGTTATATTAATTTATGGTCTTTTCTTATATAGTTTAACAAGTTTCAAATGCCTCCTAGAAATTAACTTTTCTTACTATTGTTCAATCAATGGTATTATTGATGGTAGTGGTATTTTATATTGTTAGTATAACTAAAGTTTACAAGATAAACACCACTATTTTTTCAACATCTACAAATTATTTTTCAAAAGCGTTTTACTTAAGAACTATAACATTTTTTATCCAGATTTTTATATGTTGTCGCTAACATGAGATTAAGATTTCATTATTCTATAGTGGATGAATAAAATAAGTAAATTTTATGTCCTGAATTATGTGTAGCATTTGTTGGACTAGATGTCGAGTTATAGTAGTAAGAGTAATAGTGTGTTTTGATGAACGGCTCAAAAAAAAAATAATAATAAAGTTAAATATTGTAAAAGTGGTGAGTGCCTATCCTGTATTTCAAGAATACAAATACTTTCAATGTGACCGTCAGATACGTCTAAAAAATTTGTTATTTCCTTAAAAAAAGCGGAAATTATCAGTTCAGATAACTTGTAAATATGAAATATTATTCATTATATTTTACTTAACTTTACTATTCTAAAAGACATAAAATGTAAATAGAAAAAGCTAAAAACTGACAAGGGGCTATTAGTGGTAAACCTACAATAAAGCTGAATTATTAACGTCTAGCTGGTCATTAAGAAGACTGGCCTTCTATTTTTGTTTATTTATCTCAAGAAATTCTAGGTAGTTAAGTTTATAGCCCTTATTTTTTGAATGAGGAATGAATTTTTTGAAGTTCTTTAAATTATTTTGTTGTTTTGTGGGTACAACAGGTTTTTCTAGAATATGTTAGCAGTAACCAGAAAAATATTAAATTTATAATAGAAATTGCACGAGACCAGTCAGTAAAATTTTCAAATCTAACAATATGAACCAAAAATACTTGGTAATCTCTTCCAGGTGAATATTACAATACATAATAAACTCATGGATTCAAATACTTGTAAATTAGCAGCATATCATACTTTCATGCAGAGCCTAATTGCTAGACCTGTCAAATATAAATTTTAATTCAGAACCACAGATTTAAATAAATCTAGATTCTCCAACTGCTTAAAATCGATACCTATCACCAACCTATTATGTAAAACATGAGCACTCTAAAAAACTCTAATCTATAATTCTTTTATAATAATAAAATTCTCATGTCGAGCACCATAGATCGCTGAACTTTTGAATACGTTATCTAAATTTTTTGCGTAAAATCTATTGAAACAGGGGTTTCACACCTGAAGACTGACTTCAATTATGAATTTTGATTAGTCAAGAGAGTAAATCCATCTAGTATCGTAGTATTTAACTTAGTTTAGTATAATAGGTGTAAATGGAAGTATAGGTTTTATGAACACATATCTTTTGACAGACTACATATCTGATCGTTCATACCGACCACTAAAGAAATATCCAACGCCTTCAATAAAATGTTCAATCAAAGCAGCATAACCACTCAGAATATACCAAATAAAAGCGTTACACTCAAGGACTCCAAAATTCCGCCTAATTGAGACTATCATGGACTCTCCAATGTATGCTCTTGCCAAGTACCTGGCTTTTACCTTAAAATCTTTGATCGGCAAAACAGATATTTCTAGCTTAAACTCTTCTCATGTTGTACAATAACTCAAGAAAATAAAACTCCAACCAAACGATACGATAGCTTCGTTGTTAAATTTCGCTTCACCAAAGTTCCTATTCCCGATACCTTAACTGTTATCACAAATATCTTCATTGCACAAAACCTGGCATCAGATTTCCTAACTCTGATGGGGAAATATCTTTCTATACAATCATCCTCGTTCTCTAGTTATTGCCAATATATTTATGAAACACTTCAAAATATAAGCCATCAACACTTTCATCTTAAACTAAAATTTTGGAAACGACACATTAAGAAGACTTTCGTAATAATTTAACCACACGGTTAAAAATCTCCTCGAAGTTTTCTTAATCATCTCAACTGTTAACATCCAAATATCCACGTCGTCTTTGATATTTAAAATAACAGTATTTTCATTTTCTAGAATCTTCTTACTAATCGAAAGTCAGATATAACTTTAGGCGAGTCACTATACAAAAGGCCCATTCACACGGATTTGGGTATATAATAGCTTCGAAGGAACGGCATTTCGTCACCCGTTCAATTGATTATCCGCCAAGCAAATGGGAAGTGCCTATTGGAGTATATGTTGAATATGCTAAAGAATGATGTACTAACCCGTTTTAAGTGTATTTAAATTAATAAATGTTGTTTAAAAACGTCGTCACAAATCTTCCTTTAGTGCCTATCTGTTTCCAATATTGACTAGTAGCATAGCTATTTTAACTTTTGCTGCTCGAAAGGATTACGTAATAGATAACAAGCACCATCAAATTCTATAGCCAAAATACCTTTTTTCTGCTTGGCCCCTTCTCCTCTATACTTTTTCTTGTAAAATAGCAGTAAGTTATATGATGATGTGATGTTCATTACACATTAAATGACCCATGTATACAAGTTTTTGGCATTTCAAAGTTATCAGCGCGTCCCGATCTTTATTTATTCTGCGCCTCATGTTTCGCAACATGATAAATCCACGATATATTCAATATTCATCTATATCACCACATCTAAAATGCTTCAAGTTTCTTCAAGGATGCTTCCGTCGGTGTCCAAGATTCCACCCCGGAGAGGAAAACCGTGAATAAATAGCATTTTAAGAAGTTGATCTCATTTTGTAGGGATAGATAATGGCAGCTGTAGATGTTAGTAGCCTTTGTATAATTTCTTCAGTAGTAGCCTTTGTATAACGGTTCGTTTATATTTGTACCTGTGTAGTTGGACATTCGTTCTATTGGTGAAATCTCTTTAGACTCTTAGCATCTTCCACTGCCAGTTTTATGAGAGCAGCGGAGAAAGCACGCAACCCCGTCGCACACTTCTTTTTTACCATAATTTCTTCAGTAATTTCGTTATCTACCTTTATGGTTGCCGACCGATTGTATTAGAGGTTATGACTAATGCGAAGGTCTTTATTATCCAGGCCAGTATTCCTTAAAACTGAGATCAAGTCGTCGTGCCTAACTCTATGAAAAATTTTTTGATGGTGGACGAGACATATATACTTGTCACAGTTTGCGTCTCTATAACGTTGAAACAAAATATGAACTTCAAACAATGACGCTCCCTTATCCAGTGGATCTCTGACGCCAAACTGTGTTTGAGTTATTTGTACCTCGCATTTTCGGTAAATCATTTTAGGTGTTAGTTTTTTTTTTAACATTAAATAAAGAATGAAAATATTCTCATTCACGCTATACTTGCTTCAAATTGTAGACATGAAAAATAATGTTTAAGATTCAGATTCTACAGATAATAGTGCAGGTACGTATAAAGAAAATCTTTCTCAGAGTGTGCGTTATTGTAAATATCAAAGCTTTATAGTGTGACTAATTCTAATTATTAATGAAGAAAAATATACAAATTATTACCAAAAAATTAAATTTTAGTATGCCACCAGGTAGCCTTAATAGCGAATTAAGGTTTTACTACCCATTTTAAAAGACATTTTAGAAAAGAAAACGTGACCTTAATTTTTCTATTGTTTAAAAAATTATACAATATGTACTACAATATATAAAAACGTGTAACTTGCAACTTTTAACTTTATGTCAAATTTATAATAAATTAATTAAATTGCTAGTCACGTAAACCGCACATAAAGCTCATTTTACAAGGGAAATGGTAAAAGTTTGTTAAATACCACTACAGAAAACAAACTGTTCAATATTTTATTCTATAATTTTTTGTGTGCTAAGAAAAAACTCATCAGAGGTGGAAATTCCAAAATGGATCACAGTTACACACGTATATATAAACACAACATATATATATATATATATATATATATATATATATATATATATATATATATATATATATATATATATATATATATATATATATATAATGTTTAACTCTCAAAGAAAACGACAAAATAGCAAGTTCTGACGTGAAGTCACTGCAATCCAGCTCTCTAACAGATCGTTCAAGAGGAAGATCTTCCGAGACCACATAATGCATTTTCTCAGACATTGTCTCAATAATACCTACTTGTGTGAGAACTAAATATACGGATAAATGGCAGGCGCCACCACTGGTTTAACGCTGTCAACCATAGTCAACTTCTTTATTACCTACTTTGTCCGAAAGGCTGTCTTACTGCCAAAACTTTGCGTTAGGTATTCGTCGAATACTTCTTTGAAAAAAGATGAACGCAAATTTTTAGACCACCTTAACTCTTTACACCAAATAATTTAATTTACTAGTACCCTCCTTAGATTTACCTGTGCCGTAAACAGCGGAAGGACACTGGAAGTATACAGCCTATAGATAGCCAACGTGCGCCAATAGGTACTTGCTAGCACATCCATGTCACCACGCATCATAATTACTAGCAGTAGCCCACATTTTAGTCTCAAGATCTTTCCACCTAATCGACAACCCTAATAGGTTATAACTAATCAACGGTACCACAAAAATACTCTTATAAAATTGATCCAACACGCAAATAATCCAAAAACCACTTCAATTACAAAAACCACACAAGAAAAATCTCACTAACTACCTGAAAGCAAACCTAAAATCACACTTCCGTATCTGAAAGAAATAGTAGACCACGTCGGATGATTTCTACCAAAACACAATATATTTGTCGGCTACGAACCATCTAAAGGATAGAATCAGGGTAGAAAGCCAGAGCTTATACAGCATTCCATAAGAAAAGTGCAAGGTTACCTACATAGGAAAAACTAACAGAAGAATATCGAAAGGCTCAAAGAACACAAACTCAGCATCCATAAGACAGGGCACGAAATCGAATGTAACAGTTGCCAGCAAATAGGCACCATGCAACGGTACAAAATAAGAATCACCAGAAAAAGGAACGAAGTTGAGAAAAATAACACTTTAACCAAAAGAGATAATGCTTTCAATCTCTCAACTGTCTAGAAATATGCAATAACACGCGTCCCCAACGTACCAACAACCAACACCTCACTCAGCAACGCTAAAACCTTACGTATTAGCCTAGAGAGAGGAGCACCTACCAATTAGCTTTATAACCTGCGGTCCCGACAGCATCTAAGTAGCCCGGAAGATTGTTAGCCCCTCAATTTCTAATCAACCACTAACCAGTAAGCATTAATAATGCCAAATGAGACTTGGCGATACATCTACGACTAGCAAGTCTAAATAATCAATGGATAAACAAGTCTATTAAATCTATTCGTATAAGAAACAGATTCTGTTTTTAAAAACTAATGATTGTAAATTAGACCCTGGAAATATTCTGAACAGATTTTTCGTCAAATCATGGTTTACAAATGTTCAAATAAAGGACTTGGTTTCCACATCAAACCTTTGTAAATGTCTGTCGTTTACATATTTTATTTTTATGGAACGCCTTCCATCTAAAACCGCGATTTTCATGTAGATTCGGAGTACCTGACTAACGTGAGTGAATTTGCAAACAATAACATACAATAATATTTTTTACAGCGAAAGCTGAATCAGATGGTGTATTTTCTTCTAAATGCACTTTTACAAAGGATAAATAAATGCTCATTGACACGTTAATATGTCACTATCCAGATGTGGCAGTTTGTTTGTCTTACTTTTTTACTGATGTTATTAGATATTTTTTTAACCACTTTAAAAACCCAACTCCTGTGTAACATTGTAACAAGAATGAGTACGGTTTTATTTGACATCCTCGAGACTACAAAAAAATAGCATCTGCACAATCTTCAACACTACTTCACAGAAACAGAAAATTAAGAAATGCTTTATGTGACCAAAAGGTATAATTCGATTGTAGGTTGAAGACAGAAACCATAAACTTAAGTCACTAAAATTAAGGAACATAAAAGATGTATTTAAAGAGAGAGCGAATCTCCCTGAAGATATTTTGTACAATCCAGAGAGAGTATGTGAGGTTAATGATCTGATGACAAAAGTGTCACATGTACGAGATGTTGGAAAACTCACAAAACATTTCTAGGTCCTCACTGAGTCTTTATTCCTTTCAGTCAATAAAACAATATATCCTTGGTAATAATAATAAATCACTCTAACTGGATATTTCTAAGGAAATCGCATACTGATATTATTTCAAAATAATTCGTGTTAAAAATGGGTCAAAATATAGGTCAATGACAACATATGAAAATATCCGCCGTTAACAATAGTCTTTTAATTATTTCTCGCCTAGCTACAGATAAATAACTTTTGTGGTTGCCCAGGTAAGCGAATTACATGGACTTTCTTTCTTATGCAAATTACGAAAAAAATTCAATATTTCGTGAAACGCGATTTTCTCTTTAAGGTTTATAATATTAACTGGTTCAATAAACTTTTTACTAACGTTTTGGCGTAGCATGCTCTAGGGCGATGAATAGTATATAAAAGTTATTGTGTAAGGAATCAATAGCATTTTCTACTAAACGTCGAGGTATAATAGGTAATTTTTACAAAATACTAGTAGTAAATGGGTTTTATTGTGCGAATATATTAATAAGCTTACTCAAGATATAATGGAGAAAAGTATTTAAAAAATATACACGATGGTATAGATTATCGACTTTTGTGATTGTATTAGAGAGGAAATGCGTGAAGCTAACATGAAATAAGGGTCAAAACGAATTAAAGTATGCAAGGAATGCAGATATCCTGTTTTATAACATGATTGGGTTTTAAAACTGTAGAAGAATTGGTTTGAAATTTTGTAGCGATAACTTAAAGACCCATTATTCTACAGTTCTTCTTCTTCATAAGCCCTCATCTACCCACTTTCGGGTATAGGCCTCCCTCATATTAAGCCATGCGTTTCGGTCTTCCGCTTTTCTATACCATGACAATCCTGCTTGTTTTTTGATATCGTCTGCCCAACGCTGAAAAGGTCTACCTCCATTCCTGCGTTCCCCCCAAGGCCCACATTTAATGACTTTGTTGAACCATTCTTCTCGCTTCCTTACAACGTGACCCGTCCAGTTCCATTTTATTGTGGTTATTCGTTGGATAATATCTATCACCTTAGTCTTATGTCTAATCCACTCATTAGTTTTGTGATCTTTTAGGGATATATTTAGTATTCGGCGTTCGACCGCTCGCTGATGTACAGGGTGGTCCAAATTGGACACTTTTAAAGATAAACCCCATTATCTAAAGGAGATAGACGAAAACTGATGTCGGTGTCTGAGGCTCAATTTTTATGATAAACTCAATGGTGAAAACCGCATATCGATATCTGGTACCGTTTCAGATATACAGGGTGTTTATCAAAAATCTGCATTTTGGAAAAATGTTTGTAACTCTTTTCTTATTGAAAATTTTTGATTTCTGTAAAAACATTCTCACAGCACTTTTCAAAATGTGCATTTAAAACTCGCGGAAAAACTGAAAACCTTTATATTTTGAAGTAGATTTAAGCAAAATATAAAGTGTGCTATATTTTTAGAATGGTAATTTAAAGCTTTATTTGGATAAGGGAAAATATATAGGGTATCCCATTTAAAAAATATATTCTTGCGTTAATAACTATTGAAATATTAGTTGTAAAAAAATGTAACTTACACTGTTTTCTATATATATATACTGAACAGTCTCCCAAGTTCTTTCCATAATTTACTTTCTCCTTCCTTTAGCATCTCAGGTATTATTTGATCGTTTCCTGAGGCTTTTCCTTTTTTTGTTTTGTGTAGCGCGTATCTTATTTTATCCTCGTTTATGGGTGGTATATCTTCTGATCCCTCATTTACTATTTTCCTTTTTGATTCCATTTTTGTACTGTTGTTTCTCTTTTTTGGGCCCTGTATAGATCTTGACAGAATTCTTGCGCTGTCTTTAGAATTTCGTTTCTATCGATTGTTTCTCCTTCTTTGTTCTTTATCCTTATAATTTCTTTTCTCTGCTGATTCTGTCATCTGAATGTTTTTAAGCTTCTGTTCTGTTGTATTAACCTTTCTACTTCCTTTTCTTTGGATTTTAAAATATCTTCTTTAGCCATTCTGCAAGTCTATTGTATGTCTTTTATTTTCTTTGATTAGTTGTCTTGATGTTGTCTTAGTTGTTAGATGTTTTGTTTTGTCACTTAGTTTTTCTTTCCTTTCTTGTGTATTCTTTGCATACTGATTTGCTGACTCTTTTAAAGTCTTTATTACCTCTGCGTTTATTTTATTTATGTCTTGTTCCTGTTCTATTTGGCTGTCAATGAGCTTTTCCTTAAGCTCCTCTTGTATGCTTCGGCGTTTTCCTTAAGTTTTGCGACATCTAATGGGTGTTGTTTATGTGAGACCATTTTCTTTCTCTCTAATTTTTGATTTACTATTAACTTCGCTCTTAGTAGACGTTGGTCACTTCCTGTATGGAAATTGGCCAGCATACAACTGATAGCACACTATCTAATTTTAAAAATGACAGCAATAGTATTAAACGTTTCATCTTTTTAAATTAGTTTTTCAAATCCATTCACGAAAACTAATAGTCTATTATTATGGCATACTCTGAACATGGCTTTAGCTTTAGCGCTTATACCGTCTTGTACCTGCACTTCTTTGCTTGCTCCCACAGCGATATTTACTATTTAACTTATCTAGGCAATTTAGTTTTCTTCCATTCTTTATTCATGATCGTACATATTTATTTCTGAATTTTCTTAATGGTGCTGTAAACACCGTCGATTCAAACTCTCGGTGGTTTTTCCTTTATCTTCTGTTTCTGCAATATAAAGTATAAAAATTTTAATAATATTTTCGCCTTTTCCCAACCCTTTGGCTTTTATTAATTACTATATTTCTGTTCAATCAGTAGTTATTTCCTTTGTTTCTAGTAGGATTTTTTTATGGGTCTAGCACACGTGCTACAGGGAAGTCCCTAAAGCGCTACAGGAGCGACACGTGTGCGGAGAAAGAGATTCACGTTGTTCTTGAATCGCTGTAAATTATACTTGGTGGGAAACACAGTCCTGGGCAAATTATTCCAAAGGGATGATGTTCTCCATATAAAAGACTGCTTGAAAAGCGTTGTACGAGGAGTAACAAGCTGAACCTCATAGGGATGTGAAGTATTAGCGCGACGTGTACTTCTAACATGCACCGCTCTGGGAGGAATTAAGCGGGCCACATCCTTCGAACACTTTCCATGAAAATACTTGTAGAATAGGCTCAACCGTTTTTTTCGATGTTCCAGCGAATCAATGCCGCAGGTCAGTACCGGGTCTCCAATCAGACAAACAGCTTTTCTCTGAATAAAATCCAACAAATGCACTGTATGTTTGGGAGCGGAGCTACAAACATGGGAGCAGTATTCCATAGTTGGTCGAATTTGAGCTTTGTAAAGAATTAACAGTTGTTCTGGAGTGTAAAGCTTTCTGGTTCGAAATAATATTCCCAACTTTTGAGAAGCTCTCCTTGCTATACCTGCAACATGTTCATGCCAGGACATATTTGCTCTCAAATTAACGCCCAACAAATTGAGTGACGATGTTAGAGGAATGGAGCGTCCCGTCATAACTATGTCGGTTTCAGCATCGTTAACCTTTTTAGAGAAAACCGTCACCTGGGTTTCTGTAGCGTTAAATTCCTCTTGGTTACTGTCACCCCAAGATAGGTTCCAGGTCTTTGTTAAGTTGAATGACTTCCTGCTGTCTGCGGATATTCTTCTGAGTAGCCGATGTCCGAGCGTTCAAAGTGAATGAAGAGATAAGTGTACTGTCATCTGCAAAGCTGAAGATTGGATTCTCGGTCTTTTCCAGTAGATCGTTAATATGCTCGTTGATTCTGCTTCGATGAACAAGTATTTCGTTTTTTCGTGTTTATTTCTAATCCCCTGTTCCTATTCGTCCAGTAATTTTTTCGTCATATATTCCAAATTTTCTTTTTTATTTACTACAATAATTTTGTCAGGATACAACGAATTGTACTAAGTACACATACCTAATACGCCATCAAAAGCTGACACAGCATCTTTTAAGCCGACAGAATGGTTGACACGGTCAACACTTAAAAGCAGGCAGCGTTTCTTGAGGGATCCTCCTCAGGTATATGTGGTTAAGGTCCATATTACGGCTCGTCAGTCGGCCTAGGATTGACAAAAAAGAGAACAGAATTTACGGGTGCAATCGTGTCCCGTAAATTCTTGGATAAATACCCATAAATTATGTTCTCTTGTTTGTCAATCCTAGCCCGACTGACGAGTCATGATACGGCGAGACGCGCCTCGGGATGGATTTGACGAATAATAGAACAGTGAAAAAATGGGCATTATAAGTTTTCGGTTATTTTACATTCACTAAATTTTGTCAGGGTTAAGCTGGAGGGTTTCCAAAAATCCACATAATATTCTGTTGCACATAATTTTGTTTTTGATACTGATTTCTCTCATTTGTTTTTATACCCATTTATTAAAGTATAGCTAATATTAGCTTCTTATAACACTTTCTACAAGTTCTTCTGGTTTTTCTCGCCTTTTTTTCTTTACTTGCTTTAGATAACAGATCTTATCAGTAAATCACTTTCCGGCTCGGAGCCTTGATTGTTCATCTTTCTCTTGTGCTCTATATTCTGTCCAATTAAGCCTTTAAAAAAAAATGTAATTACAATTATAAAGTTTTAATAATTATTAAACTTAAAACGGTAATATCTTAATGGCTCCAAGACACAGAAGTATCAGTTTTAAATTCTCTGATGTTACAATATTATATAATAACTACCAATACAGCGGTAAGCAAAACATAATTTGAAAAAACCCTTAAGCATCGTTTAATGCAAGATGGATACTATTCCTCCAGTAAATAATAATAAATAAGTGAGAATATATGCATAAAGCTTAAGATGTGATATTCTTAAGGAACCGTTTATTATTCTGTTGTTATATTTATGCTTAAATTTATTTAATAACTTTCATATACCAGGTGTATAAGTATGAAATGCAGATTTCAGACAACAGATGGTGCACCAATGCTGTTTGGGCTATAAAGATTTTAACACTGTGCCATTTTGTTGTGTCATTAACAAGTGTCAGACGCGCTCGAGTGATAAATTGGAGAAGTGTGTGCATAGTGTTGTGTTGTTGTGTTCAATATGTCGAAATTTATGCCGAACAAAGAGCATTCGCGGACAGCATTAATTTTTTGTTTTCATATGAAGAAAACTGCTGTTGAATCATACCGCTTAGTTCGAGAAGCTTATGGTCAACATGCTCCATCGCAAGATACGTGTGAACGACGGCGTTTCAAAAGTGGTGACTTCGATGTTGCAGACAAGGAACGTGGAAAACCTCTAAAAAAATAAGAAGATGTGGAATTGCAAGCATTGTTGGACGAAGATGATTCACAAACACAAAAACAACTCACCGAGCAATTGGGCGTTAGTCAACAAGCTGTTTCCAATCGGCTACGAGAGATGGGAAAGATTCAGAAGGCGGTAGATGGGTATCACATGAGTTGAACGACAGGCAAATGGAAAAGCGCAAAAACACGTGTGACATTTTTCTCGCTCGGTACAAAACGAAGTCGTTGTTGCATCGTATAGTTACAGGGGATGAAAAGTGGATTTATTTTGAGAATTCCAAGCGCAAAAAATCATGGGTAGACCCAGGCACACCATCCACATCGACCGCAAGACCGAATCGCTTTAGCAGAAAGACGATGCTCTGTGTTTGGTGGGACGAGGGGCGTGGTCTATTATGAGCTGTTAAAACCTGGGGAAACGGTTAATACTAAACGCTACCAACAACAATTGACCGATTTAAACCGTTCGCTGCTTGAAAAAAGGCCAGAATACTGAAAGAGGCAACACAAAGTCATTTTTCTTCATGACAATGCTACATCACATACGACAAAACCAGTTCCCGACACGTTGGTAGCACTTAGCTGGGAAGTTTTACCCCATGCGGCTTACTCACTAGACTTGGCTCCTTCCGATTATCACTTGTTTACATCGATGGGTCAAGCACTTGCTGAGCAGCGCTTTGGTTCGTACGAAGATGTGAAAAAATGGCTCGATGAATGGTTCGCAGCAAAAGGGGAAGATTTTTACTGGCGTGGTATTTACAAATTTCCCGAAAGATGGGAAAAATGTATAACAAGCGTTGGAGCATACTTTGAATAAAGCACTTTTTATCATTCTTCCGAATTTAACTTGTTTTTTTTTAGAAAAAAAATCCGCATTTCATACTTGTACACCTGGTAAATTAACATTTTATTTAAGTTTTATTACTATTAATTATATTTCATAAGAATTATAAAGAGTACTTGGTGCTTGATTTTTATTGTTATTTTATTTTATCAAATTTTTTATTGATATATTAGCGTGGAAAATGCCTAATTTTTTGACATTGTTTCAGTAAATGGCTAAATAAATTTTAAAGTATGAAAGTCACAGACGCCTTAAGGTAATTAAAATACCTAAATCTATAATGTACAATTTATTTTCTGTTTTGTGTACGAATGAATGTATGCAACTTTCTAATCTTTTGGTAGATGTGCATAAATACTATTATAAACTTTTACGTACGCCCTCTATAAAGACTAACACTTTTTTGTTGAAATTATTTGTAGGTTATATTACTCAGTTGTTATAAAGTTATGGTGTGTAAACATATTTACAACTTGAATTCTTTAAATAATACAGAAAATAGGATTGCTCTTATAGTTTTATTTAAGAGCAGTATAGAAAAAAGCGACATTTTTAAGACCTTAAAACCGCTGAAAATAAGTCGTATATTTGTTTACGGGCGATAAAATTGAGACATAAAGGAAGGTAACATTTAGGAAGACTAAGTACAGTTCGAACGCCACAAGCTCTTAAAGCTGTAAAAGCGCGAATTGACCGAAATCCTCTCCGCAAACAAAAATTATCTCATGAGATGAAAATTGCTAACGGAAAATTTAAAACGAATACGGCAAAAATTACCGACGAAAAAATGTTCACTCTGGAACAATCTTTCAATAAGCAAAATGATAGAATTTAAGCCAATTTTTTAATAAAGTGTCGGAACTTGTTTCGAAAGTTCAGAGGGTCATCATCCAGCATCAGTTACGGTTTAGTGGGGAGTCAGCTTTTATGGGGTTACCAGCATTCATTTTTGTGAAAAAGGTGTGAAATCTTCGGCTAAAATATAACAGGACACAAAGCTAAAAGAACACAAGCATGGCTTCAACAAAATGTGCCTTCATTTAGTACTACAGAAGATTGGCCTTCTGCAAGTCCTGATCTAAACCCTTTAGATTATAAACTATGGTCCCTCTTAGAGGGTATGGTTTGTTCTAAAAGACATGCCAATCTTGACTCTTTAAAATGAGCTTTAACAAAACCGGTGAACAATTTTCAGTTGGATCAAGTGCGCGCTGCTGTAGACGAATGACCTAATCGTTTGAGGGCTTGTGTAAAAGCAATGGAGGGACATTTTAAGTAAATGTTTCATTCATTTTGTCATTATGAATATATGAATTAATTTCATAATAATTAGTTTTAATTTTCCTAGAAATTAAATATTTAAGCAATATTTTCATTGCACAACAGTACTTATGGGATTACTAGGTTTATTGATTGATGCAGAATTTTAGTCTTTCCAAGAGTTTTGCTGAGTCATATTTAATTAATCATGTCTGAACTTGCAGCTTGTCTGTTTTAAGATTACCATACCATAGGTATTCTTAACCTTTGTAACTTCAAAGTAGATTTCTTTGCCATAAATCAGAATATCCGTTGCCTAATTTACTGTGTATCAGTTTATCTTCGGTAAGTAATTATTCTCAAAATTGAATTCACATTTTAATCAGTGTTAGTTGAATCTTATTTGAACTTTTTTCAGTGTCGATTTTACTCGGTGAATAAGTGTTCTGAGCTGATATTTTAGTGATATTGTTTCTGTTCCTTTAGATTTCTGGATCAGTGTAACTTACTGAATTATTTTTAAAAAAAAATACAATTTTTGCCTTAAATATGTAATGATTTGTGCCATGTTATTAAAATACAGCTCTTGTACCGTTTACTTGCAGAATAGTGTAGAGTTTTTCTTCATAGTAACATAGCCAATAATTGTTTTTAAGTCTCTTGTTTTCTGTACTTATGTTTAAATATCTCTTCATGATTATGAAATGTGGTCATTATTTTAAATTGTTTACTTTGAGATGAGATTATTTCAAATAATGGCCCGTTATTATAACGTAACATGTTTTTAAAGTATGTAAGTAATAGCTACCCTACATGAATTTTTCTATATCAGTTGTAAAAGTAAATATATTAAGGTCGTGGAGGATTTTTTAAATTTTGGTAAATAAAAATATTTATCTACTTTAATGACATGTGATAACATGGTTCCTATATGACCCAGATCTGTTTTAGCTTCATACAAAATTTTATTACTTTCTTTGCAGATGTTTTTAGGTGATGTAGAGACAAATAAACAAAAAATTTTTCGTCATATTTGTTGTCATGTACGTAAATAAACAGACCTTCATATTCGTACGTTCCGCTCACATGAATAAATTGCCAACTCGTAAATAACTCCAGAAAAAATCAAGAATTTTTATACTTTGAATTGCTTAATTAGTGGAAATTTTAAAAAGAAAAGGTTACAATATTCCAAATTGATGTGTAGTGAAGGCTTAGCTTAATATCTAAATAAAATACTGCAAAGAAAATAAAATTTATCAAATAGTAAAAGCTCTCTGTAAGACTGCAGTTAAATTTTATACAATGGAACTTTTAGAAGATCAGAGAAAATTACAGTGCTTTTGACAATAAAAATATCTTGCTTTGTGACCTGCTTTATACAATCAGCAGAAAACCATTTTAAGCGGCATAGAACATATTCAGTTAAACAGAGATATATTTTTATATTATTTTTGCGCAACTTTCTATCTAAATAATGGTGGTAGTCGAAAGATTAACGTTACTTCCTAGATTACTTTATATGGCACTATTATCGTCACTGCTTATTCCTTATATTACCTAACGTAATAAAATATATCCTATAACCTGGCCAGAGAACATGTATTTTATAAAAAAAAACACTTAAATCGGATAAGTGGTTCTTGAGTGCTAAGCGCACTAACGGACAGACAGAGAGTCGTTGCGTTTTATATATCTTATAGATTTTTCTGATAAATATTAAGTTAAAAATTAAAAAAAAAAGACACGTAAATCGGATAACTGGTTCTTGAATGATAAGCACACTAACGGACAGTCAAACAGAGAGACGTTGCGTTTTATATATATTATATAGATTATTATTATTATATAACCTGGCCAGAGAACATATGTTTGAATTAAAAAAAAAACACGTAAATCGGATAAGTGATTCTCGAATAATAAGTGCACTAACGAACAAACAGACAGACAGAGAGACGTTACATTTTATTTATATTATAATATAGAAGATGTATATTATAGATTATGTACCAGAACTCGAGCAAACAGTTTTAGACATAAGCACGTATTTTCTTCTTTTTAGTGTGTCTTATCTCCTGCAGTTATTGATGATCTCATTTGCCTATCTGATTTTACCTATTGCCGCTCTGAATATTTCAGTAGATATCTACCCTTACGACAGTAGGCAAGTATCCACTGCCGTAAGGGTAGATGGCAACTGTCACTGGTTTAGCGTTCTCATCTTATTTTATTTCCCATACTTCGCCTCAATACGACCAATACTTCTTTTCTCCCTTGACGGAGGTATATTTTTATCACATCAAACTAAGTTTAGTACCTTGACGACTTTTTTATTACATTTTTAATCCTTTGCCTTATTTCTTGTCTTCATATCTTAACCCATCCCATAATCCTCTCCAAATACTTAAATTTATCTACCTTTTCCATTCATCCAATTAAACTTCAAAACTAGTTTCTGAGTTTAGAACTAGTTATTTGATTTGATGAGTAATAATTTAAATAATGCTGTTTCGGAAATCTCTTCCTACGAGTCATCAATTTCAAAAGGTGGTAAATATGAAAGTTTACATTATAAGAGTGGACTTTTTTGTTTTTTGAAAATCTCATCCTCCTTATCGCCAGTCAGCACTGTGAGAAAAGAAATTTTGATAAAAAATAAGTCCCTATCAATAAGACAGGATTCTTGTTTTGTTGAAAATCGCTTACCATCCTTTATCATTGAATCTTTAATGTGGTAAAGCTCAATTATCTTCAATTTATTAATCCTGAAAGTGACTTCTATACTAATGTTAGAATGAAAATCTAGCTGACCTCAAATGGATAATACTTATCATATACTAAAAAATTGAAAGCTATGAGAAGGAAACTTGTCATCCCCACCTGCCCTGAGATTGTCACAAAGGAGGAGACATAAAAGGACGGATTAAAAAAGAACATAATGTATGTTGGACAAAAATCTCCGCGAACAGACAGGTGGAGATCATAGGTGAAGGAGCATCTTTAAAGAAAGCTGGTAAATTTCTGAAACTCAGTAGAAACCAACTATTAATAGTTTTGGGTTTACCGACATAGCACTGTGTTTTGAAAGTACACTTGCATAAAATGAAGTCTATTATGAAAACTTCAATTATAGATCGAATAAAAAGGAAAGAGAAAGAGCTCATCTTATGCTATCCGACAATAAGGCTTTAAACCATAGAATATCAGGTCTTTTTATAACGACCAAATATAGATTTTGAAAAATACGGTAAGAAATCTGTAGCAGACTTGTGCAAAAAACAAGAGTGCTGGAGTTGCTGGTGTAAAAGAAATGAAACAAAATACAATCAATAAGCTCAGTGCGGCTCCAATAAAGTTTTAATTGAGACGACACCCGAGAAGTATATATATATATATATATATATATATATATATATATATATATATATATATATATATATATATATATATATATATATATATATATATATAAATATAAATATAAATATAAATATAAATATAAATATAAATATATATATATATATATATATATATATATATATATATATATATATATATATATATATACGGTGACAGTGATAGTGACAGAGAGTCGCCTAAACCGTACAAGATTTGTCGCTACAAATCTGCTAAATGGGAAGAACTCATGAAATATTTTGGAACTTTACCTTGGTTAGACGTTTTTTTTCTAGATCCTACTATCTGAATGCGCTAAGGAGATTTTCGATGTTCTTTTGGCTGGCATGAAAATTAGCATCCTTTTTTCGATGAAATGCTTTCGGCTAGCCTTAGCTCGACCTAAAATTCAAAGAAGTTGTGGCTTCTAAACATCTTGCCTGCAGACAATGGCGTGAAAATCCTGATATCCACAAAACAAATGCACAGAAATTATCGATGAAACCAAGAACGCACACAATCAAAGAAATAAAACTCAACTTCTTGCCTGCCCCAACAATTCGAGGGCCTTTTGGTCAGTCGCTGAGTCCGTTAGTCAAAATTTTACTAAAGCCATTATTCATATGGCCAGGTAATACCATTGCAACAACCCCTGTTGAGAATGCCAACTTGTTAGCTGAATTCCTTGCTTTACATTCTACTGACGATTTTTAAGAAAAAACACCACCCACTAGCCTCAATGTGCAGTCAAAAACGCCCTATATTGTAATCAGATAGCGTGTCCTAAAATGTATTTTAATTAAGCTAGACACGGAAGAAGCTTCTGGCGCTGATAAAATACCTGCCGTAGTACTCAAAGAATGAGCTAGCGAACTAACACCAGTTTTTGTAGATTTTGGAACCTATACTCCAGAAAAGAAATATTTTCTTTCGGCTGAAAATGCGGGATAGTTCAGCTGATATCCAAAAAAATTATTAATTGCCTTCAGTCTGGCTTCGTAACAGGAGATCTTCTAAATCTTCTAACTTACATCATACACATTTGGAGCAACGTAACTGAATATTTTAGAGAGTCATGAGCGGTTGTACTTGATATATCCAAGGCATTCGACTGTGTTTGGCATAACGGATTGTTGGCTAAGCTACTCTCTTATGACATGTCTGAAAGGATTTGTTTATGGCTCTCGTGTTTCCTCAGAGAGCGTGCTTTGCGAGTGATAGTGGACTAATTTCTTTCTAGTACCTTCACTATCAACGCTGATGTGCTTCAAGGCTTGATGCCGTCTGCAAAGTTCTTTCTAATTTGCATTTGCGATCTACTAGAAAGGACTAGAAATTTAATATACAGCTTTGCAGAGGATAGTATGCTTATTTCTTCGTAATTATGCAAATATCCGCAGACAGCAGGAAGTCATTTCAAAGATCTAAAAAATTCTTCTAAGTCGAATTCAAGACAGCAAAAACCCAGATGGCAGTGTTTTCTAAAAAAGTTAACGTAGCGGAACGTAAGAAAACTATATAGGGACAATCCATTCGTCTCTCTATTTGCTCGGCGTTAACTTGGGAGCAAATATGTCTTGGCATGAACATGTTGCATACATCGCAAAGGGACTTTTTTAAAATCCGGGAATATTATTTCGAACTACAGAGTAAACTTTACACCTGACAACAACTAATAATTATGTACAACGCTCAAATTCAACCAATTTTGAAATACTGGTCCCATGTTTGGGACTCTGTTTCCAAAGACACATTGCATTTGTTGGATTTTATTCAGAAGAGAGCTGCTCGACTGATTGAAGTCCAAAAACTAGTCATCGACCTTGATTGTTTGGAACACTGAAAAGTGATTGGAAAATTGAGTCTGGTCTACAAGTACTCTCATGGAAAATGTTCGATGGAAGTAGCCCGCTTGATTTCTTCCAGAGCAGTGTATACTAAAATACCCATCACCTAATATATCAGGAACTTTTCAAACAGCCTTAAACATGGAGAATATCATCCCTTTAAAATGAATTGCCCAAGACTTCCCACCGAGCACAATTTACAGCGACAGCTGTGAGTCGCTTTTTCCGTAACGCTTTAGGCATCTCTTAGCAACAAACATACTAGGCCGATAAAAAAATATATATGTGTATGAAAATGTATATTTATATGTATATGTATATGTATATGTATATGTATATGTATATGTATATGTATATGTATATGTATATGTATATGTATATGTATATGTATATGTATATGTATATGTATATGTATATGTATATGTATATGTATATGTATATGTATATGTATATGTATATGTATATGTATATGTATATGTATATGTATATGTATATGTATATATGTATATGTATATGTATATGTATATGTATATGTATATGTATATGTATATGTATATGTATATGTATATGTATAAGTATATTTGTGTGTATGTCAAATATACATATACATATACAAAGTCAATTAACTATAAATCAGACACTAATCAACTTAGTATTATATATAGCAACATAATTAATAGGTATTAATCATTTACAATTACAGCAATAATAACAAATAAAGATTTGCCACCTCGTAGTATAAAGTAAATTAAAGATGTTTTTTCTGTTGCTGTTTTTCCGTTTCGTTTGGAATTCACGGCAGTGCATATGTACCGAGGCTATTTACTCTCAGTTTGTTGTAGTAAATCGAGATGTTGAGTGTTGGTTTCCAGGACAAACTCGCATTTTCGTACGTGTTTTAATTGATAGTTCGTTTGTTTCATAATTGTTTGTTTTATATTTCAATATTTTAATGCCTTGACGAAAGAGAATAGTGTGTTAATATAGGTGTATTAATTTTGTAGTTACTCCTGAAGAAGTTATCAAACGATAACGAAATATTGAGTTTTAAAGAAGAAAAGAGTTTTATTTACAATCCAGACCGATTCCCGATAATCATATATATATATATATATATATATATATATATATATATATATATATATATATATATATATATATATATATATATATCAGATTGATGCACGGTCGATAACATATCACCAAATCTTATATATATATATATATATATATATATATATATATATATATATATATATATATATATATATATATATATATATATATATATATATATATATATATATATATGTATATATATATATATATATATATATATATATATATATATATATATATATATATATGTATATATATGGCACCGACATGCGGTCGCCGTCTTTTATAGGTCGGCGTCTACGCAGAGTGTAGGTGGGGGGGGGGGGGGGGTCGGAAGTGTTCGTTCGAGCATCGGTGTTTTCCGGCTGGGTGGTAATTACGGGTTCCGGCGCTATGCTGACTGTTGCCTTCTCGATATTTTGGTTATCATATGAGAAGAATATTGTAATCGACACGACAGACCTGAACACGATAAGCATTGGGAGTTACCATCGGATGCTCAGAGCAAAAATAAGAATAAATCTGAAGCAAGAGAGACGTAAATTGATAACGCATACAAAGATAAAGATACCAACAGAAATAATAAAGCAAAGTACAGACGAATATCAACAAGCATTGGATAATCTTATAAAACACATAAATTACCAAACAGAACTTGATGAACTAAAGGCACAAATAATCAACAATCTACTCATGACGACAAAACAAATAGCAATATCGAAAAAAGAGAAAAAAGACTATTAAGAAATGATTCTACAAATGGCAGATTAGAATTAGCAGAAATAGAGAAAAAAATAAAGGAAAAGATCAGAGAAGATGTCAGACAGTACAGAAACTCGAAAATAGAAGAAACTTTGAAAGAGGGAAAAAGTTTGAAACATCTAAACAAACAAATTAATGAAAGGAGACATCAAATAATAAAACTTATAAGTAACGATAACCAAGACATCACACAAATCAAAGAGATTAAGGAAGCTACAGAGAAATATTATCAAACACTATATGATACGAAAATATCGCCACCGCCCGGGAAAGCAGAAGGAAATAGAGAGATAGTAAGAAATGTGAGATCTGAATAAATTCCTGATATAACAACGGATGAAATAATAAACTCCCTAAAACATATATGCAACAACAAAGAACCAGAGGGCAATGAAATAACTATAGAAACGATAAAGTATGAAAATAATAAAATATCTTCAGCTCTATTTAACAGGTGACTCATAGAAAATAAAATACCAACACCATGGGTAAACTCCATAATTCTGTTTATTTTTAAAAAGGGAACAAATTTAAATTGCAGAATTATAGACCCATCAGCCTGTTGTCGACACTATACAGAATCCTCACTAGAATCATCACATATAGATTAAGGAACAAATAAGACAGTTATCAGCGAGATTTAGACGAGGATAAAGCACTTTGGGCCATTTTCAAATGATTAGATTACTAGTGGAAAAAGCAAAAAACCATTGTTATCCACCTTGTGGAGAGTAATGGTTGACGACGAAAAACTATTTGATTCGATAAAGATATGGGCAGTCCTTAACGCCTTAAGTAACAGCAGAGTCGATGAAAGATACATAACTCTTCTTGAATACATACATAAAAATGCAACAACACAATTAATGCTTAAGGAAAAAACAAATAAAATCAAAATTAAAAAAAGAATTAGACAAGGCGACAATCGTTAAAGTGGGAAAATAAAGTAATACTAATAGACGGTGAATAATTAAATCACTTAAGGTTCGCAAAAGAAGAATTAGAAGAAATGCTGATGGAATTAAGTAATAAGTCTCTAGAAATAGATCTAAAAATAAACTTCAACAAAACCAAATATTTGAACAACGAAAGTGAAGATAACAGCCAGGAACTATTAATAGAAGGTATAAGAATAGGAAAGGTAAAAACATTTATATATTTGTGACAAAAAATTGAACCATCAAAAATTAATTTAAAGGCTGGCTTGGAAAGAAGAGTCTCGTTAACTTGGTCTGCGTTCGGAAGGTGACAATCTATATTTAAATTAGGCATCCCAAATACAATAAAAGTCAGAGGATTCGATCAATATGTTCTGCCGGTATTAACATATGGTACTGAAACGTGGGCTTTAAATAAAAGTGTAATAAATAAACTCCAGGTAACCAAAAGAGCAATGGAAAGGAGAATGCTAAATATTAGAATCCAAGATCGTATTCCTAACATCGAGATACGAAGAAGAACAAAAGTGACAGATGTAATGCAACGGCGGGGTATGTCGCAAGGATGAATGTTAACAGAGGGACATGCCATATAGTGGAATGGAGGTCTAGAGAACACAAAAGATGCAGAGGTAGACCACAGGCAAGATGGACGGACGATATAACAATATTAGCAGCACACGATTGGGTAAACAACAAAGCTCATCGGAGACAAATTGGGAAGGCTTACATCCAACTACGGTTGGAATAAGCTAATGATGATGATGATATATATGTATATGTATATATATATATATATATATATATATATATATATATATATATATATATATATATATATATATATATATACTTAAAGTCGTTATAGGATACATGTAACGACATATGGTTATATATTGCATAATAAATAATTTTTTTTTATAGTTCACTTCCCAGAGTGAATAGGGAATTACCATTTTTCTTATCCTAATAAAATCACCGAGGATGTGCTAAAACACATTTTTGTATTTCATGGCACCTTTTAGACAACGTGATAGTACCAACACTGTAGTTGTAGCTGTAACTAGTAGTAGCGTAGGCAAAAATAATTTTCACACTTAAAAATACTTGTACAAGATTAAAGAAACGTACTATCCCCTTCAAAATGAAAACGTCCTTCTTTGTAACCCCGTTCTAACCAACCACAGAATGTAAAAAACGTCGGAAAAGCATTTGAAACAAGATAACAAAATATAGTCGCAGCTTTGCAGAAAATTTCACAATGCATAAAATCCCTTTTTAAAGCCGTAAAGAGTCTCTAGTAGGGGTTTTAAAACTTAAATTCTTTTATAAGCTATTGTAGCATTGCAAGTGAGATTAAGTTCGTTTTATGCGGACTGATTTTTATTTAATTGAATTGAATCTTCAGTAAAGCTTCTATTTAAATGAGTCGGTAGAGATGTAAAAATTTTATTGACTCAGCAGACTGCAGGCAAATCAATGCAAATCCAAATCAATGAAAATCAACGTTTTATTTTAGTAATAAATTAGAACTCCTATTTCTGTAAATGTGTATTGTACGTGTGAAATATGTTTTATATTATAATTTAATAAACATACAGGGTGCCTATTTCATGTAACTATTGTTATCTTAGAAAAGGTAAGAACTATAAAGTCGTATAAATTTTTGAGGTTGATTCACAGTGGGTTTACAGTATTGCAAATATTTTTCAGCTATGCAGTCCCATCGTCGGATATAAGCCTTTCCTAAATACATCTATCTTCTTCGGTTTTGGGCCTTGTTTACCCAGTTGCATCCCACTAGTCTTTTGATGTCATCAGACCGCCGGGTTTGCGGGCGTCCTCTGGTTCTTTTCTCATTTCAGGGCCTCTAGTTGTTTATCTTATGGGTCAGAGAGTCTTGCGATATGGCCCGCCCATCTTCACTGCAACCTGCTTACCCTCTCAGCTACATCAGTTATCTTAGACCTTCCTTGAGTTGCTTTATTATTCAGCCTATCCCTTAACTTTATTCCCAACATCCTTCTTACAATCGCTCGTTGAGCTACTTGTAGGTGATTTATAAGGTCTTGATTCAAAGCTCACGTTTCCGTTCCGTATGTCAATACTGGCAACACGCATTGATTAAATGTGTTCGCTTTTAGTGTATTTGGGATATTGGAAAGGAAGATGTTCTGCATTCTACCAAATGCCGACCAAGGCAAAAATATTCTCCTTGATAGATCCGCTTTCTAGTTTTCCTTGGATATTACTATTTTTTGGCCAAGATATACATATGAATCTGTTCTTGTGATTTTCATGTTTTCAATGTTCAGTTCTGCTTCTTTGGCAATGTTTATCTTCAGACCCATCTCTGTGGACTTGTTCAGTTCGTTCGACATTTCTTCCAATTCTTCTTTGTTGTTAGATATAAGCACATTATCATCCGCGAATCGCAAACGTATACAATTTCGGCGGGATTTTGTATAAATCATCAATTTTATTTATTTTTTTTAAGTACGGACACGGACCTAGATTTTTATTTCATGTGTTTTTCTCTCTAAATACGAGGAGATATTACTTGGTCCTGTGTTTCAACGTTTTGGTACGCAATACTTCCGACGAGCAAGGTCGTGAAACCGAATCATTTTCAATCAGTTATGGTTTAACTGCAGTACAAATAATAAATCTAAATAGAGATATAAAATTGGTTAAAGCTTATTGACGAACCAACACGGATCTCTGATCGAGACGGGGAGTTCAACAGTCTTCTTGATCTGTTTTTAACCACCAATCCGGAGATTTACACGGTCAGCGTAAATCCGCCGTTAGATTCTTCTGACCATAAATTACTTTCGACATCGAGTATCCTACCAATCAGAGACAGAGAGGCGCCTAAACTGCATTAAATTTGGCACTACAAATCTGCTAAATGGGAAGATTTCATGGAATATTTTAGAACTTTTTCTTAGTTAGGCGTTTGTTTTCGATCCGACGACCCATCTGACTGCGCCAGGGAGGTTTCCGATGTTATTTTGGCCGGTATGGAGGCTTACATCCCTTTTTCGAAGAAATGCCCTTCCAACGACAAGGCTTGGTTTGACCGAAAATGCAAAGAAGCTGCTTCTAAACCTCTTGCCTATCGACAATGACGACAACACCATAAACCGTAACACCTTTGTTCGTGCCAGGAACAGATGCAAACAAATTATCGACGAAACCAAGGAGGCACACAATCAACGAATTAGAAACAAACTTCTCGCTTGTCCCAACAATTCCAGGTCCTTTTGGTCAGTAGCTAAGGCAGTCAGTCAAAATTTCACCAAATCCACCATACCACCACTCACACGGCCAGATAATTCTATTGCAACGACACCTGTTGAGAAAGCGAACTTGTTGGCTGAACTCTTTGCTTCACATTCTACTGTCGATATCCAAGAAAAAACACCACCTACTATTCCCATAGTGCAGTCAAGGATGCCCGATATTGTCTTCAGACAACGTATCATAAAACGTATTTTAATGAAGCTAGACACCAAAAAAGCTTCTGGCGCTGACGAAATACCAGTTTTTTGTAGACTTTTTAACCTATCCTACAGAAAGGGAATATTTCCTTCCTGCTGGAAATATGCCACAGTTTAGCCGATACCTAAAAAAGGCAAGAAGACCTTGCCAAATAACTACCGACCAATCGCACTGCTTTCAATAATATCGAAAGTCATGGAAAAGGCTATCAATCAGCATCTTCTAAAATATCTTGAAGGATTCAACATTATTAGCTATCATCAATATGGCTTTCGTAAAAATAGATCAACAGGAGATCTTCTGACTTATGTAACACATGTTTAGAACAACGCAATTGAACACTTTGGAGAATCTCGAGCGGTTGCTCTTGACATATCCAAGGCATTTGACCGTGTTTGGCACGCTCCTATGGTATGTCTGAAAAGTTCTGTTTGTGGCTCTCATGTTTCCTCAGAGAGCGTTCTTTACGAGTGGCAGTCAACGGATTTCTTTCTAACACCTTTACTATCAACTCCAGTGTACCTTAAGGCTCCATACTGTCTCCTACTCTTTTTCTCATTTACATTATCGATCTACTGGAAAAAACCGAGAATCCAATCTACAGCTTTGCAGATGACAGTACGCTTATCTCTTCATTAACTCTGAGCGCTTTAGAGACTCTTCCCTGCAGCACGTGTGCTAGACCCATAAAAAAAATATATATCCATTATAAACATTTTCTAAGTGCGGCTCTGATTTTTTAAAAATCGAACAAGTTACATCTGTTATATTATTCTTTTCAGTAAAAGGTAATTGAATTTGTATTGAGTTTTATGATATCTTATTTTACAAGAATATAACCTTTTTACTCCAATACAACAAATAAAACAAGTTAACATACAAATAATATTTACTGTTTATTCATATTTATTCAGTTAGTTTAGATAAAAGAATGATAACAATTAAATAAAAAGTGTAATTTTGGAATATTTCTGTGCACAATATTATAACATTATAGAAATGAAATCAATTAAAATATCACAGAAGAACTAAAGCAGACACTAATATGATTATTATGTACATAACCATTTTTTTAAGTGTTTCACCTAATTCACTCTTTTCATATTGTACATACCAAGAAAATGTTTTCAGTACGAAACTTATTTTTCCACGAAAAAACTAAATATGATAACACAAAATTTGTCACCTGTCAAATTTGACATTTTACATAAGCTAACTGGGATTTTTTTTTTAAATGATACGCTCTACATAATAGCAAACCACTAAACAGCATTCGTCAGCACCTTTATAAAAATAAGTATTTGATATTTATTGTCAAGCGTTACCGAATAGAACTGAATTTTAACTTTTGAGAGACTTACCCAATTTACTATTTTCTTATTTGGCATATTGAAAAATTTCTTCACTGCTCTACCTAGTTTGTTATGAGAAAACCAAATAGAATAATAAAAAAATTGTCACTTGTCAAATTTGACAGATTAAAAATCAACTAGGATTTTTTAAAATGACACCTTTTACATATGACCACACTATTAAATTTTTCTGTCCGTTTACAAGAATGTATAACTCTTAATATTTATTTTAAGTTATTACTGATATATGCATGCAACGTCACTCTGTCTGTCTGTCTGTCTGTCCGTCCGTTAGTGCACTTATCCCTCGAGAACCACTTATCCCTTTTCTGTGTTTTTTTTTTTAAACATACGTATGTTTTCTGGCCAGGTTATCTATAATACATATAAAATACAATGTCTCTCTGTCTATCCGTTAGTGCGCTTATCACTCTAGAGCCACTTATCCAATTTGCGTGTTTTTTTTTCTTAAAGCATATATATATTCTCTGGCCAAGTTAGAGGATATATTTTATCACGTTAGGTAACATAGAAAATAAGTAGTGACGGTAATAGTGAATCAAGTTGGAAAAAGTTTACCGCTAGCGTGTTCTCTTACAATACACTGCCTCAACCATTAAATATGGAACAATAACATGTAGTAGAGAATATAACATATATAAAATGCAACGTTTCCCTGTCTGTCTGTCTGTCCATTAGTGCGATTATAACTTGAGAACCACTTATCCGATTTACGTGTTTGTTTTTAGATTTATACTTATGTTCTCTGGCCAAGATATAGGATATATTTTGTTACGTTAAGTAATTAAGAAATAAGCAGTGACGATAATAGTGAATAAAGTCGGAAAAAAGTTTGCCGCTACCGCACTCTCCTGCAATACGCTGCATAAACTATTAAATATGGAATAATATCATGTAGCAAAGAAAAAAAATGTATATAAAATGTAACGTCTCTCTGTCTGTCTGTCCGTTAGTGTGCTTATCACTCGAGGACCACTTATCCGATGTACGTGTTTTTTTTTTTTTAAATTCAAACATATGTTCTCTGGCCAAGTTATATAATATTAATAACAATCTATATAATATATATAAAACGCAACGTCTCTGTCTGTCCGTTAGTGTGCTTATCATTCGAGAACCACTTATCAAATTTACGTATTTTTTTTTTAATTCTTAACTTAATATTTATCAAAAATAATTCTATAATATATATAAAACGCAACGTCTCTCTGATTGTCTGCCTGTCCGTTAGCGCGCTTAGCACTCAAGAAGGACTTATCCGATTTACGTGTTTTTTTATAAAATACGTATGCTCTCTGGCCAGGTTATAGGATATATTTTATTATGTTAGGTAACATAAGGAATATACAGCGACGGTAATATTAAATCAAGTTCACGCGAGCGGAGCCACGGGCACGGCCAGTATGTTATAAACAGCTTTAGTCCCAGCACTGTAACTTTCGGTAAACTAATCTTGATTATGCTTGCATTACTTAGTACGTGGTTAATTCTCACCATTTGTTGTCTGTTTTCAAGATAGTTCACCTTTCCTCTAATACCATATTGTTTTCAATGTGTCAAGAAGTTTTTATGTGAGACCGTATCAAACGCCTTAGTCAGGTCAATGAACACCCCTATGGACTTTCTCAAGATTTAGATGGTCAGTTATTTCAGACGTAAAATGGTATAGAGGGTCTGTGGTGCTACGCCTTTGCATGAAACCATATGTTGCACTTTAACTGAAAATTCAACATTTTTCAAATATTTTAGCGAAATATGTTACCAAGCTAATAGGACGGTAAGTCCCAATGTATTATTTATACATATATATATATATATATATATATATATATATATATATATATATATATATATATATATATATATATATAGATGTACAAGAATGAAATGCGGATTTTTTTTTTCTAAAAAAACATGTTAAATTCGGAAGAATGATAAAAAGTGCTTTATTCAAAGTATGCTCCATCGCTTATTATACATTTTTCCCATCTTGCGGGCAATTTGTGAATACCACGCCAGTAAAGATCTTCCCCTTTTGCTGCGAACCATTCATCGAGCCATTTTTTCACATCTTTGTACGAACCAAAGCGATGCTCAGCAAGTGCGTGACCCATCGATGCAAACAAGTGGCTATCGGAAGGAGCCAAGTCTGGTGAGTAAGCCGCATGGGGTAGAATTTCCCAGCTGAGTGCTTCCAACGTGTCGCGAACTGGTTTTGCCGTATGTGATGGAGCTATGTCATGAAGAAAAATGACTTTGTGTTGCCTCTTTCGGTATTCTGGCTTTTTTTCAAGCAGCGAATGGTTCAAATCGGTCAATTGTTGTTAGTAACGTTTAGTATTAACAGTTTCCCCAGGTTTTAACAGCTCATAATAAACCACGCCGCTCTGGTCCCACCAAACACAGAGCATCGTATTTCTGCCAAAGCAATTCGGTCTTGCAATCGATGTGGAGGGTGCACCTGGGTCTACCCATGATTCTTTGCACTTGGGATTCTCAAAATAAATCCACTTTTCATCCTCTGTAACTATACGATGCAAAAACGACTTCCTTTTGTACCGAGCGAGCAAAATGTCACACGTGTTTTTGAGCTTTTCCATTTGCCTGTCGTTCATCTCATGTGGTACCCATCTACCGGCTTCTAAATCTTTCCCAGCTCTCGTAGCCGATTGGAAACAGCTTGTTGACTAATGTCCAATTGCTCGGCGACTTGTTTTTGTGTTTGCGAATCATCTTCGTCCAACAATGCTTGCAATTCCACATCTTCGTATTTTTTGGTGGTTTTCCACGTTCCTTGTCTGCAACATCGAAGTCACCACTTTTGAAACGCCGAAACCATCGTTCACACGTATCTTGCGATGAAGCATGTTCACCATAAGCTTTTCGAAGTAATCGGTATGATTCAACAGCAGTTTTCTTCAAATGAAAACAAAAATTAATGCTGGCCGCGAATGCTCTTTGTTCGGTATAAATTTCGACATATTGAACACAACAAATTTATGACTCGTGCGCTTCTGACACTTGTTGATGTCACAACAAAATGGCACAGTGTCAAATCTTTATAGCACAAACTGTATTGATGCACCATCTGTTGTCTGAAATCTATCTATATATAAAATATATATATATATATATATATATATATATATATATATATATATATATATATATATATATATATGTATATATATTAATATATATATATATATATATATATATATATATATATATATATATATATATATATATATATATATATATATATATATATATATATATATATATATATATATATATATGCAAACATGCGTAATTTTTTCTTTAAGATACCCTATGTCATCTGGTATGGTTTTATATATGTAATCTTTGATTTAACCCGATATAGAAAAATTAGTAGCCGTCCAATGATGTGATTTAAATTGGTTTTAAAATCAGGCCTACCTACAATTACGATGTGTTGAAAATATCTTCTACTCAGTTCTAATCATCTAGATCCTCTAGAAAATTTTGGTTTATTTTATTTAATAGTTTCAAATAAATATATTCGTTCGGTTAAAGTACTACCGAGAAAATAGGGCTCTACCATTCTTGAATTAAAAATGCTTAACCATACAAAATATCCAAGTCTTCCTTGGAATGCAGTTTTCCGATCAAAATGCTAATTTTCTTGGGTCCTTTTATAGTGAATATTCGTAGTGCATCACCCTTTGGTAAAAAGCTTTGTCTGAGCGTAATTTTTTACAAGCGTTTTCGTCTTGTCTCATTTAACGAAGATTTCACCTGCAGAATACGCGCCTTAGCTGATAATCCTCTCGTCGTAGTTGCTGTATCTTGTGACAATGATAGTATTTCTATCTAAAGTAAAGAAGTTAGCAAATCCTCTTACATTCAGAAAATCAAGTACTTTTAAATACTAAAATAAAAATTAAAGTTTCGTTTTGGGCTACTATAAACTACTTAATTTTACATCCAATAAAACAACAGCTTCAAAAAGCACTCAAGTTAAAACAGTGCTATGAAGTTTTTGCCGTTATAAAACCGGATTTTAAGCACTTCTTACAGAATCCCGTCATCATTTTGTTACATTGTTTGAGAAAGAGTCTCGTTTATATTTAAATTGTATTGTTTAGTGGCGCATGGAAAAAATAAAACATTTTGTACTGTTAAGTACAAAGTAGTTAACATTGTTTTAGATATCTGCCAAGATGTTCAGTATGTAACAATTTTCCAACTTATCAGAGTTGATTAAATTGATAAAAAATTATGATTTTTGGGATTAAAATATTGGGGCGGCTATAGAAACTGGAGGCTCAAGATAGAACTTTAATTTCTCTAACATTGATGGAGTATCCTGTACAGTGTTGAGGTTAAACTATAGCTGGTTGTACAATTGATTCTCATATACTTCTTTCATGTTTTTTAATTCTAATGGATATTAAGCAAGCAGAAAAAATCGAACCTAGTTCTCTGAAAAAACAGAAGAAGTTTAAAATTTCTGAATATGGATTGACAATATTAGATACTCTTTTAACCATTTCAAAAACTAAACTGCATGTCAATATGTAAAGTAAGTACCCTCTAATCAATAGATCATCATCATCATCATTTCATCCATAGTCGGATGTAAGCCTCCCCAAGTTGTATTCAATGATCTCTATTGTTTGCTTTTTGCATCCAATCGTGACCGACTAATCTTTTTATGCCTATCTCGTCTGTGGTCGCCCCTCTGCATATTTTATGTTCTCTATGCCTCCATTCAACCATACGTCGTGTCCATTTGTTATCATTCATCCCTGCCATATGTTCACCCCAATTCCACCTTAATATACATACTGGTTGTATTACATCTTTCACTTTTGATCTTTTTCGTATCTCGATGTTAGGAATACGATCTTGGAGTCTAATATTTAGCGTTCTCTCCATTGCTCTTTGGGTTACTACTTGGAGTTTATATATTATACTTTTATTAAAAGCTGACTTTTCAGTACCATATGTTAATACCGGAAGTACATAATGATCGAACAATCTGGCTTTTATTGTATTTGGGATGTCCTATTTAAATGTGGATTATAACCTTCCGAACGCAGACCAAGCAAACGAGACTCTTTTATCCAAGACATCCTTTAAATTATTTTCTGATATTTCCTTATTTTTTGTTCTAAATATATGAATGCTTATACCTTTCCGATTCTTTCACCTTCGATTCATAGTTTCTGGTTGTGATCTTCAGTTTCGTCGTTTAAATATTTAGTTTTGGTCAAGTTTGTTGTTAGATCTATTTCTCGAGACTTGTTATTTAATTCCATCATCATTTTTTATAATTTTTCTTTTGTGTTGGCGATCAGAGTGACATCATCAGAGAACCTTAAGTGATTTAAGTGTTTATAGATAGTGAGGTTTAATTTCACATATATGCAGTTCTTGCAAACTTGCAAGCATTATTTAGTAAAACGATATAGCTTCTAAATATGTCCAATCCTTAAGAATCCCACTTTCGGCTAGAATGGCTCATTATGGTATATCTTATGGTATATCTGAAAGGTTCTGTTTGTGGCTCTCATGTTTCCTCAGAGAGCGTTCTTTACGAGTGGCGGTCGACGGATTTCTTTCTAACACCCTCACTATCAACGCCGGTGTGCCTCAGGGCTCCATACTGTCTCCTACTCTCTTTCTCATTTACATTAACGATCTGCTGGAAAAGACTGGGAATCCAATCTATAGCTTTGCAGATAACAGTACGCTTGTCTCTTCATTCACCTTGAACGCTCGGACATCGGCTGTTCAGGCGAATATCCGCAGACAGCAGGAGGTCGTTCAACTTAACAAAGACCTAGAAGAAATTCTATCTTGGGGTGACAGTAACCAAGTGGAATTTAATGCTACAAAAACCCAAGCGGCAGTTTTTTTCTAAAAAAGTTAACGTTGCTGAACCCGACATAGTTATGTCGGGGCACTCCATTCCCCTAGCATCGTCGCTCAATTTGTTGGGCGTTAGTTTGGGAGCAAATATGTCTTGGCATGAACATGTTGCAGGCATAGCAAGGAGAGCTTCTCAAAAGTTGGGAATATCATTTAGAACCAGAAAGCTTTACACCCCACAGCAACTGTTAATTCTTTACAAAGCCCAAATTCGACCAACTATGGAATACTGCTCCCACGTTTGGGGCTCCGCTCCCAAACATACACTGCATTTGTTGGATTCGGTTCAGAGAAGAGCGGTCCGTCTGATTGGGGACCCGGAATTGACCGGCGGCCTTGATTCGCTGGAACATCGAAGAACGGTTGGCGACTTGAGTCTGTTCTACAAGTATTTTCATGGAAAGTGTTCGAAGGATGTAGCCCGCTTAATTCCTCCCAAAGCGGTGCATGTTAGAAATACACGTCGCGCTGGTGCTTCGCATCCGTATGAGGTTCAGCTTGTTACTCCGCGTACAACGCTTTTCAAGCAATCTTTTATATCTAGAACGTCATCCCTTTGGAATAATTTGGCCAGCGCTGTTTCCCACCGAGTACAATTTACAGCGATTCAAGAACAACGTGAATCGCTTTTTCCGCACTCGTGCCGCTCCTGGAGCGCTTTAGGGACTTCCCTGCAGCACGTGTGCTAGACCCATAAAAAAAAAAAAATTAACAAATACCGACTTAATAAATACACTACAGTTCACGTGATTATCAGATTTTCACTCGCCTTACATTTATTTCTCTATTATTTTCTATCTATTTGTATTAGCCAATACAGATGTTGAAATGAAGAAAAATGATAATAAAAAAGTTATTAAACAAAATAGAAATTTTAGCGATAATTTGATAGACTACAAGATATAATCTTAAAAAATAACTGAGCAGTATTTTTCGAAGGAACCTGAATTATTGGAGATAATTTCTAGAAACTGTCGAACAAAAACTGAATTTCTGTAGATAATATTTACACACAGCCTCCTAAAATATAAAATCACACACTTTTCGTCACAATTGCAACTATTGTACATAAAAAACCATAGGTTTTAGAGGGCAGCGTTTTCGACGTAATTTGACTTTTGTTAAAGAAATGTTACTTTTATACAGGGTGCCCCATATGTATGGAATAATGATTCCAAAGCATATATTAATCAGTGTATAAAAAAATATTTAAATAAAAGTTATAGGGTGTTATACGGCGCACATGCTGACGTTGACAATAAAATGTTTTGAACGAAGAAATTACGTCATCTTGATTTTTTTTAAATGGAAGGGCCTGTATATTATTTTATTTTTGAGTCCTACTAAAAATTTTAGTCTGTGTTGTCTAACATTCCATATGTCTAAATCGAACTGTTTTGGAATTATTGATATTTGAAATTAAAGGGATCAAATTAGAAAAAAAAAATTAAGCTGGCTGGTATCAAATATTTACTGTCAGGTAACGATAGATGAAAGGGAACGAATGAATGCGTTAATAAACTAAATCATACTAAACTTTGAGCTACGCAGTACCTAAAATCTTAGAAATGGGTTTTTTTGACTTTAATTTTTCCCATTGTAAGTAATTAAAAGATGACAACAAAGTTTAAAAATAATAACAAATAAGTTCCAAAACAACCTAATCAAAAATATCATTAAAGCTAGTGGCGGATATGGTAAAAATAATTCTTAAATTACACAAGAATTATTTTTTCCAAAAAAAGGCCGAACATCTGCCAACCCAAAAAAGGGGGAAATTTTACAAATCAATATTCAATTTAGATTATTGTATTTGTAATTAGTTGGTTAGTCTTAAATGAAATGAAAAAATGTACTTTTATTGTATTATCTATGAATAAAGAGATGTCGAAGAAGAAGAAATAAGATAACAACTTAACGCGTCAATGATTTATTGACGAAAACGTTTATTGCTGCATTTTGTGAAACTGCAATTTGAGCGTAATATCATAATTGTACATTTAACAAAAACTAAAAGAATCACTTTGTTAATGATGGTTGGTTACGGAGACCGTAGGAGAACACAACAGGAAGTGTGTGGTCTTTGTAACGTAGAATATCCGAAACGAGAACCTATTACCCCCTTATGTGGTGGTCTAGGCAAAGGTCACGAGTGGGGATGGGGATTTTCTGTAATTTCCAGAAAAAATCTAACTTTTTATCATCGCTTGTTTTAACTTTTGGAGATCCAGATTTGGAATTATTGATATTTGAAATTAAGGAGATCAAATTAGAAAAAAAAAAGATTAAGCTGGCAGGTATCAAATATTTACTAGGATTTAGTAGGATTAACGGGACCTGATTATCTAAATCGTTTTAATGTTTTGTTAACTACGGATTGGGTAATAGGTTCTCGATTCGGATATTCTGCGTTAAAAAGATTACATACCTCCTGTTGTGTTCTCCTACGGTCTACGTAACCAACCATTATTAACAAAGTGATTCTTTCAGTTTCTGTTAAATGTACCATTACGATATTATGCTCAAATTGCAGCTTCAGAGAATGCAGCAATAAACTTTTTCGTAAATAAATCATTTTTTGACGCGATAAGTCGTTACCTAACAGTAAATGTCTGACACAAGCCAGCTTAATTTTTTTTTTTTTTAAATTTGATCTCCTTAATTTCAAATATTAATAATTCCAAAACAGTTCAATTTAGACATATGGTATGTTAAACAAGTAATATCTAGAATTTTTAGTAGGACTCAAAAATAAAATAACATATAGGGCTTTCTATTTAGAAAAATTTAAGATGGCGTAATATCTTCGAAATGACTGTTCAAAACATTTTATTGTCAACGTCAGCATGTGCGCCGTATAACACCCTATAACTTTTATTTAAACATTTTTTTTTTATACCCTGATTAATAAATGCTCATTGGATGGAATCATTATCATACAATAATTACTCGTTTGAATTGTTGTTACTGTTACTTGATGGAAATTCATAACGAATGTAATGAAAGATTGATATTGTCAATTTCTAGTTAATTTTGTTTTACGGAAACTGTATGATGCGTTTCTCCATTCATCTGATATTTTTTTTTTTTTTTTTTTTTTTTTATGGGTCTAGCACACGTGCTGCAGGGAAGTCCCTAAAGCGCTCCAGGAGCGGCACGAGTGCGGAAAAAGCGATTCACGTTGTTCTTGAATCGCTGTAAATTGTACTCGGTGGGAAACACAGCGCTGGACAAATTATTCCAAAGGGATGACGTTCTCCATATAAAAGATTGCTTGAAAAGCGTTGTACGCGGAGTAACAAGCTGAATCTCATACGGATGCGAAGCACCAGCGCGACGTAAATTTCTAACATGCACCGCTTTGGGAGGAATTAAGCGGGCTACATCCTTCGAACACTTTCCATGAAAATATTTGTAGAACAAACTCAAGTCGTCAACCGTTCTTCGATGTTCCAGCGAATGAAGGCCGCCGGTCAATTCCGGGTCCCCAATCAAACGGACCGCTCTTCTCTGAACAGAATTCAACAAATGCAGTGTATGTTTGGGAGCGGAGCCCCAAACGTGGGAGCAGTATTCCATAGTTGGTCGAATTTGGGCTTTGTAAAAAATTAACAGTTGTTATGGGGGGTGTAAAGCTTTCTGGTTCTAAATAATATTCCCAACTTTTGAGAAGCTCTCCTTGCTATGCCTGCAACATGTTCATGCCAAGACATATTTGCTCCCAAACTAACCCCCAACAAATTGAGCGACGATGCTAGGGAAATGGAGTGCCCCGACATAACTATGTCGGGTGCAGCAACGTTAACTTTTTTAGAAAAAACTGCCGCTTGGGTTTTTGTAGCGTTAAATTCCACCTGGTTACTGTCACCTCAAGATAGAATTTCTTCCAGGTCTTTGTTAAGTTGAACGACCTCCTGCTGTCTGCGGATATTCGCCTGAGCAACCGATGTCCGAGCGTTCAAGGTGAATGAAGAGACAAGCGTACTGTCATCTGCAAAGCTATAGATTGGATTCCCGGTCTTTTCCAGCAGATCGTTAATGTAAATGAGAAAGAGAGTAGGAGACAGTATGGAGCCCTGGGGCACACCAGCGTTGATAGTGAGGGTGTTAGAAAGAAATCCGTCGACTGCCACTCGTAAAGAACGCTCTCTGAGGAAACATGAGAGCCACAAACAGAACCTTTCAGACAAACCATAAGAGCGTAACTTAGCCAACAGTCCATCGTGCCAAACACGGTCGAATGCCTTGGATATGTCAAGAGCAACCGCTCGAGATTCTCCACAGTGTTCAATTGCGTTGTTCTAAACATGTGTTACATAAGTCAGAAGATCTCCTGTTGATCTATGTTTACAAAAACCATATTGGTGATCGCTAATAATATTGAATCGTTCAAGATATTTTAGAAGATGCTCATTGATAACCTTTTCCATGACTTTCGATATTATTAAAAGCAGTGCAACTGGTCGGTAGTTATTTGGCAAGGTCTTCTTACCTTTTTTAGGTATCGGCTGAACCGTGGCACATTTCCAGCAGGACGGAAATATTCCCTTTCTGTAGGATAGGTTATAAAGTCTACAGAAAACTGGTGTTAGTTCCCTTGCACAGTTTTTGAGAACTATGGCAGGTATTCCGTCAGCGCCAGAAGCCTTCTTTGTGTCTAGCTTCATTAAAATACGCTTTATGATGCGCTGTCTGAAAACAACATCGGGCATCCTTGACTGCAATATGGGAAAAGTAGGTGGTGTTTTTCCTTGGAAATCGACAGTAGAATGTGAAGCAAAGAGTTCAGCCAACAAGTTCGCTCTCTCAACACATGTGGTTGCAATGGAATTATCTGGTCGTGTGAGTGGTGGTATGGTGGATTTGGTAAAATTTTGACTAACTGCCTTAGCGACTGCCCAAAAGGACCTGGAATTGTTGGGACAAGCGAGAAGTTTGTTTCTAATTCGTTGATTGTGTGCCTCCTTGGTTTCGTCGATAATTCCCTTGCATCTGTTCCGGGCGTGAACAAAGATGTTACGATTTACGGTGTTAGGATTTTCACGCCATTGTCGGTAGGCAATATGTTTAGAAGCAACAGCTTCTTTGCACTTTCGGTCGAACCAAGGCTTACCTTTGGAGGAGCATTTCTTCGAAAAAGGGATGTAAGCTTCCAGACCAGCCAAAATATGATCGAAGACCTCCCTGGCGCAGTCAGATGGGTTATCGGATCGAAAACAAACGTCCATCCAAGGGAAAGTTCGAAAGTATTCCATGAGATCTTCCCATTTAGCAGATTTGTAGTGCCAAATCTTGCGCGGCCTAGGCGCCTCTCTGTCACTGATTGGCAGGATACTCGATGTCGAAAGCAGTTTATGGTCGGAAGAACCTAACGGCGGATTTACGGTGACCGTGTAAATCTCCGGATTGGTGGTTAAAAACAGATCAAGAAGACTGGCGAACTCCCCGTCTCGATCAGGGATCCGTGTTGGTTCGTCAATAAGCTAAGTTAAGCCATAACTGATTGAGAATGATTCAGCTTCACGACCTTGTTCGTCGGTAGTATTTGAATATTTAAGCCAGTTGATATTGTGGACATTAAAGTCGCCCAGGATGGCAATTTCGGCACTTGGATAGTTACTTTGTTAATGATCGATGGTGTCTGCAAGAGAAACGAAAAGTGTTCGAAAATTGGTATCACTTGTTGGTCGATACAGGATACAGATGAACCTTGTGGTTTGTTGAGTCGTTATTTTTAACCACATAACATCAAAGTTTGGGGGCTCCAGAGCTTCTTCTCGTTGACAAGAGAGGTCGCTTCTGACAAAAAGACAGATTCCAAAGTTACGCCTAAATCGGGAATAGAAGTCGTACCCAGGATAAAGATAGTTGACCGTGCTGGTCGATTGACTGACCTTGGTTTCACATAGAGCGAGTACATGAGGTTTATTTGATTGCAGGTGTTGATGCACTGAATTTATGTTCGAGTTTATACCTCGTATAAATCTATCTTAAAATTATGATGTTTGCAAGTCGACGCCTCTGATATAAAATAATATCTAAATTGAATGTTGTTACATTTTAGTAAATACCCTCTGGTAAGTACGTAATAAAAATTAATACTACGTATTAAATTAAGCAAAGGTCAGTTACCATGGTTATCTACCTAAACTGTGGTAACTCACCTTTGCTTAATTTATACAACAATTAAAGTTCAGAATGGATTTCTCATCAATATTCATTACCGCGTAGTAATAATTTTTATTACCTAACTAACTTAGGGTATTTATTAAAATGTAACAACGCTCAATTTAGATATTATTTTGTAACAGATAAGGCTACAGTGATAGCCAAACTCGTCATAGAGTTTTTGTAAAACAAAATACACGTAATTTGATGTATTTTTTTTTTATAAATATGGATGGTATTATCTTCGGTATAGTGACCTATTTTATTATTATCCAAAAGAAAATTTTCTTTTTCTAAGTTATTTTAGTTTTTGTTAAAGTCAATAGGAACTTTTTCTCGAAAAATAACTTGATACCTTTTAAAAACAAAATTACGTTACCGATGTACAAATTCACTCTCCAAAGCCTGTTCATCAAGTTTAGAGATAAAAATAATACAATTATCGTTAACGAATTTCATATATTGTGTTAAAAAAGGACCAAAAAAGGGCAAAATGTTTTTAGGGCAAAATTAAATGTTACATTCTACTCGCGTATGTGGCTCGACCGGGCTTGACGAAGTTATGTCGAAATTCAGTAGAACGTTTTATTTGAAAATTGAAACGTATTAGGTTAAACAATTACAAGAAGAGTTGAAAGTTGACAAAAAAAAACTGATTATCACAGGTTAAATCTAATATAAAAACTGTAGAACTTCTAACCTACTTAAAGCCCATAAAAATCGGAAAAATGTGGTAAATCATTTGTTTTTTATGTATTTTTTTAAAACAGTAGAATTTGAAAAAAATTCTCCATGATTCGATATTTAAATCGAGAGTTACTCGGCATACTATATAAGTTTTGCCTTGTTAGGACTTTGCCTATCTTCTTTTTAAAGTGTCATGCCCATTTAAAAGATTTTAGTGCCAGTTCTAGCATACTCAGTCCGATCTCTTATTTTGCTGAACGATGAGGATTCTCCCGTCTAATGACGCGTTTTTCATTGATTTTTCTCTCTATAATAAGCTTCAAGAATTCGTACTTAGTATTTCCGAAGAAGCGGTCAAAACAGTTGGTTTTTCTTCTTTTAGCTTTTTTTGCTGAATATTTTTAACCGCATTTATCTCGAGATCTCATAATTTGTTCTGCTAAAAACTTACATTTGAAGGATCTTCGAATGTCTTATGGTATTGGTCCTAAGCGTCCAAGTCTCTACACCCTCGAATAATACTGAGTACAATCTATAAAGTAGGATCGTGGGTCCATTTTGAGATTTTGACTAATTACTAATATTGTTTGTCCTAGTATATATATATATATATATATATATATATATATATATATATATATATATATATATATATATATATATATATATTATATATATATATATAATATATATATATATATATATATATTATATATATATATATATATATATATGTATATATATATCTATATATATATATATATATATATATATATATATATATATATACATATATCTGGATCCACCTCGCTAGTGATCCAGCTACCATAATATCTGAACGTGGAGACTTGTTGACTGAAACCCATTACTTTTATCTATGTTGATCTTTAAGCCAAGTTCTTCTTCTTTTGCAGATATTCGGTTGATCATGTGCCAAAACGCTACCCGACTGTTACCTACAATAAATGTATCGTCTGCACATCAAAGGTTGTTTTAAATTATCTATTGATATCCATCTATAGAGGTTAAATAAGAGAGGCGCTAGGACGCGACTTTATCTATTGGGAAACGCTGTATGGTTTTATTTCCTAGTTTTTCCTGTGTTTAGTTTTTGCAGAAGTTTCATATTAACGTGATACTGTTTTTTTCTGCCATACTCTCTTGCAGTAATCTAATTAGTTCGTTATGTTACTTCAACAGGTTAATTATTTCCATATGGACATCGTCGAGTCCAGAGGCTACTGGTTACTCTATTTTACTAATTTTGTGACCTCTAGTTTCAGTATTTTGTGAGATGTATGCTATCATATGTGTCCTCAAAAGATTTTTGGTTGTTTTTACTACATAAATGTTGGGTAAAGTCTCTGCAGAGATTATTTATGTCATTGAGATCGATGATAATTCTATTGTTGTCATCTCCAGGTATGTTGAAATTATGGCTTTCTTGCGCCTTTTATTGCGTTTACCAGTTTATAATTGTTATATTTCGCTTCTAATTCTTCTGTTTTAGCACGCGTACCTTAAAGCAGCTTTCTTTCTTCATTTCTCTTTGCATATGACTTTATCTCTAGTATGTGTCTCTGCCAAAGTCCCAGGACATTGATCACACCTCGAATGATCAAAAATTCTGTCAATTATTTAGTATTAAAGTGTTAAGGATTTTTTTTTTTGCTCGCTGGTGATACGATCAGGTTTATATTCCAAATTTTTTTTTCTTATTTGAAACTGTTTAAACAAGTCAGACAATTGTTTTCATTTTGTACAATTTTATATTACTAAGTCATCATGTTATTACTACTAACAAAATGCGTTGCCATGCTACTATTTTCTGTGCCGTTCATGAGAGATCTTTTACGTTTGTCTAATCTTTCGCCTAAATACGAGTATCTGCCTGTTTGACCTATGTACGAGGGTATTTTTTTAGTTATGCCGTAAAAATGACGTCATACAGAAAATTCCTTTGTTGTTACAGTAGCCTTTCTACGTGTTTGACTAAGTTTTGTATGATTTCGATATGTTTTTCAGGTTTTATGATTTTTTCCTCTGAAAAATGAGTATAAGCGATTTGGCAAATCGTGTTGTAGTAAATTTTTCCACCATAGAGGGAAATGGACCAAAGATCATGAGGGAAGATTCCAGGTGTATGACAATGACAACCTACCTTATTTTTTTAGTCTAAAACAATTTCGTTACGACCGAGACTCAATTCGTGACAATCTTAGACCAGGAAAACTAGTTGAATCAAGAACAAACGAAACGGTCGGGTTTATTAAGGAACGGTTGCAGTCAGAGCGACAAATAAATATCCCGGAGCTTGCGCAAGAAGCTCGAGTATCCAAAACTACAGTTTTAAGGATAGTATACGAAAATTTAGGAATGAGATTTCTATACTATTAATCACTACGTTCTTACACAGTAACAGGTGAGAACAATGGCTCTGTAAAAACTCTCCACCTCCAAAGTAGGCCAAATAAACATGACAGCAACAGGAACCCGACGACTTGCACAGTTCAAGTCTTTACCAAAGGTGTAGGTTCATCGAGTTACAACATCCACTCTCTAGCCCTGATTTAGTGCCCCGCCAATTTTTTTTGTTCAAACATCTGAAGAGAGACCTCGGAGGCCGAAAATTTGCCTCCGCTGATGAAATGAAAGTCGCTGTAGCGTCATTTTTTTAACGTGCAAACAAACAATTTTTTTTGGTGGCATGAAACAACTCGAGAAACCACTTTAATAAGTGTAATAATATAGCCGATACTTCCGCAAAGAAATATTTTGGTTAAATTTTTTCTAGTTTCTCTTCATATCTAGGTACATAACTCACAAAAACATATTCGTATATTACATGACAATCTATGAAGTGATTTTGATAAATAGTTAAATTGTTTTTGATATTATTCTCGCCATCATATTAGCCAATGAAATGTCTAAATTGCATTTGTTTAAAGAGATCTTCTTACACCTTACTACTCAGTGTATATCACCACTACACCAAATACTTTATTTTTGCACTCGACGTACGTTTATTTAACCATATTAGCTTCATCAGGAGCGATGATTGACTAGTCAATCACAGCTCAATGTTTAGTATAGTGGTAACATATACCCCACATAGTTTTTATTCCTTGTTTATTTATTTTCTCTCTCTCTCTAGTGGTATTTGTCGCTTTAGCAATATCTCTTTTAAATAATTTACAGGTTTCTCGACTTTTGAAGGTCAGAACATATATACTTAAGATTATATCAAGGCTGTATGTTACTAAAAACTGTGTTGAAGAACTATACTGTGAGAGACAATTCTAAATTATACATACTGTAAAAAGTAAACTCTAATTATTTACGAAGAATGAGGTGCAATGGACTTTTGGACATATTTAAGCTAATTAATCGTTTGCATATTGACAAGTCCTATGCATTAAAAAAAAAGAAGTCGAAAAATAATGAACTGCTAATATATATATATCATCTAAGTTGGGAATGTGGAATCTTTGGCACAATGATACTACTCAGTATATATCACCACTACACCAAACACTTTATTTTTGCACTCGACGCGCGTTTCGCTAACCATGTTAGCTTCATCAGGAGCGATGATTGACTATCAGTCAGACAGTCAATCATCGCTCCTGATGAAGCTAACATGGTTAGCGAAACGCGCGTCGAGTGCAAAAATAAAGTGTTTGGTGTAGTGGTGATATATACTGAGTAATATATATATCATATTTCTATCCCTGCAGAACATTGAGAGAGCGTTATTAAGAACCTTGTGTAACTCTAGAAAAAATAATTCCACGATAGATACGTGGATGTATAATCTGGCCTGGTTTTTGCTAGATTTCCAAGATCTTTTTTTAAATTTTTATTCACACCTTCCTACAAAAACTTTCTATCTTGACATTTACGACACCAAATATAACAATATTAAAAACAAGGCATTGCCAGCTGCCTGAGTGGCTCGAAATTTTAGAAACTTCATAGAATTTGGTCGGTATTAATTTTAGTGCTGACAAATATTTGCTCCGAACTAACAATGATTCTGTACGTAGTAGTAGTAGAATTTCAATTTAAGGTGAATGGAAAAAATATTTAAGTTCTAACTTATTGCATTATTTTATAGCACTTAGATGCCATAATGACAATTTTTAAATATTTGTTTGTTGTTTCATCATCGATTCCAAAACGCTGATCAAATTTTTACGCAATTTTGCACGAAGCTATATTAAAATAACATAATGTTTGGCTTGTTATTTATATGGAGTGGTTCAAGAAAATGGTAGCCATTTTTCTGGATTCCGCGATTTTACATAACGGCATTAAACGCGTCATTATTTTCACCACGGGGACAAGCGAGAAGTATAGCTAGCAAAGTTCTATTTGCGTTCTTTACGAGTGGCAGTCGACGGATTTCTTTCTAACACCTTCACTATCAACGCCGGTGTGCCCCAAGGTTCCATACTGTCTCCTACTCTCTTTCTCATTTACATTTTGCAGATGACAGTATGCTTATCTCTTCATTCACTTTGAGCACCGGGACATCGGCTTCTGAGATGAATATCTGCAGACTGCTGGAAGTTATTCAACTTAGTAAAGACCTGGAAGAAATTCTATCTTGGGGTGACAGTAACCAAGGGGAATTTAACGCTACAAAAACACAGGTGGCAGTTTTTTTCTAAAAAATTTAACGTTACTGAACCCGACATAGATATGGCTGCGTACTCCATTCCTTTAACATCGTCACTCAATTTATTGGCCGTTAATTTGGAAGCAAATATGTCCTGGCATGAACATATTGCAGGCATAGCAAGGACAGCTTCTCAAAAGTTGGGAATATTATTTCGAACCAGAAAGCTTTACACTCCACAACAACTGTTAATTCTTTACGAAGCTCAAATTCGACCAACTATGGAATAGTGCTCCCATGTTTAGTGCTCCGTTCCCAAACATACACTGCATTTGTTGGATTCTATTCAGAGAAGAGCTGTTCGTCTGATTGGAGACCTGGAATTGACCGGCGGCGTTGATTCACTGGAACATCGAAGAACGGTTGGCGACTGGAGCCTATTCTACAAGTATTTTCACGGAAAGTGTTCGAAGAATGTAGCCCGCTTAATTGCTTCCATAACAGTGTATGTTAGAAATTCATGTCGCCCCAATACTTCACATCCGTATGAGGTTTAGCTTGTTACTCCTCGTACAACGCTTTTCAAGCAGTCTTTTATATGGAGAATATCATCCCTTTGGAATAATTTGCCCAGGACTGTGTTTCCCACCGAGTACAATTTACAGCGATTCAAGAACAACTTAAATCGATACAATTCTAAATTATACATATTGTAAAAAATAAACTCTAATTATTTACGAAGAATGAGGTGCAATGGACTTTTGGACATATTTAAGCTACTTAATCGTTTGCATATTGACAAGTTCAAATTCTTGAGATCTAACACTCGAAAGCAATCCATGCTTCCATCGTTTCTTCATTTCATGGATCGCTATCTTTGGAATTTACTAAAAAAATGGAACTATTTTCATCAAATTTTGGCAGCGCTTTTTAATCAGTTTTTTAATCAGTTGAACACACAGAGTTTCATATAATCTGCGTCTAAGAATTTTCAGATCCGATCAACAAAACATTCGTTTGTGGCTTGCATACCAAAAATTAAAACTTTATGTTTAATTATCGTTCATGCAGGGTACAATTAAAAATTATTTTAACTAGAGCGTTTGAAACATGATATTATAAAGCTCAAATGTTATTCCTAAAATGACCCGGTGCTGAATTTGCGAAATAGGAGTAACGTAGTTTTAGTTAACGATTTTTATTTCGAATTACCCATGTTCTTTACAAAAAAACGAAATGTCGTTATCAGAGGGAAACTAAATATTTTATTTCAAATCCGTTCGCAGTGCAAATGAGCGTATAACGAGGTTAAGTCGTAGTAGAAAAACAGGGAAAATAGCATAAGCTAGAAAGACAGGGTGTTGTTTTGAAATAGAGCATATTATTATCTATTTAGAACGCTTCTTCTTCATACGTATAAAATTCAGCATCTACCGGTATATAGGACCTTTTTGTAAAATTTTGTATGGTTTTTGTATATGTAAATCCGCCGTTAAACTAAATCCATATTTTATGAAAAACCTAAGACTGTAATTGTTGACGTATACATTTCGAGTTAATACAAGTTTGAACAACCTACTTTGTTGAGTGACAAATATGACTAAGTAAAAAATGCAATGTGCGTAACGCTTTAAATACTAAAAAATCATTTCCTTTCATTACTAAAAAAGTAAAATATAAAATATGGACTATAGGGCGAACCGCATAGAGAAATTTAAAATTAACCTAATAACGAAACAAAAGCCACATTAAGTGGAAAACCAAAATGTTGAAAGTACGAGAAAAACAAATAGAACGCGTTCAATTTGAGATGTTGCATTGAATGCTAAAATCAGCAGATTATTGATGGAAAGTGTTTAAAGAAAGGAATAATATAAGCACAAATAGGAAAAGAAACGTACTACCGAACAAAAAATATTGCTAATTGTTGATCACCTGAACGCATTTGACAAGCATGAAATAGTAGATGACAGCAGCATTTTAAATAAGATTTTTGAACTTTAGCAGGACTGCAATTCTTCAATGTAGTGGACAAGAATTGTGAATAAAGTAAAAAGAATTCACTCTTAGACCTAAGGTCTGATAGGGTATTTGTCAACGTGATCGTCGCAGTAAACCTTTCTTTGAGGAACTAATTTTATGAAGAATTACTGCCATTCGCCAGAAAGCATACTCAAAAAGTTATATTTAATTAAATTTAATTAATTAAAATTGTAAAGAGAAAAGACTATTTTAATAGAAAAAAAATGACAAATGAGAACTAAATATTCTAAGTATATTGTTGAGTTACTAAATATGTCAAAATTATAATTTTTTAAAGTTTATATATATATATATATATATATATATATATATATATATATATATATATGTATATATATATATATATATATATATATATATATATATATATATATATATATATATATATTATATATACACACTCCTGGACCAAATTAACGCAACAATATATTAAATCATACAAATCTCTATAATGAATTAATTTTAATAATTTTTTATGAACATTGGTTACATTAAAAGTTAGAAAAAACTTATTCGGATACTTTAAAAGTGAATTAGCTACCAAATTTCTCTATAATATTCGAATTAAAATTATTCTTAAGACCTAATAACAAAATCGTTGAAATTATGTAATAATGAAAAAAATAAACTGGGACAATAGTAGCAAAATTAATGGTGTAACTGAGACACTAGTAGCGTGTGTTGCCTCCTCTACTTCGGATGACAGCGTTTATGCGCCTAGGCATGCTTCTAATTAAATTTTGGATAAAATCTTGAGGAATTTGCTCCCATTCTGTGATAACTGCATTTTCAAGTTCCCTCAGGTTTCTAGGTGCAGGTATATGACGTTTCACATTTTTTCTTAAGGTGATCCCATACATGTTCTATTGGATTCAGATCCGGGCTTTTTGGTGGCCATTGCATAATCGGTATATCAACTTGATTAAGATAATGGAGTACCTCCCTAGCCACGTGACGTCGAGCTTTGTCTTGCATAAACAGGAAATTGGGCTCCACAAAATGACCGAAAAGCATCACATGTTCTATTACAATATTCTCAAGATAGTAGTCAGCATTCATGGATCTCGTACGGACAAGAACTAACTCTGTGCGAGCATCAAGGCAGATGCTATCCCAGAACATAACAGAGCCACCGCCGAATGGAATCCTTGCAGAGATATTGCAAGGAGCAAACCTCTCTCCTGGTCTTCACCATACTCGCTCACGACCATCTGGATGTTTTAGACTAACCCTAGTTTCATGTGTGAAAAAAACTTGTTTCCAGTCATCCACAGACCAGTTTTCGTGATTTCGAGCAAAACGTAACCTGGCAACTCTGTTCTCTCTAGTAAGCAAGCGCGCAGTGGCTGGTCTCCTACTGTTTGATCCAGCTTCATTTAACCGTCTTCTAACTGTTTTAGAAGAAATTGTGACATTGCGAACAGCTTCGAGTTCGTTTCTTATTATAGAACTAGTGACAGTCCTGTTTCTTAAAACATATTGTCTTATAAAACGTTCATCTAGGTCACTAGTGCATCTTTTTCGCCCTTGCCCTAGCCTTCTAGAATAGGTTCCTACTTCATTCAAGCGTCTTACCATACGACTTATTGTGAAACGATGTTTGCCTAACAAATTGGCAACATAACTCTGACAATATCCCTCGTCCAATAAAACTGAGGCTCGCACTACCTCGTGTTCAGTTAAATTCCTTGTTCGATTCATTTTTCTAATTCTTCCGGGTCAAAAATAAAACAGTCTACCACAAAAACGTATTACTTTGAAAAAGGGAACAATTTATAAGGTTACTTTTAAAGAAAATCTGTCGCATTATTACAGAAAATTGTTTATCTTCTAAAAAATTCTTTAAAACTGTAAATCCAAGCGAATTGTTTTGATTTCTGTCATGAACAACGAAACAAAATATGCATAGCATACTATTCAAATACTCGATAAACTTTAAAACTGACATAAGATAAATTAATTTTCAGATTGTTGCGTTAATTTTGTCCAGGAGTTTATATATATACATATATATATATATATATATATATATATATATATATATATATATATATATATATATATATATATATAGATATATATATAATATATATATATATATATATAATATATATATAGATATATATATATATATATATATATATATATATATATATATATATATATATACATGTATATATATATATATATATATATATATATATATATATATATATATATATATATGTATATATATATATATATATATATATATATATTAGTCCGTCCCTTATATGAGAAAAAAAAAAAAAATTCCAACTTTAAAAACACATATACCCTAAATTTTTTCAAACCACTGAGGCTTAGTTATACGTGAAATTTTATCTTCCTACCTCAATGCTAACTCGTGCCGACTAGACCTCAAATGTTTTTAAAAACATGTAAATTATTACTATACCTGATTATGTGGCTTTATCAGTATAACATGGAATAATTAGGAAAATAAGGTAATCTAGATAACTGTGAATAATATTTTCGTTTATTAAAAACATAAAAAGTTGCAAAATACTTTGGTTAGCTTCTTTTCAGGATTCAGGTTCTTGCAAGCAGCGTAAAAGGAGCTGTTTCTTTTCTTTATCTGCTGCAATCGATCCGCATTTATTTGACAGATCTCTCAGCTACATCATTCACCGCTTTTAAAAAGAGACGTTTCCTTTTAGCTTGCATAAAAGTAGTATTTTCTTCCCACGAAGAAATATTGTCTTGTAGAAAACTGCTTTCAATCTTTAAGTGGGAACGAAAACAGACAAGAAATCATCGAAAGTTTTTTTCTGAAACGAAAAGTAGATTAAATTAGTATCGATAAGATGAAATAATAGAACATACACAAAACATCTCATTATACATACCAAACAAGAAGCTGGATAATTCTTCCTTCGATGGGATATACCTCTTTCCAAAATCGGATAAACTCTTCCTCTGTAAGTTAGCTACGCTCTCATCTTTATTGTTTTGAAGACAAAGAATAATAATATGACTAAAAAGCACAAATATTGATAGGGCGTCTTTGCAGCCAAATTGCATACAAGCCAGAGATTTACATACACCATTACAACAAATAAACAAATATCTTGCAATACTTGTTTATCTTTAGTGGATATTTTGTACTGAGACTGCAGCAAATATATTTTTAGAGAGTAAATAGCTCTAGCCATCCACCTTGCTTGTTGTATTGCACCAGTAGGCCCGATTTTAATTTGTTTTTATCTTTATCTCCTCCTAAATATATGTCATGTCTCACAATAGATTTTTGCATTTCAGCCATATAAAACGTCAATTTCTGCGTCATTGTAATGTTGTTTCACAAAGTCAGTACACACTTGTATGTTGGTAGAATAAATATTTTTCCAAGTGAATAACGGAATATCCGGGCTTTGAGTTGCTTGATAGATTTTTGTTTCAAACACACTTTTTAGAACCAATTCGTAAATATGATCTAGCTTTTGTTCTAAAAGCATACAAGCTCCACTCCAGCGACCCGTATTAGATGCTGTGGTGTCGCAACACATTATTTGTACCTTGTCAATGAAGTTCCAATCATAAAATGCGTTTAAAACGACTGTGACTTGGTCTTCAAGTTATTAAGTGTTTTGTCTCAACTTCTATTTTTCTCTACATTGACCTTTCTTCTTTTTCAGATAATTTTTTATCTACACCTGCTAAGCAACCGGGTCGCCCTGGTTCTGTTTGTCGCTCCAAAAATACTTTATCTTCATGTATTTTCATTCTGTCGATGGCATCGGCATGTGCGATATCAACTAAATTATCCAAATTTATTTGGAAATTTTCTGCGCGACGCTTAAAAACATTTTTAGTTTTCTTGTTGTTTCTTTGTAGCTCTTGCCAAACATGATAAAGGTCCTCTAGTTTCTTTACACAGTTAGGTAATAATTTTGTAGATATTCTTGATTTTTCCCAGAATATGATACAGTCGCGAATAACAAGATTTTCACTTTCACTCACAGTTAATTTGACTTCACGAATATTGAAATATAAAACTGCAAGAACTTGTCGATGTGACGGTAATTTTGCACCTGTTATTTAGTAGATTAGCTCTCCGACCAAAGGGGTTTTAGTACTCCAAATGAGTTGTAATTTAAGGTACAAATATTTTAGAATAAAATAAATAAAATTGGGCCCTATGCATTAAAAAAAAAGAAGTCGAAAAATAATGGACGGCTAATATATATATATATATATATATATATATATATATATATATATATATATATATATATATATATATATAATATTTCTATCCCTGCAAAACATTGAGAGAGCGTTATTAAAAACCTTGTGTAACTTTAGAAAAAATAATTCCACGATAGATACGTGGATGTAATCTGGCCTGGTTTTTGCTAAATTTTTATTTCGCACCTTCCTATAAAAACATTCTATCTTGACATTTACAAATATAACAATATTAAAAACAAGATATTGCCAGTTGCCTGAGTGGCTCGAAATTTTAGAAACTTTATAGAATTTGGTCAGTATTAATTTTATATTATAACAGTTCTGACATATGTTAAACTGATCATGTATCATAATCTAAGAAATTGCATGCAATAAATTTAAAAAAAAGTTAGGACACATATTTGCCCGGAACTAACAATAATTCTGTGCGTAGAAGTAGTAGAATTTCAATTTAAGGGAATGGAAAAAATATTTAAGTTTTAACTTATTGTATTATTTTATAGCACTTAGATGCCATAATGACAATTTTTAAATATTTGTTTGTAGTTTCGGAATCGATTCCCAAACGCTTATCAAATTTTTACGCAATTTTGCACGAAGCTATATTGAAATAACATAATGTTTGACTTGTTAATTATATGGAGTGGTTAAGGAAAGTGGTAGCTATTTTTCTGGATTCCGCGATTTTACATAACGGCATTAAACGCGTCATTATTTTCACTACGGGGACAAGCGAGAAGTATAGCTAGCAAAGTTCTATTTGTGGCTCTTCTGTTTCCTCAGAGAGCTTTCTTTACGAATGGCAGTCGACGGATTTCTTTCTAACACCTTCACTATCAACGCCGGTGTGCCCCAAGGGTCCATACTGTTTCCTACTTTCTTTCTCATTTACATTTTGCAGTTGACAGTATGCTTATCTCTTCATTCACTTTGAACGCTGGGACATCGGCTACTGAGATGAATATCCGCAGACTGCTGGAAGTTATTCAACTTAATAAAGACCTGGAAGAAATTCTATCTTGGGGTGAGAGTAACCAAGTGGAATTTAACGCTACAAAATCACAGGCGGCAGTTTTTTCTAAAAAATTTAACGTTACTGAACCCGACATAGTTATGGCGGGGTACTCCATTCCTCTTACATCGTCACTCAATTTGTTAGGCGTTAATTTTGAAACACATATGACCTAGCATGAACATATTGCAGGCATAGCAAGGAGAGCTTCCTAAAAGTTGAGAATATTATTTCGAACCAGAAAGCTTTACACTCCACAACAACTGTTAATTCTTTACAAAGTTCAAATTCGACCAACTATGGAATACTGCTCCCATGTTTGGGGCTCCGTTCCTAAACATACACTGCATTTGTTGGATTCTATTCAGAGAAGAGCTGTTCGTCTGATTGGAGACCTGGAACAGACCGGCGGCTTTGATTCGCTGGAATATTGAAGAACGGTTGGCGACTTGAGTCTATTCTACAAGTATTTTCATGGAAAGTGTTCGAAGGATGTAGCCCGCTTAATTCCTCCCATAGCGGAGCATGTTAGAAATACACGTCGCGTTAATACTTCACATCCGTATGAGGTTCAGCTTGTTACTCCTCGTACAACGCTTTTCAAGCAGTCTTTTATATGAAGAACAGCATCCCTTTGGAATAATTTGCCCAGGACTGTGTTTCCCACCGAGTACAATTTACAGCGATTCAAGAACAACGTAAATCGCTTTTTTCGCACACATGTCGCTCCTGTAGCGCTTTAGGGATTTCCCTGCAGCACGTGTGCTAGACCCATAAAAAAAACATGTGTGGATATGTATGCCCATACGCCAAGAAAATTTGATCCAATTTTCACACAACTATTTTTCGTATGTAGGCAAGTTATCCTGGAAATTTTTGGTAGTAAAATTCTAATAGATCTGGCAACAATGCTCGTCCTAATTATCTATTAAAAATTTAAACATTGAAGCGCTTTACTGGATATACTCGACGAGCCGACAGCTTACATTTTTGTTATGGAATACATAAAAGCACTAGTCAATAAAACGAGTTCTTTGAAACTTTTGTATTTCATTATTTTCTCTGTACCTCTGTAGCAATACAAATGAGACTTAATGATCTTGTTATTAGTTTCCTTAAAAAAGGTCACATTTATTGAAGTTTTAAAAATATTACAATTTTTGAGATAAACCTATTATATTTCACCTTGAATGTAAGAATTTTGTGTTCCTCCTGAAAACGTTTAGTTTAACGGTCTGCTACATTTTGCAGCACCATGACTTACACATTGTCAAGTTTCAATTTTTTTAAACAAAGCAGATATTTATCGTTCGTTCGCTAACACCCAGTAACACCAGAAGAGATTTTAAAAGCATACACATAAAAATGCAGTAGCCAAGAAATCTCAGCACCAGCCGGTGTGAAACCGACACATCTTTTAATTCAAGAGTAAAATACATCGGGAAATAAGCTTTGGTATCTTTTTATTATAAGCGAATAGGATACCAGTACCGCCATTGAATGAAGAGAAGTAGTTGTAAAAATAGAGAACTAATATCCCCCTTTGATATTTAACTGTCTATTTGAAAATACAGATTATTATAAACGAGAATACTGCTGACCCCGGTATAGAGATCCTTTTAGCACTTCATTTCCTATTTTCACAATTTGGCAATTTCTTAGAAGGATTGCGTGCAACTCACAGCCACCAATTCTGAGCAAAGCAAATATTTTTCGTCCATGAAAATATAAAGAAAAGAAAAGAAATATTTAGACTTAACAGACCAAGACCGTCTAGTAAGTACTTTGCTCTTCTATTCGTTCAATTGCAGTTTTCGTAGTCTGTTGCTTGTAATAACAAAGGTAATAACTCTCATTTTTCCAATATGTTTTGCAACTGAATTAAAAGTTGTGGTAGTTTCACACAGGATGACGTTGACGGTTGTTGGTGTATATGCTTTCTAAATATTTTACGCTGTTACTTTGTGTTTGCGATTTCTCCCTTCAACTACACTTGCTGACGAGTTCCGGTCTAGAGTTTGATGATTTACAGATGGCATGCCCGAGTAGACCATAACTTCAGACGCCCGTACTCTTGATGCAAAAGCAGAGGAGACGATCTTGTTCCGCTAATAGTATAAATATCTTCGAGTTTTATTAAAAAAATTTTTTATTAATAAACACTAAAACTTGATTGAATAAAAAAAATCTCTGTAAGTATTTTTTTCCATAGAATGAAGTATTTTCTTTGATCTTTTATACCTCAGTTTACTGCAAAAACTGATATAAATCTTTCTAAAAAGAGTGAATTAATAAAATTCCAGACCGGCCTTCTTATTATTATTCTGCATTCGTTCCAACTTAGAAACAGAATACAATACGTTATTACAGCTGATTGTAGGTCAACGAAACGGTTTAGTTTAGCCTTAAACTAGTGTGTTAATTTTTCTCTACAAGAGTATTTTGACAGGAAGCATAAATGAAACTCCAAAATTGCATAATGCTATATCGAGAGTACCAATAACAACGTTTCCAAAGCATTTTGTGGCGTTTGTTTTGTAAAATTGGCATAATTTGCATAACACTCCATGTTTTCTCTGGAAACAATATGGAACCATCATATTTACACATCTTATTTTCCTAACCCAGATTTTAGTAACATACTGCTTCGCAACATTGCCTTGTGTAATGTAACTGAAGTCCAAACGTTACATACTTCAGTTAATTTTGGAAATTTTTCTTTTCTATCGTTTAGATTTTAGTTTTAAAAAAATAAAGTACGTGATTCAACCCAAGGTTAGGCTCTTTCATTTTTGGTATACCAATTTTTTTATCGAGCTACATTACATTCAAATGCCGGTAGTAATTAATTACTGTAGGCTCACCAGGTAGTATAAGTAAGAATTTATGGATTTTATTATCTATAATATATATAAAATGCAACGTCTCTGTCTGTCTGTCTGTCTGTCTGTCTGTCCGTTAGTGTGCTTATCACTGGAGAACCACTTATCCGATTTACGTACTTTTTTTTAAAAAACATACATATGTTCTCTGGCCAGGTTATAGGCTATATTTTATTACGGTAGGTAGCATAAGGAATGAGCAGTGACGATAATAGTGAATGAAGTCGGAAAAATGTTTGCCGCTAGCGCATTCTCTTGCAATACACAGCCTAAATCATTAAATATGGAACAATATTATGTAGCAGAGAATATCTATAATCTATAATCTATAATATATATAAAATGCAATATCTCTCTGCCTCTCTGTCTATCCATTAGTGCGTTTATCACGCGAGAATCACATATCCGATTTACGTGTCTTTTTTTAAATTCATACATATATTCTTTGGCCAGGTTATATAATAATAATAATAATCTATATCTATAACATATATAAAATGCACCGTCTCTCTGTCTGTCTGTCTGTCCGTTAGGGCGCTTATCCCTCGAGAACCACTTATCCGATTTACGTGATTTTTTAAATTCATACATATGTTCTCTGACCAGGTTATAGATATATATTTTATTACATCTATAATATATATAAAATGCAACGTCTCTCTGTCTGTTTGTCCGTTTGTTCGCTTATCACTGGAGAACCACTTATCCGATTTACGTGCTTTTTTTTAATTCATACATTTGTTCTCTGGCCAGGTTATCTATAATCTTTTTTCTATAATATATATAAAATACAACGTCTCTCTATCTGTCTGTCTGCATGTCTCTCTGCCTGTCTTTCTGTCTGTCCGTTAGTGTGCTTATCACTGGAGAATCACTTATCTGATTTACGTGCTTTTTTTTAAAACATACATATGTTCTCTGGCCAGGTTATCTATCTATCATATGTATAAAATACAACAACTCTCTGATTGTCTGTCCGTTAGTGCGTTTATCACTTGTGAACCACTTATCCGATTTACGTGTTTTTATAAATTTATATATATGTTCTATATAATTCGATATAAGCCTAGATAATGGGAGATAAAGTGAGATAATGAGAGATAAGTATAAATAATGGGAGATAAGGAGAAATAATGGGAGGTAAGCACAGATAAGTCTAGTTAATGGGAGTTATGATGAGATAATGGGAATTAAGGAGAAATAATGGGAGATAAGGAGAAATAATGGGAGATGAGCAGAAATAAGCCAAGATAATGGAAATTATCTAGAGATAATGGGAGATAAGGAGACGTAATGGGAGAGAAGGAGAAATAATGGGAGATATTTTATTATGTTAGGTAACATAAGGAATAAGCAGTGACGATAGTAGTGAATCGAGTCCACGCGAGCCACGGGCACGGCAAGTATTTTATAATTTTGGAACAATTTGCCTGGTAGAACTGCGAAAAAACGCTGTCCCTTATCTTCAAAATTACTTATCAAAAAATATTGAAAAAATTTTGGAATATTTTACTTAGGGTGTAGATTGAACGAAAATGATCACGAGTGCATTACCTTTACTGGTTTATCTGGTATATAAAAAAACAATAAATTCACGGTCATCAGTTTTCAGTAAGGTCGGAAAAAAACTTTGTTGAAAACTCATTTGGGGTGTGTTTTGTGAAGTCATTAATCATTTTATACATCCGTAACAAAAATTTTTATTTTAAAAGCAATCAACTATCGAACACTAATTGCGCAAGTCCAACTTGTACAAGGTCGGTTATTTTTATTTAACTTTAACGGTGTTCTTAAATGTACCCCCATTGTATGGACTTTGCTTCAAATAACGTATAGTTACACTGTGTTAGTATCCTCAACCTTATTTTCTATAACTTTTAGTTTTTTTGTGTCGAACCACCCCCAGAATATGCTGCGACCACAATTTCCAGGAAGACTATAATATACCTTCAAAATTATGTGGGGACAGAAAATAGGTTGGACAATGTACCATATTTTTAATTTATTAGGGGTTTAGCAGGATCTTTCGTAAGAAATTCAAAAAACTCTGCAGAATCAAGTTTATATGTTGGATTACTCGCTGCTTACTCGATCTAGTAAAGTGTTACTTTCTTTCTTCCTCCGACCTAATTTAACAATTAAAGAAAAGTTGAAACTACTGAAAATTTTTAAGCCGTAAGGGCAACAGCTCTCAATATTATTCTAGAAACCGGTTTAAAAAATGTAGATTGACATAGATGATGTGAATAATTATAATTGACCTTTGTTTCGTTTTACACTAAAGTTAGAGTTTCTTTTTGGGCAGAGAGTGTAAACAAAAATGTTATTTTTAGGCTTATTCATTGTTATATGTTCTTATTATATTCGCGTTACATTTATTTGGCATAAACACAAAAAAAAAGTATGAAAAATGCTTCGCACTTCCTGTTAGCAATTTTTATTTAGCTGTTAACGAAGGCCCGAAAAGAGATAAATGATGTTTTAGGGAGGAAATATATTTTTATTCTAGCCGCGTCTGTGTGTTGGCCGTGTATGACGAAGTTATATTATGTTTTGGTAAAAAGTTTGTCAGAAAACTGTGACAGGGTTGTTACGTTTATGAAATTAAGTTAGCTTCGTTTCAGTAACTTTTGCCAAAATTCTATACAAGATTTTCCATTATTGCTATCAAATCCCCAATTCTCATTTTGTAGGGGTATTAGAAAACAGTGTCTAATACTATAGTTACGCACACATTAAAGACACATATCTTGAAAACTTTTTTGGCTATTTAAGGTGAACCAAAGAACTTGCCATGAAACAAAATTGTTTTTTTTAAGCATGGCTCCAGTTACATTATCAACGAACCCTTTAACATATATTTTAAGTAGCATAACCTAAGCATACATTAAGTAATTTTGAAAGCAATGGTACGTAAAATGAAAATTTTTGACGCTTCAATAGCATGTTAGTTTATTTAAAAAAAAAAAGACAGCTTTCAACCCCCTTTTTCAGTTTAACATTCCGAAAAAATGAGTAAAAATAATTTAGAACAACTCGCAGAGACATTGTTTTTCACTAACGGGAGAAATCGACTAAAAGGTGTTCATAAAAGAATATTCCAGGTGTATGACAATAAAGACCCATCCTATTTCTACATGAAATTTCAATGAGGTCAAAACTTAATAAAGGATAACCCCAAATCAGGATTGATCAAGAACTGAGAAGACCTTTAAATTTATTGAAGATTTCCTTCTCTTTTAGATTGACGAATGAAGATCTCAAAAGTTATTTTTTTGCGAATTATTACTAGCCTAGTCGCTGGGGGTTTTAAGCTCTCATTAAATATTGACAGGCTGCATTTTGGCACACAGGTAGTTTTTTGGGCTTAGAATACAATAAAAAAAGTTTACTAAAGTTTGATGTGCGCTAAGCCTACATATCCAAAATAAAATAAAAAATTCGTTTTTTCGGCAATATCTCGAAAAATAAAAAAGATGTCGAAAAATTAATAACACTACGTGAAAGAGCGGGAAATTTTACAAAAAAGAAACAGTGTATAGATTTTTTCCAGAATTTTTTATTAGCGTGAGAATTTATTAAAAATTCGGAAAGGTGATTCAAAAAGTGGAGCTCGCCAAACAGGTTAATTTGAAAGTTTATGCGCACTGCTCGAATGTTAATCGATATTACTTGTTTTTAGAGTGTAAAAAAAAATTTAAAGCTAGCTTTTTGAAGAGGAGACTCAGCTGTCCGATGTTACTAACAAGTTTTTATCTTTATTGCTTTATAATTTTTGTTTGCATGATTTTAACGGGCCTACAGTAAATTACAAATATTTAATAAAATATTGTATTTAAAAAAAAAATCTTGTGCATATATCATTATTATACCTTAAGTTTCAATATAAGGATAATTAAAAATACCCACATGTGCCGCCGACAATTTTACGCCCAAGGTAGTACGAAATGGTCAAAAAAAGTCGGATGATTTTTTTAGTTACTGTTAAAAGTATGCTTGTTATTAGAAACTCATTAAAAACTTAAAAAACACTTTCCGTTTTTTTTTTGTAATTTTGCTCTTAAAAAAGTGTTCATGATAAACGTATTTTTTGCTATATCTATAATATATATAAAATGCAACGTCTCTCTGTCTGTCTGTCCGTTAGTGCGCTTATCACTGGAGAACCACTTATCCGATTTATGTACTTTTGTTTCTAAAACATACATATGTTCTCTGGCCAGGTTATAGGCTATGTTTTATTACGATAGGTAGCATAAGGAATGAGCAGTGACGATAATAGAGAATGAAGTCGGAAAAAAGTTTGCCGCTAGCGCGTTCCCTTGCAATACACAGCCTAAACCATTAAATATGAAACAATATTATGTATCAGAGCATATCTATAATCTATAATATATATAAAATGCAATGTCTGTCTGTCTGTCTGCCCATTAGTGCGTTTATCACCCGAGAACCACTTATCCGATTTACGTGTCTTTTTTTAAATTCATACATAAATTCTTTGGCCAGGTTATACAATAATAATAGTAATCTATATCTATAATATATATAAAATGCAACGTCTGTCTATCTGTCAGTGCGCTTATCACTTGAGAGCCACTTTTCCGATTTACGTATTTTTATAAATTTATACATATGTTGTATATAATTCGATATAATCCTCGATAATGGAAGATAAGGTGAGGTAATGAGAGGTAAGTATAAATAATGGGCGATAAGAAGAAATAATAAGAAATAAGCAGAGATAAGTCTAGGTAATGGGAGTTGTGGTGAGATAATGAGAGATAAGGAAAAATAATGGGAGATAAGGAGAAATATTGCGAGATAAGTCGAGATAAGCCTAGAAAATGGGAGATAAGGTGAGATAGTGGGAGATAAGGAGAAATAATGGTAGATAAGGGGAAATAATGGCAGATATTTTATTAGGTTAGGTAACATAAGGAATAAGCAGTGACGATAGTAGTGAATCAAGTCCACGCGAGCGAAGCCGCGGGCACGGTTAGTTATATATAAAATGCAACGTCTCTCTGCCTGTCTGTCCGTTAGTGCGCTTGTCACTCGAGAACTACTTATCCGATTTAGGTGATTTGTCTTTAATTTATACATATGTTCTCTAGCCAGGTTATAGGATATATTTTATTATGTTAGGTAACATAAGGAATAAGTAGTCACGATAATAGTGAATTAAGTCGGAAAAAAGTTTGCCGCTATAGCGCTCCCTTGCAATACGCTGCCTAAATATGGAACAATATATTATATTAATCGAACACCTTAAACTTAAAATAAAAAAAAAGGTGGGAAATGAAAGATAAAAGTCTAAGCTTTAAGTATAGAGAATTTATATTTCATTAAACATCCAGGTACAAACAAAACAGTTGTTGAAAACAAAAAATTATAAATTAAACGAAATAAATAAATGAATTACGTATTCTCTGGCAGTCATATTGGATCCGCCATTTTGAATTTTTCAAATATGTCAACGGATTCTTAATCAGGACCCTGAGAGACCCTTTAATAGCCAATTTCAAAATATTTAGCGGTATACAGAAACGTTAATAATCATAAATGAGGTTGAAAGCATGATTTCCACTACAACTGAAGGGGTTAAACTAGCGATTTTATTTTAAATATTTTTTTTAAATTACGGTAAAACTAATAAACAGTCTATATTATTCTTTTATAACATTTCCGTTCTTTCGCTTGGTGTTACTAGTTTTTCGACATCTTTTTTATTTTTCGAGATATTTGCGAAAACTCGAATTTTTCATTTTATTCTCAATTTTGTAGGCTTAGTGTACACTTTAGAGCAGCGTATTCAACGTCCAAAAAGGTACTGTAGTTTTTCGATATCTTTTTTATTTTTCGAGATATTTTCGAAGAACCGAATTTTTCATTTTATTTCGATTTTGTAGGCTTATCGTGCACTTTTGAGCAGCGTATTCTACGTTCAAAAAGCTACCTGTATGCAAAAAAGCAGCCTCTTAACGTTTAATGAGAGCTTCTCATCAAAATTTGTCTCTGAAGACTGGGCTATCCAGGTAACGAGATGGGGCGTTCTTCCAGGATCCTCTTACGAAGCAGGTGTCAATGCAATGAGTTCATAAGAATCCTCAACATTTAAGAAAGGCGAAAACTCTAAAACCTGAAGCTGGCCTTAGAGAAAAACATCCGAATTCATGGAGAACTAAAACGTTAGTGTTGCACTTGCAGGGTTCACAAGGCTCGTTCAAACCTTTACCGAAAGCTGTCATTTATTCTACAGCTCTGATTGAGCACCCTGGGAATTCTGAAGAAAATCATCAGATGGTGAAGAAGATTGCTGCAGCGTTGTTTGAGGAATCGACAAGATCATTTTTTTGGGTGGTATGAGACAACTCTAGAAATCTTGGACTAAGTGTATTAATATAGATAGTAGTTATGTAGAAAAATAATTTGATTTTTATATTGTACAAGTTTGTTAAATAACTTTAACAAAAACCTCCTAAAAGTGCTAACTTCTGGTTTAATCCAGCAGAAGTGACTATAAAATTAAATTCTCGGGCTAAATCAGAACTGTCCTGCAGTAATACAGAAAAAATATATTTTAGTTACTATAGAATGTCCATTTGTCAAAGATATTCCATTCTAGACATAAATTTCTTGAAATTTACTGAAATATTTACTACTCAGTATATATCACTACTATACCAAACACTTTATTTTTCCACTCGACGCGCATTTCGCTAACCATGTTAGCTTCATCAGGAGCAATTATTGACTGTCAATTAATTGATTGATTGATAGTCAGTCATCACTCCTGGTGAAGCTAACATGGCTAGCGAAACACGCGTCGAGTGCAAAAATACAGTGTTTGGTTTAGTGGTGATATATACTGAGCAGTATCATTGGGCCAAAGATTCCACATTCCCAACATAGTTGAAATACTTATACATTTCATTTTAAAAATACATATTTAAGCTCCTTTATCATAAGCAGGCTCTTTACCTGGGTTTACTCTCATCACTGATTTTCGACACTCCAGGATTAAGGCGATCGCCCTGGTAACATACACATAATATATATCTTTTTGGTATCTTGAATCAGACATTTTTAACAGATACCCACGCTACTGCAATCCTTTTAGTTATATTCTATCTATGACTTTTGGTTTTCTTTATTTCATCCCCCTTCTACATACTACAATAGTCTATTTTAACTGCCATTATTTTAGCCTTTTCATCTTCTACCATCTCTTACTTCCATTTATTACTTTTAATTATTGTTCTCTAATCTCTAAGCCACCAAATTAGTTTTAAACAATTTCTCTTTGATTTAGGGATTCCTGCCTTATTTCTTATCTTTTATGCTATTTCTGCCAACAATGCTTCTAAAATATTTGAAATTATTTACTTGTTTATGTGACAGTCTTCTTCCAATTGAACTTCAAATCTTGCTGCTGTGTTTAATTTTTTTTGGAATATTAACTTGAAGCCTGTATTGCTTGTTTTCTTTATAGAACCTTGTTAATATAAATTATAAGTCAGTAGCATCTTAAGTCGAAACTTCATGACAATATACAAAACTAAGTATTAGCGCATAATAATTTTGAATTGGAATACCCATTCTACAACAGTAATGCTTCTACGAGGCTGGTTTGAAAAGTCCGTGCAAAAATAAAAACTACTTATGTGTTTGGGGTAAACCTTTTTTATTTTTCGACATAGTCTCCTTTTAGGCTTATACACTTCGTCCAACGAAGTTCTAGTTTGTTGATACCTTCCGAATAATAGGATTTGTCCAAGTCTGCAAAATATCCATTAGTGTCTGCAATCACCTCCTCGTTTGAATAAAATCTTTGTCCCGCCAGCCATTTCTTCAAATTGGGGAACAAATAGTAGTCCGAGGGAGCCAAGTCTGGAGAATAGGAGGGATGTGAAACGAGTTGGAATCCTATTTCCATTAATTTTGCGACCACAACTGCTGAGGTGTGTGCTGGTGCGTTGTCGTGATGGAAAAGGACTTTCTTGTGGGCCAATCGCGGACGTTTTTCTTGTAGCTCGGTTTTCAAACGGTCCAATAACGATGAATAATATTCACCTGTAATAGTTTTACCCTTTTCCAGATAGTGGATGAGGATTATCCCTTGCGAATCCCAAAAGACAGTCGCCATAACCTTTCCGGCCGAAGGAACGGTCTTCGCCTTTTTTGGTGCAGATTCCCCCTTGGTAACCCATTGTTTAGATTGTTGTTTGGTATCAGGAATATAGTAATGTATCCATGTTTCATCCACAGTGACGAAACGACGCTTAAAGTCCTCCAGATTCTTCTGGAACAGCTGCAAACCATCCTTGCAACACTTCACACGATTCCGTTTTTGGTCAAGCGTGAGCAATCGCAGCACCCATCTTGTAGATAGCTTTCTCATGTCCAAATGTTTATGCAAAATATTATGTACCCGTTCAGTCAAGATCCCACAGCACTAGCAATCTCACGCACCTTAAATCTTCTGTCATCCATCACCATATCATGGATTTGATCAATGATTTCTGGAGTCGTACCCTCCACAGGCCGTCCAGAACGTTCAGCGTCACTTGTGCCCATATGGTCAGTCCGAAAATTTTGAAACTACTTATAAACTGTTCTAATCGAAGGTGCAGAGTCAGCATAATGTTAACCTTTAATAGCTTCTCTTTAGTCTCCTGAGGCGTTTTGCCTTTCATAAAGTAATGTTTAATCACCACACGAAATTCTTTTTCGTCCATTTCTTGAAAATCACTCGACTTCCTTGATTCACACGAATGCCAAAACACAAAAAAATAGACCAATATGGCTGAAACTTGGTGTGTGTTCATTCAAGAGATGCTACTAACTAAACATGACCTCGATACGCGCCGGTGGTGCCATCTCTTGTACTTTGCACGGACTTTTCAAACCAGCCTCGTATTTCAGATATGAATCACATAATGATGGGGATAAACTACAACATTCTTTAAGACATTTTAACATATATTGATTCATAATAGCAGAATTTTAGTCGCAAATTTCGCGAATTAAACGAATTAAGTAATTACTTTATCCAGCTTTTGTGAGTACTTCCTAAAGTTCCTTTTGTACAGTGTCAAGCTTTCATTATATTGACAAATGCAATATACATCACTAATAATTACAATTGTCTTTTCTATATTGAGATTAAATATAATATATTTTTTTTCTCTAGTTTATAGAAGCGGAATTTCATTTCATTATATCAGTCAATAGAGTTACATATTTTTCTTTAATTGTAATTAAATAGAAATCTTTTCGAAAAATTATTATAATGAGAATAGATATAATCTATTATTTTTTCAAGTTTATAGCCGCGGAATCTCATTTCATTATATCAATCAATTCTTCCTTAATTGCAATTAAAATTTTTAAAAGCATTCATGGTATATATGTGGTGATATACAGCAATACAGTTTTTTTTAATTGTTTTTGTTAACTTTAATTAATGAAAGAAAAATCAAAAGTTAATTGTTAATTACTTCTGCAAGAATCAGTGGGTCGTTTTGCACCTTTTTTTCTATTTTTGAAAAATATATGTCAATTCGGGAATTTTTCAATTGAGAATTTTCCATTCCTAATACAGGATGGAATCTTATTGAGCTAGCGAGTAATAAACTGAAAGAAGACCTTCGATATTAAGAGTGTTTTAAAGAGCAAGTATTACAAATATGCTGAATTTAAATGGCACATATATGTCCTTTATGATGTTGAAATGTTTGAGTCTTTGGCACAATGACACTACATAACAGTTTTCATTAATACACCAAGCACGCATTCCCTTACCAGATTAGTAACATTAACAGCGGTGATTGTCAATCATTGCTGCAGAAAATTCTAACATGCGTAACGAAACACGCATCAATCACAATCTTAAAACCAGACAGTACACAACAGGTCTTCAAGAGGACCAGGAGTTTCAAGCATCTAGTCCACTTGTCTATCCAATATCATCATCACCATTACTAATATCCGCAAGCGAACCTAACATGTTAGCTTGAAAACATTTAATGTCAAAATGTGGGTAAGTGTTTAAAGTTTGACTAAAGAATAAAATAAAACACACAGTGATACAATAATTAATTTCACAAAATCAGTGAAAATGTTTTTTCAAAACTTTGTAGTATTGCAATTATTCAGTAGTTATCCCGATATTAAAAGAAACTAGATTCTATCTAATCATACTTTAGACCAACCCATTTTTTTTTAAATTAACGCATTTTTTGGTTTTCCGTGTCTAATAACCTCCTTTATGAATGGCGGCTTTCGGTAGAATCCATCTTTTGGTAATCTTGATTTGACGTGTTCATGACGTATCCGACCGTAAAACGTATCTTCCCTCAAGTTTCCATAAAGCTTTCATCTACCTACTGCATGATATCCTCTTAGAGAAGCCGAAAAAATTTTATTTTCGTGATGATAGTCTTGTTCTGCTTCAGAGCTACTTTTCCAAATGAGAATTCACTTCACTGTAGCATATTTTTTTTTATGTTAGTCCTACTTAAAGTTAAATCACTTTCCTTAAATATTATCGTCATTTATTAATCATTTGGAAACTTAAAACTTCATTTACTCTGTGAAAATGATAACAGGCCAACAAAAAAAATATTTATAAAAACTTTTTAAACCAATACATCTAAGTGTATGTATTTTGGGTGCTGAAAACGTATCTGGTGTCAGTTTTTTGGTATGACCCACAGTTCTCTCACAAAATGACATCGTTTAATTTTCAAAATCAAATCCTCTTGCTGCTTGAAAAACTGAGCAAACTGTTGATCTCTTATTCTATAGTGGTAAATAGATGTCCCAGATTCTAATAAATGTTTTTATTTCAACCTAGAACCAAGCAATTCTGATTTTTCCTTAGTCCAACCAAAATTTCTCACTAAATCATTTAACTCCGCTTGGTTTTAAAATTTATAGAGAACATTGAAACTCATCATCATCAGGTCTGAAGTGTAAAATAACATCAATAGACTGAGGTGGCTCAGGAACAGGAAGTCCCGGTCCATCTCCTACCGGCCGATTAGCTGAAGTAAAGTTAGGATAGACAATTACTTTCTTATTTTTGAAGTTATATCTAGAAACATCAAGGCTGCAAAAATAACAATCATTTGAATGATTTTTTTGTACTCTTCATACCATGGGTACTGCAAATCTAAAAGCTTTCTTTTCTTTCTTATATCATTTCCTAAGATCCTCGACACAAACATAACATACATTGTGAGGAGCCCAACATTTTTCTTGATTACCGATTTCTACACCAAAATATGCAAAGTAAACTTTTTTTACAAAGTCAGTAATGTATCTTAGATGTTTTTTAACTACAAACTCTCCATGTATATAACAAAAAGTTGTTGGGAGAGTTTTTACAACCACAATTAGCCATACTTTAAGCGTGAATTAAAGCACATGGGTTAATCACTGCAATGCGAGGTTATATTAACTGGAAGAAAACAAACAGCTGTGACATTTATCGGAACTGCTAACCTTGATTGATAACAATTGATTTTACTGCCAATCCTATAAAATTCTGATTTTATTACCAACCTAATAACATTCGAATGATAAAAAATAAACTTTTCATTCATTTTGAATATAAAAATGTGAAAAATTGGTGGGTGATACGCCTTTTTCATTATTATTTTCGGACTCAGCACACCAAAAAACAGAAATCAGTTCAAATTATTAAAAAAGTTTTTTCAACGTTGGCCTGTGTAATGAATGAAAAATTGTGACAGCGTAAAATTTGCAAAATTGTTGTTTTCGTGAAATTCTCGCATACAGTAGACATGATTCGTTTCGGTAAAGAGCTCCATAGAAATAAAACTTTCAAGGACCAAGTTACGGTATACAACGCGTCTGTTATATAGCGACGTCCATTGCATTCGTGCAATAAGTCAGACAAATTTGAACTTACTTATAATGTTAACGTTATTAACTGTCTACTTCATTTATCCATTATCTATCAATATTTTTTTTTTAATAAAAGTGACCTTGATAATCGGTTTTGAATAATGAAAGTGTCTTCAAAGGAAACTTTAAAAGTGTTTTTGTTAAAAACTTTAATTAAATTGAAATCAATTTGCTTGATATACAGTGACACTTTAATAAATCTGAACAAAAAACTACTTTCTATATAACTCTGGCAACATCATCAATAAATGTCCAAAAACAGTTTAACAAAATTAACTCTGAAATTCGTGTTCCACTTTTAATTATAGACTTGTTGCTCTTTTTATAATGAAACATTGTTTTTATCCAAAAGGTGTTGTATAACGGTTAATGAACATCATAATGCTCTTAAGAGTTTTAAAACAATATTTATTAAACGCAATAGTTTAGATTCCGTTAAAAATGATATCTTTAAGAGCATAGTTATATTTAAAACACTGCAAATAGTGAGACAGTGAAAAATGAAAGCTAGTTCAGGGTATTCCTGCACTTTCAGTCTTTAGTTTTATTTCATTCTTATAAAATATTGCTGGATGTGTGTGCAATCAATTGAGCACAAACAGTTCCACCTGTTTGTTCATGAATCATTCACCTCCAGGTATCTCATTGAGTTCCGACAACTTAGAAGAATAACATGGTGACAGGTCTAGACTGCTCGGTGGGTGATTAACAGCCATCTATTGCATTTCTATAAGTATCGCTTGTTTGACAGCTTCAGTGTGAGGCATCCCATTATCGCGGAGGAGAAGCACGTTTCGAATGGGGCAGTCCCGCCCTTTTCGTTCATAGGCAATTTTAACTCAAATAAGAAGGTTACAGTAGTTGGGTGCATTTACCGTCATTCGTATAAAAAATCGAGCAGTAGAAGTTCTTTCCACAGTAGCTGATACTTTTCCGCTTGACAAGTAACAAGTTTTCGGTTTCCAGGGATCGTTTTTAGTGTTCCGTACGTACTGGCTGTCTGTCTGTCTGTCTGTCTGTGTGTCACACCTGATTTTCTTCGAAACTATTTGACATAGAAAGGTGAAATTTGATAATAATATAGGAATTGATGGCCTCATCAGAGCCATGTAGTTTTGAGAATTAAATTTTGACTTAAGGGGTTAGTTTCGGGGGGTGAAGTCGGAAGTGAAAAAAAAAATTTTTTACTTGGTCATCAAGTGTGGTGTCAAATGAAAGCTTGTGAAAACACGAGTAAAAAATATATATATAATATTATACTTGCGCGCACTTTTCTTTGTATTATTTTTAAAAATTCGCGAAAAATCGCTGTCCCGGGCCTTAATCGACTTATCTCGAAAAGTACTTATCAAAAAATTTCGAAAAAATTCTGGAATATTCTCCACGGGGTGTAGATTGAACGAAAATTATCACGAGTGCATTACCTTTGATAATTTATATGGTATATAAAAAAAACAAAAATTTCAAGGTCATCAGATTTCAGTAAAGATTGGAAACAAACTTTGTTGAAAACTCATTTGGGGTGTATTTTGTAAAGTCACTGATCATTTTATACCTCTGTAACAAATTTTTTTTATTTTAAAAGCAATCAACGTACGGAACACTAATTGCGCAAGTTTAACTTGCACTTGACCGGTTATTTCTTTCTATTTCATGCTCGCTCAATTTTATGAAGGGAGGTAATGGTACAGCCAACTCTCATCACGTGTCACAATTTTATATAAAAGCATTACCTTCTCTTATAAAACTTATTAGAAGCACCTAGAAAACTCGAACTCTTGCTGCTTTCTGATCTTTATTCAGCAAGCTTTTTAGGAACCCCCACTTGTCTCGATCGATTGCATATTCCCATCGCTGGAGCCGAGTTTTTTTTTAGCAATTTCAAGTACCATGAAGTGTCGGTCACCCCCGGTCAGTTCACGAACATGTGCGATATTATAATACGTGTCAAAAATATGACTCTTATTTTTGACACGTTGATGGTCGTTCTTAAACTATTTACAACACACTTTCACGCATGCTCATGAAATTTTTCGCTTAATTAAGCCTGCCATCTTCATCGATTTCAGTAGATTTAACGCTACTAAATAAGGCATGGAAGAGACATATTAACGTAGTTTACACACTCTATCCCACCTATGAGTACTAAAGGTCCCGCCATCCAAGGGCAGCAGTCCCACTCTCAATTCAGAAAGGTTCCTTTATGCCTAATCCACCCACGTACATAAATAGATATACGTATATAATATATATATATATATATATATATATATATATATATATATATATATATATATATATATATATATATGTATATATATATATATATATATATATATATATATATATATATATGTATATATATATATATATATATATATATATATATAACGGATTGAAAAGTCTTGTAAGATACAAAGTAAATACCAGGTATTTGCAAAAACAAAAAATTTATTTCTTAACATCATCTCCATGAAGTTCAACACGTTTGGTCCGAGATTCCAATTTTCTTATTCTCTCATAAAAAAAAAGTTGTTTTGAACTCTACCTAATAGTCATTTACAGTACAGATAATCTCTTTATAGACAAAAATTTTTTCCCCCCAAGCCAGTTATTGAGGTTAGAAAACAAAAAAAAAAAACACTTGGACCAAAAGCGTACGTGGAGAACTATTTCGAAGCCCAGCTTGTACACTTTGGCCATTACAACTGCCGATGTAGCAGCAGTGGTGAAGGAGCACTTTTTTGCGCACTAGTCTTAGTCGCTTCTGCTTCTGCTTCGGCTCACTACACAAATGATCCAATAACGTTGCATAAACAGCTCACTCACTATTTTACCCTTTTCGAAATATACAAGCTGATTTTCAACCAATATACTGTTTTTGCTTTTCCGAAACTCTTTGACCTTCATCAATCGACTATTTTGACTGCCGTTTTATCTTTAGGTATACTGGTGGGTCCATGTTTTGTCTATAGTCACAAAACAACGCCAAAAGTCCTTCGGATCACTTTCAAATATGATTTGGTCTGGAATCAACAAACGCAGCACGAATCACATACTCAGCTTTTTCATTTTTGAAACTTTATGCAGGATATTAAGTACCCGTTTACTAAGCTTAGTACGGCGATCGTCCATCACTATACCATGAATTTTATCGACCATTTCTTCAGAAGAAATTTCAATCTGGCATCCTGAACGTGCAGCATTTGCAGTGATCGAACGACCACCTCTATATTTATCAGATAATAAATAATCTTGAGTGCTGGTGCTGGGTCCCCATGAACTTGCTTCAGTTTAGTTTCTATCTGGGCTACAGTCCACTTTTTTAAATAAAAATGGTTTATCACTATACGATACTCGGTTTTATCCATTTCTACGAGACGTGTAATACCGATCATTTACGATAGATGTCAACGAATAACTGCACATTGAATTTGTGTGACTTTTGAGACAATCGTTTCAAGAATCACTCTTACCGACAGTCATACTGCTTAACAAAATTTCCCGCAATTTCGCAGATTTATCAATCCTCCCTCGTATATATCTCGTATACATACACACACACACACACACACACATATGTATAGATATATATATATATATATATATATATATATATATATATATATATATATATATATATATATATTTATATATATATATATATATATATATATATATATATATATATATATATTTATATATATATATATATATATATATATATATATATATATATATATATTATATATATATATATATATATATATATATATATATATATATATATATATATATTACATAGGTTGAAAAGCCGATGAAAGCCACCCGAAGTGACCAAAGACACAACAGTCGGCTGGGAACGTTCTAGCTTCTATATTTTGGGACGTGCATGGATTAATTTTTATTGACTATGCTGAGAAGGGGAAAAAACCATCAATAGCGAATATTATATAAAGTTTTTGGTGTATCTGAAGGCGGAAATCGCAAAGAAACGGCCCCAAATGAGCAAGAAAAAGTCCTCTTTCATCAAGACGATGCACCGTGTCACAGGTCAATGGTTACGATGGCAAAATTGCATGAATTGAAGTTCGAATTGCTTCGTCATCCACCGTGTTCTCCAGATTTGGCATCCAGCGACTATTATCTATTCACAGACCTCAAAAAAAAAATGGACGCGGGAGGGAGATTTGGCTCCAATGAAGGTTTTGAGGCCTATTTTGAAGGAAAAGGCAAATCCTTCTGCAAGAAAGGTAGAGAAATGTTAGAACTGATTGTATCGCTCTTGAAGGAGACTATATTTATGAATAAAGTCGAATTTTGCAAAAAAAATGTTTTAAGTAGTTAGACCAAAATCTTTTCAGCCTACTAATGTGCGGATTACTCTTCGTTGCAGACAAAAACTCCAGCAGTATGGTCCTAAACAGTTATTGCATGGATAATATTAGTACTATATTAATTAATATGACAAACAATCAGCCGAATTACGCAATAGAAAAACATTTTATGCTAGTTTTAACATAGGAAGCATCAGTATGAGGATTCCAGTGAAATTCGAACCCCAAATAAATTCTTTAGGAACTTAGCACTGGGCGGTACATCCAGCCCCAAGACATTACGACAAGATTAGTTATTAGGTTTAATTAGATCTACATATTTAAGAGGTATATTTTTTAAATTATTGTTTCCAAATTTAAAATATTCAAACAATAAACTAACAAGTATACAGAAAATTGGTAAATATTGAACAAAATCCTGAACTTGTTAACGCAATTCGAGATGTAGAGGTGTTCTACACTCTCACATCACATATCTGTCAAATATAAGATTCTTCTTGAAAATTCAGGAGTCTACAGTATCCTATGAAACTGTGGTAAAACCTATAACGACGAAACGAGAAGAAAAATATGTTTTATAATTGAAGAACATCGAAAACCAGCACATCTTCTTCAGCAGTTACAGAACACCAGCATAAAACAGGACATTAGATTTTGTTTGACCGATCAAAGATCATTGCAATAAATTCCTTTTTCTATCACTATAATATTTAAACATTCCAATAACCTTAATCGTGACACTCCAATCCGATAACATATCTATACAGCCCAGCCCTTATCTCACCGGTCCAAATATAAAAGACGTGCATAAGCGGAATTAAATTAGTTTTAAGATAAATCTTTGACGATGCTGGTAGAATGATCCGCGAAACGTCAGTATCACTTATTCAACCCACCCAGGATAAATCCAGAAAAATTATACCTTTATTATTAATCTTATCATTTGCCGTGTTTTTTTCTAAAATGGATATATTCAGTAGGCCATTAACTTTATTTATTTAATTACAAATAAATTATAATTTTACTTTTATATTGGTCTATAAAATATTTTGCATTAAAATAACTTCTCTCATAACTTCTTCCAAATTTCTCTTTCGGTCGACAGCTGCTAGCATAATTAAAATTTTTAATTAATGCTCTTCTGTTAAACAAACCATTATCTTTTTAATAACTTTACGAATTTAAAGATGAAAACTGTCTAAATAATTTTTTTTTTCAAAATGATGTAGTATTTACAGTATAATATTAAATTATACATTTCTTTTAAACGTGCTGCTTTTTGGCAGCTTTAATTCTGGGATAAAATATAAATAAAAAAGGATTTCTGTTTCGGGTAATTCAATATTTATAATCTAAATTTTTCACCATGTCATCGAGCGGGTTGTCAAATGAAAGCTTGTAAAAACACGAGTTCAAAAATATATATAAAATAATACTTGCTCACACTTTTCTTTGCAACACTTCTAAAAAATTGCGAAAAATCGTTATCTCCCCTCATCTTGAAAAGTACTGATAAAAAAATTTTGAAAAAATTTGAAAAAAGGATGTAGATTAAACGAAAATTATCATCCAGTATATAAGATAGATAGATAGATATTATGTGGACTGGGCGCATCGACAACTAGATCATTTAGCGCCCCTCATAGTTGGTGATGGGGAAAATTTGTGCTGTAAAGTCAATTTCTCTTAGATAATTTAGTGAGTTCACCTTTATTGTTTCAAATGTGTCTATAGTTGTTTTTAAATTGGATGGGATATTATGTTTGTCTCTGATAGTTTTAAAATGTATGGCCTCAAATAAGTGGGCTACTGATAGGAGAGATCCACAGGTGAAGCATGTGAGGGCTTGTTCATTTTTTAATAGATAACAGTGCGTGGTGAAAGTATGCCCGATAGCTAACCTCCGCATAAGTACATTTTCCTTTCTTGTCATTTTTTGAGAGTTTAGGGCAGGATTCACCAACGGTTTGATCGACCATAACTTATTCTCAGGATTAGTCAGATCCCAGTTGAGTTAAAACAATGAAAAGAATGTAGATTTGAGATGGTTATTAAAGTCTTTTATATAGTTCTCTCCCAACCCGGAGATACCGCTCGTGATTGCTAGTTTTGCATGAGGATCTGCTTTATCGTTACCTCTAATGCCAGTGTAGCTAGGTATCCAGAGAAACGATATGTGACGATGTTTTAATTTTGCTGTGTAGCAAAGATCCAATATTTGGCGAATGTAATTATGTTCAAGATTTCTGGATTTGATGGAAATGAGGGCACTGTAGGAGTCGGAGATAATGAGAGTACGTGTTGTTGATGTAGCTATTAGAGCGTGGCGCATGGCTTCTTTAATTGCTAATAGTTCCGCGGAGCAGATTGTAAGAGGGAATTTTATACATTTTGGTAACAACAGGAGTTATGTATGATGCTCCCACACCGTTTATTGTTTTGGAATCATCTGTGTAAGTGAGGGTGTAATTCGGATAGTTAGCGGAAAGGGGTTTGTAAAGGATAATCATATTTCGGTGGTTGGATATTGTGTAGTGAAAGCAAAGTAGATATTCTGCTCGGTATTGAGTTTGTCGGGTAGACTTGGTTTGGACAATGTGCTCTGAATAAGTTTAAGGAATGCCTGGTGTTGGGTCGGAATAAAGAAGAAGAGTAAAACTTTAGAAGAGAGTATTGCCTGGCTAGGTTCAGAGGAGGGGTGAAAGTTACGCATTGTAAACTAGGAATAGGTGATGTGCGAAAGACCCCTGTGATTGATCGGAGAGATTGGTCCTGGATAGGATCTAGCTGGTATGACTCGCAGCATCGTATATAAAATCTCCGTATGGAAGCTTTAAGAAGATAAGGGATTTATAAATAATATGAAGGGATGGGAGATCGGCTCCCCATGTCATGTTGGGGAGAATTCTAAGGAGGTTGGGATCGGTAGAGGTTCTTGCTTTAATTTGTTTAATGTGAGTATTCTAGGTTAGTCTGCTATCAAAGTTTAGGCCAAGGATCTTGAGGGAATCGGTGATAGGTATATTGTTGTTTGAGATGTGAAGTAAATTTAGTTTTGGACAGTTTTTTAGTTTGCAGAAATGTATGGCAGAGGATCTGGAGGGACAGAAGGAGAGTCCGTTATCTGATGCCCAGGTGTTTAGTGATTGTACTGCGCTTTGTAAAAGTTCTGTACACGTGCTAGAGAATGGAGAGGAGGAGTATAAAATGATATCATCAGCGAAGATTTTGAATTTAGTGGTAGGTGGGATATGATCAGTTAGGTATGTTACTGCAATATTGAAAAGCGTGGGACTAATAACCGATACTTGTGAGAATCCCAAGGAACTTGTGTACGGATCCGATAGTGCATTGTTAACTTTAACTTGGTGGTATCTTGGCTGTAGGAAATTATTAATAAACTTTGTAGTATATAAGAAAACAACAATTTTAAGGTGATCAGTTCATAAAAATCGGAAAAAAACTCTGTTGAAAACTCATTTGGGGTGTGTTTTGTGAAATGATTGGTCATTTTATACCTGCGTAAAGGGGGCTACACACGTAACTGCAAACTTGACAAGCACGCATGATCAATCTTTTTGTAGCTTGATGCTTGTACAAGCATCAGTTTGTGCCGAAAAAGTCTAGCTCGGATGACGACGCGCTTGCTTTGGCTGCTTTTTGCCTTGTCCAGAAGATAAAAACGCGAAAGAAGACCCGTGATGTATGGTGTAAAGAGTGGCTAATGAAAAGAAAAACCTACTCCCATATTAACTTACCTAGTGAACTAAAGATATATCCCTGTGATTGGCATAATTATCTTAGAATGAATGAAGAAACTTACCTGAAACTTTTGTCACTCGTTACACTTTTAATTAAAAAGAAAGATACGATCATGAGAGGAGCTATAACCCCCCCATGAAAGATTAACAGCAACATTACGATTTCTCGCCACCGGAAGGAGTTATCTGAATACTCAACTATAATTTCACCACAGGCTCTTTGTTACATAGTTCCTGAAACCTGCCATGCTATTTACGAGGCGGGATTATTTGAAGGTAAGTGAAATCCATATTGTTTTGAAATATTTATTACAAAACGTATAATTTTTATGAGAGAGATACAAGAAAGGAAAATTATCTTGAAAAACTTGACATAAAATTTTAAAAATTGAATTTAGACATCGCCGAAACTTGAAATATACGAAGCAATTGATTGATTGGAACTGTCGCTACCCTCGGTAACAGGAAAATGCAACTGATAATATACTCCATGAGGCTAAGAAAAAACACCGCTGTTATTATTAACATGCTGAGGTGTAGACACACTGTTCACAGGCTGAAGAATAGAATATGAAGTAGTCAACTGATCCATTTCAGCCATAAATAAAGTTTCATTAATTATTTTTTCTGCTATCAATCTTTGAGTATTGTTTGAATATCCCTCATTTTTAGAGCCAAATTTTTGCCAAAAATATCGTATCTATCTTCTTTCGGCTTAGGTTTTTTAAAATGTTGGCCAGTTGTTTCTAGCAGAGATTCATATTTCTCATTAGAACGCTTAGGGGGTCTAGAAGGAGGTGTTTTTTCTTCAGTACACCGAACAGGCATTCCTTCAGATGACTTCTTTTTGTGACACTTTGTACGGGCCATGCTTGCTGGGACAGGCCCCAAGGCGCATCCAGTTGATACAAAATTGCTGTGTGCGAATGATATATGGGATCAGAAAAAAAAATTGAAAGATATTGCCTGGTTTAACATGAGAGAAAGAAGAATGTTACATAGCTCAAGTAGTATAGCAAACGTGCTTCTGGACCACATTTGACCTTGAAAGTTAACCCGACCTTGCGGAGTACCTGAGAAGTGAATTCAGGAGTTTTCAGTCATTTGGGTGATGTCTTCTGGAAGTTGTTTCAGGCAGGTGTTTCTTCGTCCGCATAAGTGTGCTTAGTTACGTTTTTGTTGACCTTTGACCTCTATCAGTACAAGAATTCCAAGAATAGCTGAAAATCTGTATACCTGTTTACCTGTATACCTGTTTGTCATATTTCGTGAACCTCTTGAAGAAGTGTTTACCTGTTTACCTGTATACCTGTTTACCTGTATACCTGTACCTGTGTTACCTGTATATATGTAATTTACCTGTAATTTACCTGTAATATCTGAAGAAGTGTTCAATGACGTAATTTGTCCAGTGGATGTAGCTCAGTGCCTTTTTGTCATTTTTGACCTTGAGGACTTAGAATAAATGTGTGTTAAATGTTGTGTATTAAATAAGTTAAAAAAAGTGAAGTCTGTTGTAGGATTTGAACCTACATCTGTTGGTTTCAATACTGCAAAACCGGGGACTTAACCTACTTAGCCAAATAGGATTCGTAATAGAGAATGCAATTGTTGGGATGACATAAAAAAGGATTGGTGAATAATATGTGAAAAGTCTGCAAAGTTGAAATTTGTACAAGAAGTAGTCGTCAATGACGTAAATTGGCCAGTGGATGTTGAATCAGTGCCTTTTTGGTAAAATAAAATTTGTCTAAGAGGTGTTTTTAATGTTAGATGTGTGTAAGCTTATTAGTTAAGAAAGTGCAAGAAGTAGTCGTCAATGACGTAAATAGTCCAGTGGATGTTGAATCAGTGCCTTTTTGGTAAAATAAAATTTGTCTAAGAGATGTTTTAATGTTAGATGTGAATATGTGTAAGCTTATTAGTTAAGAAAGTGCAAGAAGTAGTCGTCAATGAGTTAAAATTTGTCAAGTTTAGATGTTTGAAAATGTCTTTCTAGAGGTAGATAGTCTGCAAGAAGTGATCGTCAATGACGTAACAAGTCCAGTAGATGTGGAAACAGGGTATCTTAACTTCATTAAAAACTTTGTAAACTTTCATTTGAGGAGAAGTTGCATTAGTTTAGATGCTTATTGGTGTGTTCTTATCAGAGTAGGCGTAACTAGATAAGAAAGGTTGTATTTGGTTGGTTGAATGTGTAAAATGAGATAAGAATCTGTGTATTTGGATAGGTGAGCTGTGAAAATGGGTGTTGTCTATTGGAAAAGGCATGTATTTGATAGGTTGTTGTGTAAAAGTTGCTAATAAGAGTATAAATTTGATTGGTTGAAGGGTAAAAAATGTGTGTTATCTATTCGAAATTGTGTCTGATAGGTTGAATTGTAAAGGCAAAGAAGTAAATGTATTAAAATTAGCAATGATACAATGTAAAATCTTGTAATTTGAGCGAAAACAGTAAATAACTGGCGCCGTAAAGTCGGTAAAAATGTCGAAGATAAGGCAAAATGTAAACAAAAAGTATGACTTATGCTAATTTCCTTGAATTGAAACCAAGTAAACACTTTGGCGAATTATTCTAAAAATAGAAATGACGTGATAGCTAGAATGTTCTAAATGGTCTGATAGGTCACAAAATAGATAAGAAAGGTGAAAAATAGTTGATAAGGATATGTTTTGAATGCATACAAGTGTATGAAAATTGATGAAATTTGTTAGCAAGTAAAATAAGTATGAAATGAGCTTATTGTGAGCTCGTTGAAATGTTGTGAACTCGTTGGATTTTGCTATAATATGTTATATGAAAGCAAGTTAAATAAGTAATATTTGTCAAGAATCGTAAAATAAGTACGAAATGAGCTTAAATGAATCTCAAATGAGTTTTTGATTTGTAATAATAATAGTAAAATATTAAATGAGCCTAGCCTTTTACCGTATAAGAGTAAAAGTTGTTGTTTGTTTTTCACAAAGAGTTAGTTTTGTTGAGCTTAGTTTGGTCTCGTTGTATTGTAAATTTTAGTAAAATATATATGTAGAGAGAGAGATGATCCTAGCCTAGTCTGTACTCGTATTATGAGAGGAGAATAAAATACAAGTATGAGCAGATATTTAAGACAATATATTAATAAATTCTACAAATTGTTACTAAAATAAAGTAGATACAAGAAACTATAAAATAATTCATTCGAGTCATCTGTTACTAGTTTTGTAAAAGGTTTTGTTGAGCCTAACAAAAGTATAATTTGGTCTCGTTGTATTGTAAATCTTAGTAAAATATTTGTTAAAAATGAGCTGAGCCTTTGACTCGTTGTGTGGGAACGAGAGGAGAATAAAACATACAAGTATGAGAACACAGATTTAATAAATATATTAATACCAATGAACAAAAGAGCCTCGTCTAATTTGTTTTAAAAATCTTTACAACTATTCTTCTATACCTTGGAGAAAATTTGAAAAACTACTTACTTAAATACTTAAAATATAAAATCTCTATAAAACTAACTAAAATCTTAAGATGTAAATGTAGAGCCTGGTACGAAATGATACAAAAACCTAAATTAAATGAGAGAGTTCAACAAATTTGATAAGAAAGATCAAATATTTGTCGATAAGAGGATGTAAAATGTATTGGATAAAATATAAATTGCAATGTTATGTTTTACTAATAACTATATATATTTGATTAGAAATATTAAATAAATGCGAGAGAGAGTTCAACAAAAACAGATAAGAAAGGTTAAAATTAGTTGATAAGAGGATGTAAAATGTATTGGATAAATTAATATTTTAGATTCTTACTTAAATACTTAAAAGTACAAAAATATACAATAAAACTAACTAAAATGTTAAGATGTAAATAATATGTTGCCTGGTACGAAATGATACCAACAAAAACCAGTTGTTAAGAGAGTTCAACAAATTTGATAAGAAAGATCAAATTTTTGTCGATAAGAGGATGTAAAATGTATTGGATAAAGTACAAATTGCAATATTATATGCTTTACTAATAACTATTTGACTAAAAATTATGAAATGCTTATTAGTATGTATAAATGAGAGAGTTCAACAAAAACAGATAAGAAATGTTAAAATTAGTTGATAAAAAGTAGATTCGAAAGCATTAAAAATAATTGAAAGACCAATAAATTTACGATATTTCGTTGTAGGTAAATGTAAACACGTAAAGGTTGTTTTTTGTTTGTTTTAAAGTTACTATCACTACTTAGTTGGTATTTGTATAAATCAAAATTTGTTTCCAAAAGAACAAAGATTTGACTAATAATAAACTAAGAAATAGATTGTGCTGTTTTGTTTGTTTTAAAGTTACTATCACTACTTAGTAATTCTGATATTTGTATAAATCAAAATTTGTTTCCAAAAGAACAAAGATTTGACTAATAATAAACTAAGAAATAGGTTGTAAATATAATATCAATATTATTTGTCTACTAAAAAGCAAATTGGTTTAAATTATTGACTTACTTAAATACTTAAAAAAAAATAAAATCTCTATATAAAATTAACTAATATCTTAATACAAAAATTATTTTAATGCATTAATCATCCTGGTGGGAACGTTTACGTATAGTGGAGGCTGCCATCTTCAGTTTAGCTGAATACGGGCCGCTCATTCCTGCTAATACATTAATTCGAGTTGTATATCGAAGACATTTGCGACCCATATGAAGTAGTGTGTCCCTGAGCCATTCATATTCTTCCTTGCCAATGAACAGATTTTCGTGTAATGGTCTAACCAATGCACAAGGCTTGTTTTTATAAGAAATTTGCATAATTAAAGGTTGTAGACAATTTTTACACTTTGATTTACTTAATTGAGTTAACATCAGGGACCAGCTCTTCAGTTGTACCATTTCAGCACTCCAACAAAACTTTAACGTTGCACCACTTCGTGAACATTTTATTACTAGATTATATGAACATTGAGAACTTGTCATCGTGTATGATTTGACAATTTTCTGTTTTAATAAAATTTCCAAAGAGATTAAATCAGTTATATGTTACTATGTTGATAACTTGTAAGTGATTCGACATAAGACATGTATGTGTTTATATAATAAATACAAATCATCTGATATGCATATACTAATTATAACCGTTTTTTATCAGTATAAATGCAATTTAAATTGGAAAATTACCACTTATCTAAATAATGATGTATGGAGTCGACTAGTCGCTATAGACAAAAATAACAAAAACAATTGGATTAATTTTATAAAATGATAAGAGATAAATGTTGAAAACATGTTTATAATAACAAAGTGATTGGAAAATTTGCTATGACTTAATTAGCGCTATTACTTAAAAACAAACTGCAATATATAAAAATAATAATAACAAAATCTGGTGATTGGAAAAACAGTAATATTTAGATGGCAATTTTATTTAACATTGTATTAAAATTTATTTTTTAAAACAGCTCGATAGATTTACAACTAGTTTAGATAATTGTTCAATTAACTTATTATTCTTATTATGATTGCAATAAATACTACATTGGATGCATTTGTTTGAATTCGACAACTCTGACAATTCTTCATTGGCACGTCTTAGTACCATATTAACATGGAAACATTCACATGTATCGGGTCCTTCTCGAACTCCAGGATGTGACCATACACATGATACGTAATGTGTTTCTAAATTATTCGTAACTTGTTTGCGATCGATAAAAGGTGTTAAATATTCTCGATAAGATATTAGTCGAATCCTTGTTTCACAACAACATGCTAATTTCTTGACAAAATCATCAATTTTTCTACAAGTTTTATATACTAAATCATCTTGACTGAATAAATTCATTTTGCAAATAAGATGAAATCTTTGATAATTTAATGTGTTATACTGAGATTCTCCTATAATTTTTGATGATAAGGTTAAAAAGAACGATTGAGAAGGGATATGTATATTTAAGTGGATATGTTTGGTTAGTAGTCAGTATTTGATAAACATAAAATCAAATAAACAATGAGTGAAGATCGTCAACAATTATATGTAGTAACAAAAAGAAATGGACTTTGGATTAATCGTAATGCTGTCGAATTAACACCTGGTAAATTGTTAAGTGGAGTCGGTTTATATCAAAATGGAGGATGTATAGCATGTGGTGTTCGTGATAACGACCTATTTTCAGGGGGACAACAAGGAATGCATTCGAAATGTCAGGATATCTGGAAGACTGGTACACATGATCTTATAGATAAACATGTACAATCAATAATTCCAAGACCGATTGGGGAACGAGAATACCAACAACGACAACGAGAACAAAGAGGCAACCATTAGAAACTCCTTGTTAATTCTTATTACCTTTTATTTTTTAAGTAATAGATATATGTATATTTGTCTTAATAAAGTCCTTATATCCTTAAATATTTAATGTTTTGTTTTTCTAGTATAAAGTCCTTATATTCCTAATACTTTTAGTATTTACGAAATAATAAAACACACATGTTTGAAATTGAAAATATTTATTAAACTCGCTCTTTCAATAATTTTTCTACAAATTATTCAGTTAACATTTGGAAAAATTCCTTAAAAAATTTATTAAATACATATGATGTTGATATTATGGGATGAATATCGAAAGCCATGCCAATAGTGTCGTACAATTTGTAGTACTACATTGAACTTTAGCATTGTATATTAGATTATGATCTAAACAGGAAGGTTTTATAGGATTAAATGTTGGCATGTTCCATACATTTAAAGTATCTATATCAATCATCTTGAAATTGGGATTAGTATGCAAATTAGTAGTAGAAGCAGCAATGTTGTCTTGAACGAATCGAAAAACATGTTTTCCTTTTACATACAATACATCAATATTGTCCAGTACTCTATCTAAAATTTCTCCAACTTGCTTGTAATCTACATAGCCGGAAGAATATCGTAAACCAAGTTCCTTTTCAGTCTTACAAACAGCTCTTTTATTGAGTCGAGATAATTGAGCAAAGGGTATTTTGGGTTTCAATACATAATGACTTGTCTGTAAACCATTTGATATCGTAATTTCTTTAGCATGAAATTCTTCCACATACACATCATGATTATTATCATCGGCAGCAAATAAAAAGTTAAATCCTTGAATATCGAGAACAGCCAACTTCATCGTGTCACAGTTACTTTACAACTAAGAAAACTTTTACAAAGCAAACATATATAATATGACCTCTCCACAAAAATTGTTTACCTGAATTGATTTCAATATTATTCTTATTTTTGTATTTTTAGGGAATGGAATAAAAAATAGTTAGGTCTCTAGAAAAATTTAAATTATTAAAACAAAAGTTTTATACGAGAGAAATATCTATTTTCTTCTTAAAGGTATTTTATAAAATATCTAACATCTAAACTATAATATCTATTTTCTTCTTAAAGGTATTTATAAAATATCTAACATCTAAACTATAATATCTGGTATCCTAATTTAATTATATCCTCCCAACTTAAATATCATCATCATCATCATCATCATCATCATCATCATCATCATCATCCACATCCATTTCACTCTCTGTTTGTTCAATCATCTGTTCATCCTCTTCCATTTTCTCCTTTAACCATTTTTCCTTTAATTTACTAAGTGGGATTTCATAATCGTTGTCATCATCATCATCATCATCATTTTTATCAACTTGAACTTTTTGTTGTAGTAATTTTTCTCTTAATAAATTTAAGGGTAAATGTTCTTCCTCTTCTTCAACAATTTCCATTTGCCTTAATTCCAGTAGTCTTAGTAACTCTATATTTCTTTTAATAACGTTGTTGGCATTTACTTCTTCTTCATTAAAAAGCGACATTATTAAGTATTGGAGCAAGTAACTATTAGACGAATGAATTTTGTATTGATTTTAATACCTTTCTATACACCTATTATATATAGGGGATTTAATCACATCATACATAGTCGTCATGAGAGTTAATTAGTCTATTAAAAATATAAATAAGCAAATATGTAAACTAGTGGAGTCGTTTTGTCTGTAAAAATGTTGTCTGATAAGGTTTTTAAGTAAACAAGATATCATTAATTTATTGCTCTAGTCACATAAATTTTCCAAATATCAACTGACGTGATTTATTTTTTTCCTGTATTTACTATATAAGCATTAAAATTTCTTACCCAGAGTCAAATTTATTTGTTGTGTAGTGAAACAAATAGTTGCTTTTTAAAAATGTTGATAATTTTTGAATCTGAAGACATTAAAGTGTTACCTATCAAAACGTTATATATATTAATAAAAAACTTATTCGTGTGAGTATTGTTTCATATAATTTACTACTTATATATTTAGCTTTGATTTTAATGATTGACTTAATTAATATATAGATTATTATATCTTTTATTTCTTTCACAGACGTGGTGTGCATAAAATTGAAATTGTAAATAATACTAATCAAATTAATGTATTCTTGGACGGGGATGAAGTACCAACTACCAAATTGGAAGAAATTACCTGGATATTACCGATAAAGTATCTACACGTAGAGGCAGAAAGTGCAGAGGATGAAAAGACATTTTTGGATGCAATCCAAAAGTATCCAGGGATAAAATCCTATATATTAAATAATAAATATACCTTATAGTTTGTAAACGTAAAAGTTTTTGTTTTCAAGTTACTAATAAACTGTAAAACATTTACCTTTGTTTTATTTACGAATAATAGTTAGATATAAGATACATGAAAGTATTTAGTTATTCATTTTAATATTGGTTTCAACTGAAAATGACTTGGGTAGTAGGAGTAAAATAAAATAATCTTAAAATTTGTCTTGATTCGTTATATCAAAAAGGTTTAAATGAAATAATTTTTAATAATAATAAAGTTTAATAGAAAACGAGATAGAAATCGATAAAGAATGAATTCCTCAACAAGTTGTCCTTCATGTCAAAGTAAAATAACATATTTGGGTCATAAATCTTATAATCAGAATACTTATTGTTCCAATTGTACTCGATATTACAAAGAGGCTTCATGGCAAACTGTACGTAGTCTAGGCTATATACCAAAAGATACTTTGGAAAGAAAAAAGAACAAATTGGAAAATGAAACCAAGAATGTAAGAGACCGAAATGAATCATCATAAAATGTGATAGATGTGTTTTATTTATTTGTACTATTTAGTAAACTTAATAAAAAACATGTTATTACTTAAACATATCGTCTATTTTATAACTGAATACAATTTTACAAGTATTAACTAATTACATACTATGTGATTTCATAAATCTGAGATTATTCTTCGATAAGATACCAAATAGTCGTTCGTTCGCATTTGTAACAATAATCTCGTAATCTGAGTCGAGGTCGAAGTTGTCGAACAGAATTATTACGTCTAATGATTAAATTTACTTGAGCTATATGTGGTTGAAAAGGTATACTTTTCGATTCTCTCCAACAACCACTACATAAATAAGTAAAGTTCATGGTAGCAGCTTGTTATTTCTATGACTATTTATAAGATACTGATTTGTTATTCCTCAAGAAGATACCACATAGTTATACGAGCACACTGATTACAATAAACCCGTATTCGAGTTCGAGGTCTTTGATAATTTGCATATGGAACTCTGTGTGTTTCTCTCCAACAACTACTACATAAATAAGTAAAAAATTCCATGCAGATAATGTCAAGAGTAGCACATACAATGATAAATTATATTACTATGCAATGAGTAGTTTAAATGCACCAAATTAAATTTTAACTTTCTCCTTCTCGCAATTTTCTATTTTGTCTTCTACACGTCGACAGTCGAATAATATATTTGTCTTTCGAGTCCAAAAGTACTTCTTCTCGTTCTAAGCAGTCTTTTAGATTTACGAAAATTTTCGTTTCTTCTTTCCTCTGTTGTTTTAAATCCTTTTGACATTTGGACACATCGTTATCTAACTGATAGATTTCACGAGTCAGATCGGTCAAATTACTTTTAAAATTTTCAATTTCCTCCTTTAAATCGGCAATTACGACATATGCTACTTTGTATTTTTCTTGACAAATTTGCAATGTTTCCGTTAGATTGGTTCTCAATAAATACAAATCCGATTCCAATTTGATATTTTCCTTGAGCAGTGCAATATGTTTCGTATAATTTAACGACATTGTTAAATTCGCAGCCAGGTATTCGTATTCTAAAATTTTTCCCATACAAATATCATTAACAGCTTGTTCATTATCGTATAAATCCATATAATTGTCCAGTGATTTAATACATTCCTGATACAAATTTAAACTGGTATTATAAAGTGAATGATAATCCTCTAATAAATATTCATAATTTTGATTACAAGAATTATTGACATCGTCATCGTAGTTGTTTGTACTTTGAACAACAACAATAACGAGAACAAACAATAGACAGGTAGAGAACATTAGTGTGGTCAATATGAGCGAATGATAAATGAATCAAAAACTTATTTAGCATCTGTTTTTATAGAGATCGTGTTCTCCTCCCGAGAACCTCTTGAAGTCTCTAAAAAATATGGAAAATGTAAAATTTAACTGTTTAAAATGTGGATGTACAGTTAACAAAAATATAAATAGTTACTATCGAGATCGAGTTAGAATACGTAAATATTGTACATTTTGTTTAATTAATTTTGTATATAGGAAAAATAGCCTAATTTCCATGCTTCTATCAATTATAAATAGTAGGGAGAGATAACTTGTATAAAACATTTCATTAATACACATCATATCAGTCATTCAAAAATGCCAGTTATTGTACGAGTAAAATGTCCACAATGTAAAGGTGAAAGTGAAATACGAAATCAAAAATGTTTGTCATGTGTGGTCAAAGATCGAATCAAACAGAACGATGGAGCAAAGAACGTACCTGCTTACCTTCTTTCCTTTGGCAAAGAAGAACGAGGAATCGAGAGAGAAGCAAACGAAAGACAAGGAAACAGATAGCATCCATTTCCTGTTAATTATATATAAAAACATACATCAAATACAATCATATTATTTGTATACTTGCTATTGACACCTACATTCTAAAATAATGGCTTGTCTAAGAGCTTGGTGGAATGAAATATCCAATTTTCCCGATTTACCTGCGAAATTTATCATTTATTTTCAAGATTTTGTCAATTGGAATATCATTTCACGAAAACAACATTTAGACGAAGATCTAATACGAACTTGTATCAATAAAGTCAATTGGCAACTTATCTCCCAATATCAGCAATTAAACGAACGATTTATGGAGGAATTTGCCGGAATGTTGGATTGGAATGCCATCAGTATCCATCAAAACTTGACTGGAGATTTTATCCGTCGACATAGAGAACGAGTTAATTGGAAATTTATTCAAAAATTTCAACGAGGAATCAGTCCCACCTTTTTACAAGAAATGAAACCCTACATTGATCAAATTGAAAATTGTTGTTGTTAAATCATTATAGTTTTCTCTTTTTTACTTAATAAAACCTTTTTTCGTACAAGTTGTTTTTTGTTATTTTTAACTACATACTGCTAATACTTTTATCATTGCATAAAACACGAGTTATATTAATTATATTGTACATTCAATGTATTTGAATTTATTCCTTATCTGCTAAATTTTAACCTTCTTATCTGTTTTGAACTCTCTTTTATGTTATAAAAAGATTGAATTGGTAAATACAAGCAATTGTCTGCGTTTTCCTCTCTCACAACATATATTTTGTTTTGTGTGTGTAATTACTTAAACAGGTGAGTTTAACAGGTTTTATATTTATACATCATATCTAATTTGAATTGTTGTTGTTTGCAGTATGTCCTCTTTAAACGTTGAATCTACCATGCCTACAACATCTTCATCTAATCTAATCATTGATATGGATACAACAATTCCTACTACTACTACTACTACTACTACTACTACTACTACTACTACTCCTAAGGAAAAATTTCCACTTGCTAAAAATATATTTTTGGATGGTCTTACACATATGGGACTACTCAAATTTCTCAAGAGATTTGAAAACGTACACCTCTATAATGATGTTAAACATGAAAATAGTAGGGAATCATTAAAGACTTTTAGACAAAACCTGCACACATTAACAATTGTGAATAAAATGCAACAACAACAAAATTATAGACTATTTGAACGTTCACCACTATCTCAATTGTATTTTTCATTAATATTTGACTCGATTGAAAATTTTGATGAAAAGAATATCATTGACTGTTTAAAGGAAATTCCAACAGAAATATTTGAACAATTTCCATCGGTAATTGTTATCCCTAATAAGTACAATCTTAAGGACATTATTTGGAAAAGTATGCAAATACAAGAGATAGATTTAATTTCAGCCGTAAAATATGTAAAGACTCAATTTAAATTTTTCACCTTATTATCCAAATACAACCTTTTCAACCAATATGTCTTTTTACCTCATTATCCACAAATGTATGATAAAACTTACTTTTCCGACTTGTATGTACGTATAGAAAGAGCAATTCAAATAATTAATGACGACGATGATGACAAATCAAAAATAATTATTCCGGGAAATAATTCTTGTTGGAAAGCATACAAATCAGATGCAGGTTTCGATCTTTGTATTAAACACGACACATTTTGTCCCGCAGGGAAAGCACAAAGATTGAACTGATTGAAAAAGTAAATATTCCTATAGGATTCTATGGACAAATTATTGCGAGATCCTCTACGAATTCTATAGGAACTATACGAACAGGCATCGTAGATGCAACCTACAACGGACCTCTAATTATTTATTTTATATCGGATGAAAATATCTTATTGGAAAAGTATCGAAAAATTGCTCAATTACTTATATGTCCTTTGGTAAATGCATCGATCGAAAGAAATATTACGACTCTAAAGAGAAGTGTTATCAGAAAATCAAACAATTTTGGTTCTTCGGGAAAATATAAGATTCCCGCTGCTCAATTTTTGGGTGCACGACAATATTGTGCACAACCGCAAACAGATATTGACATTGCCGAATTTAATCAATGTTTTAAAAATTTAGTCTATTCAGATTCTTCCGATTCTGAATAATTTTACGTTTGTTGTTGTATCTCTAAGAGTCTTTTTTACCTATTATAGTACAAACTGTATTAGATTTATCTATTATTAGTTTTTTAATCTATTAGTATATAAAGTTTAACCTAGGAATAATTTGGTTATAAAATAAAACAATATTTATAAGGTATTTTGGAATTTATTAAAGACTACATCTTTTTCATACAAAAAACTTTTTTTAACAGGAAGCCTCGCAATTTCATCCCATACTTTTTGTGTCGGTTCCTTCTCCAAACGCACATGAATACGTCTCCTTTCCCTTTTTATTTCCAACAAAATATCTCTGAAAATAAATATATTGCTAGTAAGATGATTTAGGAATTTTACTATTCATACTCACTTGAATAACTCTTGGAGTAATAATATATTTGTCGATAAGGCATTCAAATCTTCAGATTCAAATATTAAAATCATATTTTTGCTTTCAAAACTAACGAGAATCTTTACACACAACAAACAAAAGGTTCTTTTTCTCGAAAAACTGCTACTTTGATCAGACTTTCCTCTTCTGCTTTTTGCGTTATAATGTGTTAATATAAAAATTGAAAATGGTATAATTTTCGAACAATTCTTGAGAATCAATATCAACTTGCCTTTCTTCTTCTCTATTTGTAATTGACTTGTGTGTTTATATATTAAATACAGGATATTAATCGTCTGATAATCATTTGATATTTTTTAGAAACTTATATTTATCTATTATTAGTTTTTTAAGATTTATCTATTAGTATATATTCATAAGTTTAAGCTCTAGTAATTTGTTAATTTGTTTATAAAATAAAGCAATGTTTATAAGATATTTGTATTTTATTAAAGACTAATTAAGAATTTCAGCATAAAAAAAAAAATTTTACAGGTAACTTGTCAAATTCCTCCCATTTTTCTCGTGTCGGTTCCTCCTTCAAACACACATGAATCATGTACTGTCCTCTTCTTATTTCAAATAAAATATCTCTGAAAATCAATAATAATAATAATATGTTAGACAAAAAACAAGTAAAAGTTTAGAAAGGTGAATTTTACTATTCATACTCACTTGAATAACTCTTTTAATAACACATATATCATATCTAATGATATATCATCATCTATTAATTCGACTGCGAAAAAGAGCATTTTTTTACTTCAAACTAGTGAGTATTACACAAACAAACAAAATTGTAATTGAATCGGTATAAGATGGGTGTTTATATAATAAATACAAATCATCCGATATACATTTTTTAGAAATATATACTAATTATACACGTTTATCAGTATAAATTCAACAAAATAGTTTAATTTGGAATATTACCACTTGCATCATGCAAAATTTCCATTTGTTATGAAAAACATATTTTTCGATATTTATCTCGTATCATTATATTTTATAGACTAATTGACTTGTTTTTGTTTTTACATAAATCAAAAAACTAATTAAGTAAGACAACAAAAATATAAGATTGCATCATGAAAAATATTTGTTATTATAAACATGTTTTTCGAGATTTATCTCGTATCATTATATTTTTATAGACTAATTGACTTGTTTTGCAATAAAGCAAAAACTAATTAAGCAAAACAAATCTATAAGTTTAAAATATAAAATAGAACGAATTATTTATTAATTAGTCATCAGTTTAAACGTTTAACTTGAACAAAAAATATTATTATTCAGTTAGTCAGTCATTCGATATCAATATGATTGAATCAGATGTGTTTATTGACATTCAAGGATATAATTGTTCTTTTGGATATGTAATCAAAGAGTTGGCAATTTATGATGGTCATCGTTGTGCAAATTATTTATTTAAACCACCATTCTCGAGAACTATGATATCTAATGCTAAAGATCAAAAATTGATTGATTGGTCAGACAAATATCACGGATTATGTTGGGAAAATGGATTTGTTGAAATAAACGATATCGAACCCATTTTACAAGATGTATTGAAAATTTATCAAACTCCATATCGAATTTACGTCAAGGGAAATGCAAAAGTGAATATTTTAAAGAAATTCTTAAATGAGGACTATATACACAACATTCCCATTGAACAAGAACCTAAATTAAGTGAATTTAAAATGATTCCAGAATGTTATTTTCATAAGGATATTAATCCATGGCATTGTGCGTTATCCAATGTAAAACTACTATATAATTATCGAAATTGTTGGAAATAAAGAAATCTCTCTCTATTTAACTAAATGTCTTCTGCCAATAACAGTAGCAACAACAGTAGCAACAACAGTAGCAACAACAGCAGTTCCAAAGTTTTTGACAAATCTTTGTTCTTTTGGAAACAAATTTTGATTTATACAAATATCAACTAATTAGTGATAGTAGTAACTTGGAAACAAAAATATTTTACACATTTAAATTTATGACAAATTTATTGGTCTTTCAATTATTTTTAATGCTTTCGAATCTACTTTTTATCAACTAATTTTAACATTTCTTATCTGTTTTTGTTGAACTCTCTCATTTATACATACTAATAAGCATTTCATAATTTTTAGTCAAATAGTTATTAGTAAAGCATATAATATTGCAATTTGTACTTTATCCAATACATTTTACATCCTCTTATCGACAAAAATTTGATCTTTCTTATCAAATTTGTTGAACTCTCTTAACAACTGGTTTTTGTTGGTATCATTTCGTACCAGGCAACATATTATTTACATCTTAACATTTTAGTTAGTTTTATTGTATATTTTTGTACTTTTAAGTATTTAAGTAAGAATCTAAAATATTAATTTATCCAATACATTTTACATCCTCTTATCAACTAATTTTAACCTTTCTTATCTGTTTTTGTTGAACTCTCTCTCGCATTTATTTAATATTTCTAATCAAATATATATAGTTATTAGTAAAACATAACATTGCAATTTATATTTTATCCAATACATTTTACATCCTCTTATCGACAAATATTTGATCTTTCTTATCAAATTTGTTGAACTCTCTCATTTAATTTAGGTTTTTGTATCATTTCGTACCAGGCTCTACATTTACATCTTAAGATTTTAGTTAGTTTATTGTTTTATAGAGATTTTATATTTTAAGTATTTAAGTAAGTAGTTTTTCAAATTTTCTCCAAGGTATAGAAGAATAGTTGTAAAGATTTTTAAACAAATTAGACGAGGCTCTTTTGTTCATTGGTATTAATATATTTATTAAATCTGTGTTCTCATACTTGTATGTTTTATTCTCCTCTCGTTCCCACACAACGAGTCAAAGGCTCAGCTCATTTTTAACAAATATTTTACTAAGATTTACAATACAACGAGACCAAATTATACTTTTGTTAGGCTCAACAAAACCTTTTACAAAACTAGTAACAGATGACTCGAATGAATTATTTTATAGTTTCTTGTATCTACTTTATTTTAGTAACAATTTGTAGAATTTATTAATATATTGTCTTAAAATATCTGCTCATACTTGTATTTTATTCTCCTCTCATAATACGAGTACAGACTAGGCTAGGATCATCTCTCTCTCTACATATATATTTTACTAAAATTTACAATACAACGAGACCAAACTAAGCTCAACAAAACTAACTCTTTGTGAAAAACAAACAACAACTTTTACTCTTATACGGTAAAAGGCTAGGCTCATTTAATATTTTACTATTATTATTACAAATCAAAAACTCATTTGAGATTCATTTAAGCTCATTTCGTACTTATTTTACGATTCTTGACAAATATTACTTATTTAACTTGCTTTCATATAACATATTATAGCAAAATCCAACGAGTTCACAACATTTCAACGAGCTCACAATAAGCTCATTTCATACTTATTTTACTTGCTAACAAATTTCATCAATTTTCATACACTTGTATGCATTCAAAACATATCCTTATCAACTATTTTTCACCTTTCTTATCTATTTTGTGACCTATCAGACCATTTAGAACATTCTAGCTATCACGTCATTTCTATTTTTAGAATAATTCGCCAAAGTGTTTACTTGGTTTCAATTCAAGGAAATTAGCATAAGTCATACTTTTTGTTTACATTTTGCCTTATCTTCGACATTTTTACCGACTTTACGGCGCCAGTTATTTACTGTTTTCGCTCAAATTACAAGATTTTACATTGTATCATTGCTAATTTTAATACATTTACTTCTTTGCCTTTACAATTCAACCTATCAGACACAATTTCGAATAGATAACACACATTTTTTACCCTTCAACCAATCAAATTTATACTCTTATTAGCAACTTTTACACAACAACCTATCAAATACATGCCTTTTCCAATAGACAACACCCATTTTCACAGCTCACCTATCCAAATACACAGATTCTTATCTCATTTTACACATTCAACCAACCAAATACAACCTTTCTTATCTAGTTACGCCTACTCTGATAAGAACACACCAATAAGCATCTAAACTAATGCAACTTCTCCTCAAATGAAAGTTTACAAAGTTTTTAATGAAGTTAAGATACCCTGTTTCCACATCTACTGGACTTGTTACGTCATTGACGATCACTTCTTGCAGACTATCTACCTCTAGAAAGACATTTTCAAACATCTAAACTTGACAAATTTTAACTCATTGACGACTACTTCTTGCACTTTCTTAACTAATAAGCTTACACATATTCACATCTAACATTAAAAACATCTCTTAGACAAATTTTATTTTACCAAAAAGGCACTGATTCAACATCCACTGGACTATTTACGTCATTGACGACTACTTCTTGCACTTTCTTAACTAATAAGCTTACACACATCTAACATTAAAACACCTCTTAGACAAATTTTATTTTACCAAAAAGGCACTGATTCAACATCCACTGGCCAATTTACGTCATTGACGACTACTTCTTGTACAAATTTCAACTTTGCAGACTTTTCACATATTATTCACCAATCCTTTTTTATGTCATCCCAACAATTGCATTCTCTATTACGAATCCTATTTGGCTAAGTAGGTTAAGTCCCCGGTTTTGCAGTATTGAAACCAACAGATGTAGGTTCAAATCCTACAACAGACTTCACTTTTTTTAACTTATTTAATACACAACATTTAACACACATTTATTCTAAGTCCTCAAGGTCAAAAATGACAAAAAGGCACTGAGCTACATCCACTGGACAAATTACGTCATTGAACACTTCTTCAGATATTACAGGTAAATTACAGGTAAATTACATATATACAGGTAACACAGGTACAGGTATACAGGTAAACAGGTATACAGGTAAACAGGTAAACACTTCTTCAAGAGGTTCACGAAATATGACAAACAGGTATACAGGTAAACAGGTATACAGATTTTCAGCTATTCTTGGAATTCTTGTACTGATAGAGGTCAAAGGTCAACAAAAACGTAACTAAGCACACTTATGCGGACGAAGAAACACCTGCCTGAAACAACTTCCAGAAGACATCACCCAAATGACTGAAAACTCCTGAATTCACTTCTCAGGTACTCCGCAAGGTCGGGTTAACTTTCAAGGTCAAATGTGGTCCAGAAGCACGTTTGCTATACTACTAGCTCAGTTTTGTATAATAAAATAATATTTCTAAAATGCCCGCCATATTTATATCAAAAAATAAAATTTAGATATGATGCACATGCGTTGGATTTGAGGCACAAATTTACTATCACTCCTCCTTCCCACGTAACAACTCTATATGAAAGATCGATACAATCTGGTCCCGTTGAATATGAAAAACGTCCCGCCTCAGATTTTTCAAAATTCCATTCGTCCTCTAGCACAGCATCTCTGTTCCAGCATAAATAGTACCTAGACTCTCCTGAGTCGCAATGCCGCTCTGTTGAGCACGTTGAGTCTGATTTCTGATACGGAGTGATTGATTTACATATGGTACTGCTTTGCCCTCTGCAAAATAGAATTAAGGAAAAACTGTTATTTTAGTCGTAAGTCTAGTTTTATTGTATATTATGATAGTAGGTTTAGTGAGGAAGCCTAGCTTCTACTTCGCCTTTTGTGTGTTCAAGTTACTGACACTATATTATTGTAATTATAATGTGAATGCACAATAAAGACATTATTATTATTATTATACAAAAAATTTCTTCTTTCTCACATTTAGTCAATGTGGTTCCATGTTTGGCTGACGGGCCCAAGCCAAGTCAGCACAAACGCTATTACCACTGTGTATTAAGGAATGACCTGACAATGTTACATGTTTTTAAAATCACTGACTGATGTACCAAGTGTGGTGTGAATGTTATTGGTGTAAGGCCTGTGGCTGACATAATGAGGGGGACAATGATGACTTTTTCTTGTTTCCATAGCCTTTTTATTTCCGTTGCAAGGTCTGTGTATTTGGAAATTTTTTCTGTGTATTTCGTTTGGATGTTTGTGTCGTTGGGGACAGCTATGTCAATTAGATAGGTGACTTTTTCTTTTTTGCACTGAAAAGTAATATCGGGTCTATTGGCGGAGACTGTTTTATCTGTATGAATACTGATGTCCCAGTAGAGTTTGTAATCTTTATTTTCAAGTACGGATGTTGGTGTGTATTTGGAGTAGAGATCTGTGTTTTCTATGAGTCTGTATGTTGTGGCTAGTGCTTGGTGAACTACTTTGGCAGCTGAATCATGCCTGGCTGTGTACTCTGTTCCGGCTAATATTTTACATCCGCTCGTTATGTGTTCGATCGTTTCTTTCTGCTGGTGGCATTTCCTACATCTGTCCTCTGCAATAGTCGGGTCTTTGATGATATGCTTTTGGTAGTTTCTGGTTAATATGACTTTATCCTGGATGGCAAGTAAGAAGCCTTCTGTTTCAGGGAATAGCTGCCCATCCTGTAACCAGGTGTATGATTGTTTTTTATTTACGTGGTCTTGTTCTATGTGGTATCTGTGTTTTCCGTGTAGTGTTTTCTCTGACCACGTTTTCATCTTTTCCTGTTGTAATTGGGTGTGACTGTGTGTGTCTGCTGAGTGGTCTACCCGGGATAAATCCAGAGGTGTGTAGTTTTTGTCTGCTTTCACTGTCGCTGTGTGGAGGCTGGTTTGCTTGCTGTGAAAGAATTTCCTAAGTGCTTGTATTTGTTTTGTGTGTAATGATCTGATGTCTATAATTCCGCTTCCTCCTGCCTTCCTCTCGATGGTAAGTCTTTCTTTGCATGCGTTGGGGTGTAATTTCCTGTATTTGGTGAATTGAGATCGTATAAGGATGTGAATATTTTCTATGTCTGTTTGTGACCATTTGATGATACCAAATGAATATGTGAGTATAGGTATAGCGAACGTGTTGGTGGCTTTAGTGAGATTCTTAGAGTTGAGTTTTGTTTGCAAGAGTTTCGTCAGTCTGTTTTTGAATTCGGTTCTGAGCTCTGTTTTGATGTGAGTGTGGTTGAGTCTGGTGCTTTGTTGGAAGCCTAGATATTTGTATGTTTCTTTGTCGAACATGTTATCGAGTGTTTCATTGTTGATGGTTTCTGTCTCATGGTGGCACTTCCATTGGCCTTTGTTGATGTGGAGCACTTTGCATTTACTTATACCAAATTCCATATTGACATCTAAGGTGAATATTTCTGTGACTTTGAGGAGTTCTTTCAGCTCCGTTTTTGTGGCAGGGTAGAGTTTTATGTCGTCCATATATAGGAGGTAGTTTATTTTATGTTGATTCACTTTTTGGTGTCTGATATTGAATCCATGCTCTGTTCTGTTTAGTATATTTGAGAGTGGATTAAGACAGAGGCAAAACCATAGAGCGCGGAGCGAGTCTCCCTGAAATATACCCCGTCTGATGTACAGCTCTTCTGTCTGGATGCGTCCGGTTTGTGTTTCTAGGCGTATTTTAGTTTTCCATGTTTTCATAATTTGCGCGAGAAATTGCCTAAGGTGTTGGTTGATTTTATAGATTTCTAGGGCTCTGATTAACCAGCTGTGGGGTATGGAGTCGAAGGCTTTTTTATAGTCTGTAACCGATGTGAAGGTTTCTGTGTTCTTTTCTTGTTTGTCCCATAATCACGACATCTATGATCAGCTGCTCTTTGCATCCTCGACTATTTTTCCTGCATCCCTTCTGCTCTTCTGTGAGAATATTGTTGTCTGTTAGGTGTTGTTCTATTTTCTTGGAAATTATGGCTATGATGATATTGTATAGGGTTGGAAGACAGGTGATAGGTCGGTAGTTTGACGGGTTTGTGGTGTCTGAGCTTTTGGATTTGGCGTATGTTATTCCTTGTGTAAGAAAAGTGGGAAATGTGTGTGGTTGTAGAATGGCTTTGTTGATTTGGTGTGTGAGTGCTTCGTGTGTGGTGGTAAACTGTTTGTACCAGAAGTTATTAAATACATGTGTCTTGTGCTGCTAAAGTAGTTGGCTCATATTCTCGAATAGATCCTTCCGAATCTTCTGTAAATTGAGTCGGTTGTTCTCCAGCATCATTCTGAAAATAACAATACATATTTAATTATGACAATTTAATTACCGATTTAATTGCAATTTGAATATGTTCTACTATTTCCTGGGAAATAGGAGTCAAAACTATTTATCAAAAAAAAAAAAATGTTTTCCTTATAAATCGCAATATGTGTAATTTTAATAATAATTTTCAATAGTTTTTTAAAATAATATTTATGACATAATGTTTATATTTTTTGTTTTCAGTTTCCACAAACTGAAGATGATTGGATAACCATTTTCAAAAGAGGTGGCAAATTCCACATTGTCTTTTTTTTATGGGTCTAGCACGCGTGCTGCTGGGAAGTCCCTAAAGCGCTCCAGGAGCGGCATGTGTGCGGAAAAAGCGTTTTACGATGTTCTTGGTGGGAAACACAGCGCTGGACAAATTATTCCAAAGGGATGATGTTCTCCATATAAAAGACTGCTTAAAAAGCGTTGTACGTGGAGTAACAAGCTGAACCTCATACGGATGTGAAACACCAGCTCGACGTGTATTTCTAACATGCACCGCTTTGGGAGGAATTAAGCGGGCTACATCCTTCGAACAGTTTTCATGAAAATACTTATAGAACAGACTCAAGTCGCCAACAGTTCTTCGGTGTTCCAGCGAATCAAGGCCGCCAGTCAATTCCGGGTCTCCAATCAGATGGACATCTCTTCTCTGAACAGAATCCAACAAATGCAGTGTATGTTTGGGAGCGGAACCCCAAACGTGGGAGCAGTATTCCATAGTTGGTCGAGTTTGAGCTGTGTAAATAATTAACAGTTGTTGTGGGGTGTAAAGCTTTCTGCTTCGAAATAATATTCCCAACTTTTGAGAAGCTCTCCTTGCTATGCCTGCAACATGTTCATGCCAGGACATATTTGCTACCTACCTGAACTAACACCCAACAAATTGAGCGACGATGCTAAGGAAATGGAGTGCCCCGACATAACTATGTCGGGTTCAGTAATGTTAACTTTTTTAGAAAAAACTGCCGCCTGGATTTTTGTAGCGTTAAATTCCACTTGATTACTGTCACCCCAAGATCGAATTTCTTCTAGGTCTTTGTTAAGTTGAACGACCTCCTGCTGTCTGCGGATATTCGCCGGAGCAGTCGATGTCCGAGCGTTCAAGGTGAATGAAGAGACAAGCGTACTGTCATCTGCAAAGCTGTAGATTGGATTCCCGGTCTTTTCCAGCAGATCGTTAATGTAAATGAGAAAGAGAGTAGGAGATAATATTGAGCCCTGGGGCACACCGGCGTTGATAGTGAAGGTGTTAGAAAGAAATCCGTCGACCGCCCCTCGTAAAGAACGCTCTCTGAGGAAACATGAGAGCCACAAACAGAACCATTTAGACATACCTTGGTTGTCTGGATGGAAAACATACCGAGATCATTCCTCCAGCTGGAAGTGGTTCATTTTTTTAAAATTTTAAACACAAACACCGTATGGTACTACTTGCTCTTGCAAATGCAAATTACAGATTTATTTTGTTTGATTTCGGTACGAATGGCAGAGTATCAGACGGAGGGGTTCTTCAGAACACAGAATTTTTTAGGAGACTTCAAGTTAATTCACTCAACATTCCGAGAGAAAAAGAAGTCGCAAGTAGTTCATATAAACTGCCGTATGTTTTCGTTGCAGACGATGCTTTTCCTTTGAGAACTGATATGTTAAACTATTTGTACAGATTGATTTAAACTGCATCGAAAAAAAAATTTTTAACTACCTATTATTTAGAGCACCACGAATTGTTCAATACGTATTTGGGATTTTGACAGCGCGTTTTAGAATTTTTCACACGGCAATCAATTTAGAATTAGAGAATATTGATAAAATAGTAAAAGCAACTTGTGCTTTGCATAAATATTTAATGTCAACTGTGCCTGAAACCTACGCTCCTCCTGACTCTCTATAATCTGAGGACATAAAATGGCGCGGTCCGTCCTGGTTTAATAACACCAGAGAACTCCAATATGTCTCTTTTACAAAGGTCCCATATCGCTGGAGATATGCCATTTCACGCTAAATAAGTTAGACAACAATTCATGGAGTACTTCGCCAATGAAGGACAAGTTCAGTGGCAACAAAACTTTGTTTATTAAAAACAAAAAACCGTGTAATTCAGTTTTGTGTAAATTAATTAAAAATAAAAACAAATGAAGCAAATATTATGTGTGATTTTATATATTTTAAAACAGAAGATAAAACTTACCTCTCTGTAATTCAAGTTGGAGGAAGAAGTTCTCGGCGTTTCTTGATCTGCCAAAAAGTCAAACAAGTGGTAGTACCACAGTGAAGGCTCATATGTTTCGTATGTATCAATGCCCGAGTAACGGTATGCTTCAACTTTTTTCTTTTCTCTTCTATAATTGGTCCTGAATGAATTTATCTTCTTAATAACTGTATCCTTGTCGGCGTTGTTAACAATTAATCTATATTTATTTAATAAGATATTGTATGCTGCATCCTTCTTCGCCCTATCATGATACTCTGATGATTTAATTCGCCAAAGATACGGCTGATTTCGGTATGCACGAATAAAGTCTTCCAGTAATTCTCGGTTCACCTTCTTCAGATTGCAAAACATGATGATAAACGCTACGACACAGAGTAAATTCACGACTGACGGTTGTTTGTACAAGCTACATCTACACACGTTGTGTTTCGCTTGCACAAATACGGCTCGTCCAAGCCTGCATCAAGCGGCATGCACAATTAAAATGCTTGCTCAAAATTTTCATACAGACGCTACAGTTTCCTTGTAGAAAAAAGATTGATCATGCGTGCTTGTCAAGATTGCATTTAGGTGTGCATCCCTCTTAACAAAAATTTTTATTTTAAAAGCAATCAATTACGGAACACTAATTGCATAAGTCCGACTTTTACTTGGCCGGTTATTTTAAATAATGCCGATAAAGTGTTCAAAAAGTATTGAACCTTTTGCTAGTTACATACCTTTAGTATCATAGATCTCAGGTAATATAAGATGCATCGAGTCATACTTAACGTGAGTTGAAAGCTGAGATCTGACGGTAGTAGTCGTCCGAAAACTTAATTTAGAGATCCTTGAATATGAGTTAAATTTCTGTAAAAGTTCGCTGCAATTTTATTTTGATAAAGGCACGAATGCTATGCAAGCCTATGAAGAAATTAGTGCGCTTTATAGTTATTTTCAAAATCAACAGCTAAGAGATGGTTCAGTTACTTTTGTTCCGGAAACTCCGATGTCTAAGATGCCCCTTCCACTATGACAACGTCAGTCCACGCACATCTTTGGTGACTCGGCAAAAATTGAGAGAGCTTCGCTGGAAAGTGTTAACACATTCTCAGTATAGTCCGCACCTTGCACCGCCAGCTTATCATTAGCTTTAATCTTTGCAGAACTCTCTGAATGGTTAGTTTGAAAGCAGACCTGTGAAAACCGCTCGTCACAATTTTTTGCACAGAACCTACAGAAGTTCTACAGTGACGGAATTATGGTGTTTCCAGAAAAACAACCAAAGTTCATCGAATAAAATGGTACATATTTGGTTTAATAAAGTTCTTTAAAAATATAAGAAACAATTGACTCAATTTTGACTTTATAAGGTTCGATACTTTTTCGACAACCTAATATCTGGATACTTTTTAATATAATAAAATAATACTATATACAGTATGTCAAGTAAGAACGTGATTCTTGAAAAAATGTGTTTTGAGAACATTTTTTGTCCTCAATGTATTCTTTATTGTGCTAATAACGGCGCAATTAGTTTAGTAAGGTGTTTAATCCATCGCCTCTTGCATGAAATTTTCTGCATACTCTGAAAATTTTTCAAATCTCGCGAGTCTCTGAGTCAAAGTTCTCACAATCTTTTCTTTGACCTTTTTCTTTACAAGGGGCCAAACTTTTTCAATAAGGGTGGCGTCCGGTGATTGTGAGGGCCACTCTAGTATCTTACCGTGGGCCGAAGCGAACCAATTCACGACGTGATTTTCGCCCAGCAAATGTTTCTTCAACGTGCTTCGGAATTTGACATCATGAGCACGAAGGTGTTATCGAATCGTCTCATGGGATACTTTCAAACCTGAGTTTCTTAATTTTGCCGCTCCTTGACGCAGGGTCAATTTCGAGTGAAAACAAAGACACGATTCGTTTTTCGAGCCATGTTTGGTAAGTCGTCGACACTCTTCGTCTCTTAAAAATGATTTACCCACTTCTTGACAAATGATACTTTTTAATATATTTAGTGGCCGCGGAATTTGTAATTTTAGGCCCCTTTGAATAGGAATAAAGAAAGACTGCCTCGAATCGACGCGGAAATAAGTGATTCATTTTGGATTTTACGTAATTTCGACGAAAGTTCGGAATCGACTGTCATTTTTACTAAAATGCGTTGTAAGCAAAGGTTCTTTCTACCGATTTTTTGTTGAATCGCTAGAATCGCGTCTACCTATCGCGTTGTTACTTGACAGACTGTAAAATAGACATATGAAGAGATTGATAATATTTATTTGAAGACAGATTTTCCAATAAGTCTGCAAAGCTTAAAATTGGTCAAAATATCACAATAAATAAAATATAGCCAACATTAAAAATACACACAACAAACAAAGGAGTCTAAATGACGTTGAAATATAAATAATAAATAACGACTTTCGTGTCAAGATACTCCTAAAATATGCAAGGTTTCACTTCGTTTTTGCATTTAAATGGTCACCTTTTCAACTAATTAAAAGTAGTGAACCATTTTACACTAGAGGGCATTGCTAAACATTGCTAAAAGTAATGACGGCATAGTCAGATTATTTCTGATAATGGGTGTTTTGAGTAATTATAATATGATATTTTGGTTTTAGTATAATAAGCATGATTTCTTGTTTCAAGTCGAATCTTTCTGGAAACATTGATATGTTTGAATACTGGACGCTGTCAAGAGGTACGCATTTTAAATATCTCTCGAGAAGCTTATCTTTCATATACTTTTAGGTGTTTTTGCGGGATAGAAGAACGCACTTGAATTTGGGAGTTTACCTCAAAACATAGTTCCATAAACATAGCAAGAATAAGAAACTGCTGTAGTGAATCATATTGTAACTTATAGTCTTGTATCTAATTTTTTGCATATGACAATATACCTTTAGTTTACTACACAGCATATCAGTACGTGTCATCATCATACAGCCTCCCGCATCCATTGTCGGACATAGGTCTCAAGATATCCCCAGATTACTCTATTCTGGGCAGTCACAGTCCAATTCGTCACAACTCTCTTCAAATCGTTACTCCATCGGGTAGGGGGTCTGCCTCTGCTGCGTTTATCAGCCCTTGCTCTTCATTCGAGGACCTTTTTCATCCAACGACCATCCGCCGTTCTGGCAATATGTTCAGCCCATCTCTATTTCGATCGTAAAATATGCTCTACGATGTCGTTTACTTGCATTCTGCTGCATATTTTTTCGTTTTTCACCTGGTCTCCGAGACTCAACCCAAGCATTGACCTTTTCATGTTTCTTTGTGTCACTTGTAATTTCCTTATGGGTGATTAAGTGAGGATTAAAGTCTCTGCGCCATATGAGAGAACTGGTATGATGCACTGATTGCATTTCACTTCAAGCTGTCTTCCTCCCTCTCATCTTTCCATAGACTGCCCAGCCCAAAGTAATTCTTCTAGACAGCTCAGGTGTTTCGTTGTCTTTGCTGACGCTTTCTTCATGGCCCAGATATGCATAATTATGTACTACTTCTACACTTGTATTTCCGTGTTGTATTGGTGTACTTGGTATTATGTTAGTCATCATTTTAGTTTTGGTAAAATTTATGTCTAGTCCAACTTTGCAGAATGCAACATCTGGAACTCTTGGAGTAAATTTTTGGCTTCTTCGAGGTTGTCCGATGTAAGGACAATATCGTCCTCAAATCAAACATGATTCAGTCTTTGTCCATCAATGACGACACCTTAATGTTCACAATCTGCCTTTTGAAGGCGTATTCGAGCACTGTTGTGAATAACTTAGTGAAAATATAGCACCCTGTTGACATCTAATTTGATATGTATTTTATTGGTAAGCGAGTGAAGATTCACAGATGTTGTTGCATTTAGAAAGATATTTCTGATAATGTTGCAATATCTTTGATCGATTTTACTGCCTCGCAACGTTGCCAAAATTTCAGGTACTTCTACCGTGTCGAATGCTTTACGGAAGTCGACAAATATGAGGACTACGGGGCGATTGTACTCAATTATTTTGTCAATGAGAGTCTTTAGGGATTGGCGATGATCATATGTACCATAGCCAGAGCGAAAACCAGCCTGCTTTCGGGGTTGATAGAAGTCTAATTTGGCTTTCAATATATTCGCAATTATTCGTATTCAGAACGTGTATTTTACTCAAAATTTGGCGGTATTGACAATAACAAATCAAAACAGACAATTAATCTCGTTTAATTCTATTGCCTGTTTTGATTGGTAAATCCCGCCAAATTCTCTTTGCTATAAACATCTCCACGCTCTTTTGTTTACAGTATTGTAAAATGACGTTTTTTTCTAAATTAAAAACTCCCATAGCTTCGTATTTTTAGATTAGATGGTATACTCTTATAAATTATTAGACAAATGAATTCAAATAAATATTTCTATTTCCCAGAGTAAAGCACAGGTATTTTAAATTACTTTGATTTATTGTAACAAAATTATCAATTGTATTTTTAATTTAAATCTATTAAATTAACAGTCACACTTCTGTGTTAAATTTATCTTATGTATAAAATAACCTAATTGGATTTGGCGTTTACAGTCTTATTTTATGAAGTTGCGTTCATTGATGTTGGTAATATGTGATCGTATTTTCTGAGGCCTGTTGTAAATTTGATATAATTATTATATTAAATTTTCAATTTCTTATTCTCATTACAATTGCTATTTGTATAGTATGGATTATTACTGTAATCTAGTCCACTTAAAAACAATACAATCAGCAATTTTAATTTTTGCGTTAACATAATTTTTAAAATTAAATTTCTTTCACTATATGTGCTTTATGTGCTTTTAAAATTTAAATGTTAATTAATAGTTACGCCAAAATTTTGTTCCAGATTGTACTTCTAGTATTATTAATTTACTGCTAAGAGTAACGCTAAAGTCAAGACCATTTCTTAGGTTTAGTATTATTAAGTTAGGATCGATTAAAAGTCAGTTTTACTTATTTTTAGTAGTTTTCAGGCACATTAATTTATAGCCTTACCAATATTAAAGAAATCTTTACTGATTCAGTGTATATAATTTTTAGATTATTACTGTTAGTTAGATTGTTATGCTCAGTAACGCTAGCACAAAATAGTCAGTTAAAAGTCAAAAGTATATAAGATCAATATTAATAGATCAAAAATTGATCCTTAGGAAACACCTCTTGAGACATTAGCAAGCCTCTGATAAGTATTTAGACAACAATATATCATGACTCGTTCTAGTCACATGCCCCGCCCATTGGAACTATGTAGCTCTCGTAGAGTTTTGTTTTTAAGGTCATGAAGATATGCCTGTTTTTTAGAATGAATCCCAGTTTTTAACATGCAGTCCAGCTGAGACTGATTCGCCTCGATATTTTTGATTTGTCCTTATTCAATCTAATCTTATGTCCCAAGTATATATACTATTTCACTTACTCGATCTCTTCCGTGCCGTCTTAATTTTTCTGTTTGGTGGTCTTAAAATTTTTGCTTGCTTGATGTTCAATTCGAGTCCAACTTTCTATAAAGCTTAATTAAGTTGTTCTATCTTTGTTTTGAGTTCTTTTAGATCTTCGCTGTACAAATGAGGGTAGGTGGACAACAAAAATACTTAAGTGGAGACCTTAAGAGAGCAAATGAAGTGATGGAAGACCAATGAAAGGATAAACTGATGATATCATGTTGATAGCAGGCAGTAGTTGGCTCCATATTACACAGGATAGAGACAATTGGCGGAAACTTGAAAAAGCCTACCTGCTGCAGTGGAGAAACATTGGCTTATAAAGAAGAAGAACAAGAAGAAGATATCATGATTCAAAGAATCAAGTGTCCTAGCTAGAACGAAGAAAACTATCAAGGACAAAATCTGTCCGAAATACACTAAGATGAAATATTTAAAAAAAATATCTTGTTTTATACAATAGACAAAATTAGTGTATTTGGAAGTTACTTAGATATTTAGTGTATCAATTTTGAGTGTATTTTTTATGCAGTATACATAAAATGTGTAATAACACAATATGATGTCCTAATAAATGTGACTAGAATAAGACGTATAATTTTTTGGATAGTTATAGATACATTTTCAGTTAGACGATCTTGATTTTCGCAATACAGATTTTTGAATAATGGTACTTTTGAATTTTCGACAGTCTCCAACTTAAAAAAAAATATGATTGTATTTTTCTACCTTATTTTTTTTATTATTCTTTGCGATGATTTCAACTGATTCCAACATTTATTGTGAACAACGATGATTAAAAATCATTTTGTAACATTTGGTCATTATAGACATTGGTACTTTTAATTCTAGTTATTCCGGCAAGGTTTCAAGTTGCGATTTATCCTTAATCCCATAGACCACTATACATGGTAGAGGTGCGGGTGAACATGGATATCTTAGAAGTTTTAACAAAGTCCTAATCGTTGGCAATCACTGTCATTTCAACCAGGAGAATATCAACGTTTGTTAACGTGTTCGGAACTCGCATTTTACTGCACTGACGATGAAATTTTTATTTTATATATGTAATATTTTGAAAAATCATCAGGTAACATAATATAGAAGATCCAAACACAAGTACAGGTGAACAAATATTAGAGGGCGCCAGTTTTAAACCAAATTTGCTATTACTATTATGTTTTAAAAGTTTAACTTAAACTTCTAAAATCTCATATTTGGATTACCTAAATTTTACGGTTGTCTTGAGGAGCTTCCACAAACTTGTATAAAATTACACTTTTGATAAAGTCAGTAATTTCATATTTTAATTTACTTGAAAATTTTTAAATGGTACTATAAAAATTCTAAAAAAAAAAATTGTCCATACCACTGATAACAGAACACCGCATTTTGTATTGTTGCATGATCTTATATTTTAAAAAGAATAGATGGCAGAATATACTCTCATGTATTTTAAAGCACCAAAAATCACTCATTTTTAATATAAATAATATGTACTATATTCTTCTTATCGTCTGTTCAAAATATCAGCTTATTGCCTTTAGTAATACTCTCTGAAAGAAAAAAAAATGGAATATGAGTAGTTGGATAGGTATCAGCTCAATTTCTCAATGATTTTCTAATGTTTATATGGTTTAAAATAAATTTAAATTACCAGTTTCACAGAACTAAGATACATATTAGTTCACAACTAATTTAAACAAAAATTTCTATGTATGGAATTACATGTTACGTAAACACCAGAAGAATTTATAAGGATAATTATATTACTTTTTAATTTCTGAAATGGTTTCTATTTCCCTATATAATAATATAGACAATTTGTAATATTAAAATTAGTTTCGAAAGCAATGAGCTGCTCACCTAATCTTTCATAAATTTCTCTTCCACTAGCATATACTGAAAAAAATCCAAGAGTCATAAGCCACAAGCACATCATTTTTATTAGTCCACACATTATCGTCATAAATTTAACCTAGCGTTAACTTTAATACTTGTAATTGTTGTAATATTACGTTTTGACTCACAATAATTATTACTTGCATAAATAAAAAATATTGAATTTATAATTATTATAACTTCCTAATTAAGAAGTCAGATTTTGAATTTTGTTTTACGGGGTACTATATATAAAGTATCTACATAATTTTTCGTAGCTAATAATTCGTAATTTAATCAGCAGTATTAATTTAATTAAATATTACTATTTGTTAGCGCGCCACGAATTACAATTATCTTCCAAAATTCGTGTTTCTGCGTATTGTCGCGTCGCTCTATTTAGAATGTCGCTAAACCGTGCTCAAACGAACAGAGCCAAAATAGAAACTGGCTTCAGCTTTACTTCTAAAGTGAGTCTCTGTGTGTGCTATAAGCATAGCACAGGCGCTTTTTAGTTTGCGTTGGCGCTTGTATATTTTTCTCTTGTACATTTTGACTGGGCTGTTATTGCTTTTATCGCTGGTTTTTGGTGATTACGTTTGCTTTTATTTAACACATTGACTTTTGCATTACTTGTTGTTCTTGAAAATAAGAGTTCGTCGTTTTTGAAATGAGCCAGTCCCAACGGTTTTCTTTTTCTTCGTGATACTTTGTTTAAGTTGCAATCTGTTTACTTTTCTCTTATCTACTCTCTTTAAATATAACAGAAACCCATGAAACAGAATATTTTTTTCGGATAACAAGTTATCGTATATTTTAAAACGGGCAGATTATAGAATATGGTTCCAGGTGTCCCAAAGTAAAAACAAAAATTGCTGTTTTTTTTTTTAAGATTCTTAAAAAAAAATGTCCGAACCATGCAGAAATCCTTTGGTGATAAATTATAAAAACCAAAAGATGAAAACTTAGTGAGGATGGTTTTGCAGGAAAGAAGATATGGCAGAAAACGTAAAAAATCTAGGTGAAGAAGGGAGATAAGACCCATAGAAAAAAAATGTCAGTTATTAAAGGAAATGAACAATGTAAGGCTGCTGGTATCAATAAAATGCCAACAGAACCCTTAGTATGCAGTTAAAAAAGCGAACAACTTGTCAAGGTTGTAGTTTTGATAGGCCAAGTAAATGCGCTGCTGGTAAAACCTTATAAATGGCAACAAGAACGGTACTTGCACTGAAGTAGCGATTAACGTTGGTTTTGAATCACTTCAGATTATACTCGGTGGTAAACAAAGTTCAGGGCAGGTTTTTCCATGAAAAGACCTTCTGAAAAAGTCGTATTCGTGACCAGTTAAACTCGGACGGACGGATGCTGATGTGCTGGCCATGTGACTAACCTGAACTGACCTGCATCACCTTTGGATAGAAGCGACGAGCTACTTCCTTTGGTCATATCATATTTATAGAACTGACACAAGGACTTGTGATGGTTTAAGTTCAAAGGTTTATAAATTAAAATTTACGGTCAAAATTTCACTACAGATGTAACTTAACGCTCTTGAAGGCTTTACATCTGCCTCGTCAAGGAATATATCTGAGACCTGGGGGTCTCCTTAACAGTTCGCCTAGAGATAAATGTGGTAAAAGGACTGTACCCTAGCAGAGAAGACAGATTATGTAATAGATACAATTGCGATGTGAATAGATCCCCAATATATCTATGTAGAGTTCTGTGATGTTAACTTTTGAGAACATACAATTGCCTAATTACTTGTAACATTAAACTCAAATGTGTTACTCTAACCCTAAGATCTTTGTCTGAGTGTAGCTTCCTACTGTCTGCGGGTAACTAGTATTCCAGCGCTCAGGACAAATGAAGAAACATAGGGGTTGTCATTAGCCAAGCCGTAAATGCATTTTTGCTCTATTTCAGTTGATGGTTAATAAAAGATGAAAGAGTGTTGAAGACAGAAACCACAGAAGACGAAAGCCACTTACAAGGCACGCAGTCTAAGGAAACTCGAAAGCCATAAACAAAATCATTCAAACTATTTAGAGATATTACTTAAACTGTAAATAACGTTCAATGGCTCTATTCCAAAGCTGTGTGACATAGGCTAGGATATCTCTCGTTACTAATTCTCTATTGGTGAACTTAAATGATGTCAGATCATTTTCAGAATTTAAAAAGATTGATAACCTCTCCACATCTCTCGATATTACTGAAAGCTAGGTGACTGATCCGTAATTGTATGTTTTTTTTTGCTTTTCTAAGTATCGGCTGGAGTGTGTGAAGTGCATTTTTAATAATAAGAAAATATTTCTTTGTTGGAGAATTGACGAAGCGAAGGATACAAGGGTATAAGTAATATGATATCGCAACCATTGGCTGCTTTGTGGATACATGCGAAAAGCAGTGGTAAACTTTTTAATGGGTAATTAAACTTTTACGTTTTCCCTGAAAATTTTGCCAGATAAAAAAAAGTTTACACAGAAAGTTACTTTGTATTTGTACAAGCTACTATACACAAAATTTCTAAATTTAATTTCCTTTGCGAATTTATCTTGCACTTGGAAACTGCAAAAGAATAGACGAAGATTTATAAACTGTTTATCGTCTACAAGTAAACGTACGGTTGTTCTAAAACAATACAAGTCAAGTGAGTACGGTAAAGTGCTTACACTATTACCATTAGGTAGTTACACTGCTCAACACTGACATTAATTTACATATATTTGAAATATAATGGTTTTACTACTTTTTTTTAACATATAAGAAAAAATGATCAGGTACACGTTGGACTTGAGCAATTAGTGTTCCGTATTGTGTGTACCTTCAAAATATTTTTTTTTTTTACGGAGGTATAAAATGATCAGTGACTTCACAAAATATACCCTAGATGAGTTTTCAATAAAGGAATTAGGAACTCAGATTATAAACATGTCTAGTCAGCAGGTTAATCACACCAATCAGAATAAGATAAAATAAATCCTGATATGTATATAACAGGGAGGCTAAAATGTTTTTGGTCTGCCATATAGATGTCGCCCTTTTCAAAAAATCCATATGATTTTTAGAAAGTACCAACCTTCAAACGATACTTGTCAAAATTTCATGAGGATTAGTTTACAAGCTACAGTAGCTTTAGTGACGCTACTTTTGATATTTTCAAAACAATGGAAAAAATCGAATTTCGTGTGTTGATTAAGCATTGTTTTTAATGGGAAAAAATACCGTTCAAGCAAAGCAATGGCTTGATAAGTGTTACGGGAACTCTGCTCCTGGAAAATCACTTATCATTTACTGGTATGCTGAATTTAAACGCTATCGTACAGACAGAAATGTTGCTGTACGCTCTGGACGCCCAAATTAGGTGGTTACACCGGAGAACATAAAAAAATCCACAAAATTGTTTTGATTAACCGTAAAGTGAAATTGCATGAGATAGCTGACACCCTAAAAATATCAAAAGAACGTGTTGGTCATATTTTGCATGATCATTTGGGAATGAGAAAGCTCTGTTTGAAATGGGTACAGCGTTTGTTCACAGTGGACCAAGAACAACAATGTGTTGATGATTCTGAGCGCTGTTTAGACCTGTCTAAGCTCAATAAAAAGGATTTTTACATGCGATATGTGACAATGGATAAAACATGGATCCACCACTACACACCAGAATCAAATTAGCAGCCAGCTGAGTGGACAGCAGCCGATGAAAGCCGCCCGAAGCGACCAAAAACACAACAGTCGGCTGGGAAGGTTTTGGCCTCTGTATTTTGAGATGCGCATGGAATAATTTTCATCAAATATGCTATGAAGAGAAAAACCATCAATAGCGAATTTTATATAAGTTATTGGCACGTTTGAAGGCAAAAACCACAAAAAAAACGGCCCCAAATGTACAAGAAAAAGTGCTCTTTCATCACAACAATGCACCGTGTCACAAGTCAATGGTTACGATCGCAAAATTGCATGAATTGAAGTCCGAATTGCTTCCTCATCCACCGTATTCTCTAAATTTGCCCCCCAGCGACTATTATGTATTCGCAGACCTCAAAAAAATGCTCGCGGTAAAGAGATTTTGTTCCAGTGAAAAAGGTATCGCCGAACCTGAGGCCTATTTTGAAGGTAAAGACAAATGTTAGAAAAGCGTTGGACTAACTGCATCGCTCTTGAAGGAGACTATTTTTGATGAATTTTAACAAAAAAAAAATGTCTTTTAGGTAGCTAGGCCAACAACTTTTCAGTCTACGTTTTATCTTAATATCCAATATGTATTTTCACGTTGTTTTTAGTAAATAATTTATAATAATTATGGCATTTTAGCTACCTGATAGCCAATAAATCAATCTAACTCAATTTAGAATCCTGTAATAAAAGTTTAAAACAAATATTTACTTTCTAAATAATTGTTTAATAATAAACAAATAAAATTAAATTATTTCCAGTTAGTACTAAATACTTGAGAAGATAGCTACCACTCCCGGTTCAATTGACAACTTTCGACGAAATGAACCTTCACCATTTTGGCGAACAACTAATTTTTTTTTATACCAGATAAATTATCAACGGTAATGCACTCGTGATAATTTTCGCTTAAGCTACACTTTATGAAGATTATTTTGGAATTTTGTCAAAATTTTTTGATCAATACTTTTCGAGATAGGGTAGCTGAACAGGGATCTTTGGCCATTCCTTTAAAAACAATACGAAGAAAAGTATGCGCAAGTATTACATCATATATATTTTTGAACTTGTGTTTTCACAAGCTTTCATTTGACATCCCACTCGATAATATGGTAATTTTTTTTCACTTCCGATTTCATCCCATAAAACTAACCCCTTAGGTCAAAACACCACAGTCTGATTGGGCCGTCAATTCCTATATTTGCGCCAAATTTTAACTTTTTATGTCAAATAGTGTCGGAGAAAATTAGGTGTGATAGACGGACGGACAGATGGACGTACGGAACAGGTAGTGTTCCGCTTTTTTATTAATAACTGGGCAACTTACATATTTTTTGAACATCACTTTAACAACTTCCTGCTGATTAAAGATATAATATGATTGACTTCATTACTTTTATAAACTATGTTTTTACATTTTCCCCAGTCCCGTGTAACTAGCTGGCGAAAAATTGTGTTGGTTTTGTTTTATGAGCATAGCATATGTACTGCGGGGAATTCCCTAAAGCGCTATAGGAGCGACGCGTATGCGGAAAAAGCGAAGCGAGAGATGACAAGCTGAATGTGAAGTATTAGCCCTATGTCTATTCCTAGCATGCACGGCTTTGAGTGGGATTAAATGGGCTATATCCATAGAACACTTTTCATAAAAATGCTTGTAGAATAGACTCAAGTCGCCAACAGTTCTTCGATGTTCCAATGAATCAAGGTTGTTGGACAGTTCCGAGACTCCATCAGGCGAACAACACTCTTTTGAATAAAATCCAGTGCAGTTTTTGTTTTGGAGAAGAACCCCAAACATTCAATCGTTGGTTGAATTTGAGCTTTGTACAAAATTAACAGTTGTTGTGGAGTGTAATTCTTTCTAGTTCAAAATAATATCCCAGCTTTTGAGAAGCTCTCTTTGCTCTACCTCGAACATGTTCATGCCAAGAATATTTGATCCCAAATTAACGCCCAATAAATTTTATTGGGTTCAGCAATGTTAACTTTTTTAGAAAAAATTGACACCTGCTTTTCTATAGCATTAAATTCTACTTGGTTACTATCACCCCAAGATAGAATTTCCTCCAGGTCTTTATTAAGCTGAACGACTTCCTGCAATCTACTGATAGTTGCATGAGCAGCCGATGCTTGAGCACTCAAAGTGAATGAAGAACTAAGCATGCTGTCATCTGCAAAGCTGTAGATAGGATCCTTGGTCCTTTCCAGCAGATAGTTAATTTAAACGAAAAAGAGAGTAGGAGACATGGTAATAAATTGGTAGCTCTGAATCATTCAAAACCCAGACAGTCAATGTTTTATGATCGTTGCCGTTGACGAAACATGTATTCTCAGTTATTGCAGAACCGTGGCGCTTCCAGGAAATTCGACAAGTATAATAACTAGTAAAATTTCACCAGTGATAACTTCTACAAACGTAGAAACTTGTATAAAACAGATGTTTCTAATATATAAAACTATATGCCCCTTAAATTCACCATTGTAAATATTAGGTCTTAAATTTGTATATATATATATGGTATATTCAGCTTATTAGATAAGAAACTGGTACTACTGACAGTTTTAGAAATACCGCGAGTTCAGTTGCTCAGATTTCGCAGGTGACAAATTTTGTAGGGCGATCGGTACGAAGAATATAAAAAAGAAAGAGGTTTTTTCCGTACAAAATTTGTAGAATTATGATGGCCCTTTTGACTTCTGTGTATGGTCGATGTCGACTTCAATTTCCCGAAAAAAAATTTATTTTCAGATGAACTAACATTCACTTCAAACCGAACCGTAAGGTTACAAAATTATAAGTGTTGGACAATTAAAAACTCAGAATTTATTGCTGATAGTAAAAATCAGTATAGTTTTATAGTGAATGTGGCTGTTGAATTTTAGATAGGAAGATTGCAGGACTATTTTTTCTGAGGGATAATTTAAATACTGTTAGGGATAATTTAAATACTGCTAGATACTTGTTATTATTAGAGAGAATTGTCAGACTTTCTAGATAATCTCCCTTTAATCGAATGAAGGCGTGGGTGCTTTCAGCAGGATGACACTAATATTCACTACACCAGTAATGTAAGGAACTAATTGCACGAGTCTGTCCTACCAGATCCAGCGATATATCACCTTTAGCCATTTTTTGTGGGGGTACTTAAAAAATGCGGTTTATAAAAATCGGCCTTTCAGAAATCATTGGCATTTGGAACAAATTATTAGAAACTGTATAAGTCAAATAACTTCTGAATAACTTAGAAGTGTTTCAAGAGTAATACGACCTCGGAACAATATAGGTATTATCTATGGAGCCAAATGGTGAGCATACGGAGTTTTAGTACCTATTTAACATTTTATTTTTAAATTAAGTTAATTTTGTTGCTTTTAGTATTATTAACCGAGTTGTTCAATACCTAACACGTACTTTTTGAGAGAATAAATTTAATGTTCTAACAAAGCGTTGAAATATTTGTTAAAATAGGTAAATTTCTACCCTAGCATATAGGAGTATTTTAATTCATAAAATATCGATAAGGCTAGTAAGATCACTGCAAAAGCGATTGCAAAATTTATATTTTAAACCTAAGCAAAACTTGACAAGTATCAGAAAACTGATACATTTTAAAACACTTGAGGATATGTTTTGTTATCAAACACCGAAATAGTAATTACATACAAATTATTGCAACAGTTTAAGAATAAATTCATCTTTTGAATTAATTCTCCCAGTTATCAAAAAAAAACACAAGAATATTTCTAGTTGTGATCAAAGCAAAAGAAATTTACCTTAATTAAACTATTTAGTTAAAAAAATTAAAAGTTTTTAGCTAGATAAAGACATATTAAGAAAAAATTAAGATTTAAATTTTTTTCATGTAGATGTCCACAACTTTGCATGTAGGATTTAAATCAAATTGCAAAAACTTTTGTATATATGTTGTATATATATATATATATATATATATATATATATATATATATATATATATATATATATATATATATATATATATGTATATATATATATATATATATATATATATATATATATATATATATATATATATATATATATATATATATATATATATATATATATATATATATATATATATATATATATATATATATACAGTGACCGTCAAAGAGTTCGCCACATATGCGAATGTTTTTTTATTACTAGAATATCTAAATTTGGATATTATATATATATATATATGTATATATATATATATATATATATATATATATATATATATATATAACATATATATATATATATATATATATATATATATATATATATATATATATATGTTATATATATATATATATATATATATATATATATATATATATATATATATATATATATATATATACAGTGACCGTCAAAGAGTTCGCCACATATGCGAATGTTTTTTTATTACTAGAATATCTAAATTTGGATATTCAAATAATAAAAAAATTCCCTTATGTGGTGTACCCTTTGGCGGTCATGTATATAACTATATATATATATATATATATATATATATATATATATATATATATATATATATATATATATATATACAGTGGCCATCAAAGAGTTCGCCACATATAGGAATGTCTTTTCATTATTAGAATATCCAAATTTCTTTTTCGGGTAATCAGTTCCACATGTCCGGTAACCTAAAAATTGATTTTGACATATGTCACGTCACCGTTTGTATGACGGAAAATTTAAATATACCTATATGGATTTGAGAAAAGAGAAAGAGAGAATATATATATACATATACATATATATATATATATATAATATATATATATATATATAATATATAAATATATATATATATATATATATATATATATATATATATATATATATATATATATATATATACATATATAGTAGAACCCCGATTAACCGAGTCGCGATTATCCGAGCTCCGAATTAACTGACCCAATCTAAGAACCTGATTATACGGAGTACGCGCGTCTATGCTGGATATTAACCGAGCTTTTAAAATATGTCTGTACATATGGGCCTTCGGGGAATCCCCCTGGCCCGCGTGAGGGGTTCCCCTATTTATATTTTTGGACTCTCTCAGCATGTAAATTTGCGGGAATGCAGTGCGTTATAGCGTTTACTACAGAGAAATACGAGTATACTCACATAATTTATTTGGTTGGAGTTCTGGTAGTTAAGTGTAATTAATACGAACTGCTTTGTTTGAATTTTTGTTTGTCGTATCATAATGGAGCAAAACAAGCGTAAAAGAATCATCGTTCCTATTGAAGAAAAATTAAAAGCCATCAGAAGAATTGAAGCAGGAAAGACAATTAAAGTTGTTGCACGAGATTATGGAGTAGATGAGGTAACAGTTGGAGATTGGAAAAGAAACCGCACCAAATTAGAAGAGTGGTGTATAAATCAAGCCTTCTCGTTTTCAGGAAGAAAATAAGTGAAAACCGGCGACTATGAAAAGGTTAACGAAGCTTTATTCATGTGGTTGAACCAACAGAGATCAAAAGGTGTGCCTCTGTCAGGTCCAATTTTACAACAGAAAGCAATAATGATTAGTAGGCAATTCCCAGAGATTGATCAGTTTTACCGCCAGTTCTGGATGGCTTGACCGCTGTAAAAAACGGTACGATGTACGACAACTGACTGTATGTGGTGAAAAATTTTCTGCTGATGTGTCATCAATTGAGGAGTTTAAGCAGAACTTTAAAAAGCAAATCGAAGATTGTGGATACACATGTGATTAAATTTACAACTGTGACGAAACTGGTCTAAATTATAAAATGCTTCCATCAAAAACATTGGCATCTCGACAGGAAAAATCAGCTCCTGGGCACAAACGAAGTAAGGAAATATTAACTATAATGGTATGTTCCAATGCATCTGGCAAGACACAATCCCACTGATGGTGATTGGCAAGTCTGCACGTCCAAGAGCTTTAAAAGACATCTCACCCAAAGCCCTACCAGTCTATTACAAAAGTCAGAAGAGCGCATGGATGGATGCGACCTTATTTACTAACTGGTTTGAAGAAAAGTTCGTGCCGTCTGTGACTAAATTTATGAACAGAAACCGTCTTCCTATTAAAGCAATTTTGCTAATGGATAATACCCCCTCTCACCCTGGAGAAGGACTTCATGTGGGCGAAATTGTTGTAAAATTTTTTCCTTCAAATGTAACCAGCATAATGCAACCAATGGATCAAGCCATCCTCGAAAACATTAAGAAAAATTATAGGCGTTTATATCTTGAACATCTGTTAGAATACGCAGAAAAGGAGGATATTATCAATGGGATGAGAAAGGTTACACTGAAAAATGTTATTTATTGGGTAAGTCAAGCTTGGGATTCCGTGCGTACTACCACTATTCAAAAATCTTGGTCAAAAGTTATTGATTTTGAGGACTATAATGACAGTGAAGATGATACTCTTTTAAATGAATTAGCTTTGAAATTGAGAAGCCATGGAGAAATGTCCTGACAAATTTTGACAGCGAAATAGAAGAAAAAGAAACAAGTTTATTTAAATTAAAACAAAAATTAAAAGGTTGCGAAAATGTGACAAGAGAAGATGTTGTTGAATGGATTACGGTAGATGATTTAGAAGAAGAAATGAGTATTGAAGAAATAACGAATGCCTTTCAGGAAACCGAAAAATCAGATGACGATGACGATGGCGAAGCGGCGGTGGATGAACAATCTTCCACTCAGATCTCTCATCAAGAAGGTTTTGCTTCTTTGGAAAAAGCTTTGAGGTATATCGAACAACAACCAGAGGCAACCCCAGCGGACTTGCTTCTTCTTAATAGATGGAGAAAAATTGCAGCGAGAAAAAGAAGATGCAATATGAAACAGAAACGCATAGATAACTATTTCACTGTTTTATAATGTATGTACCCATTTTATATGTTAAAAACGTTAATACATCGGTTTAAAGTATTGGTGTTTAGTTTTTGAATGAATAAAAAACAAATTCGGATTATTCGAGTTTTCAGTTATCCGAGGAGGGTGTCTATATATATATATATATATATATATATATATATATATATATATATATATATATATATATATATATATATATAAATTCCAGATTTTACAGTAGCGAGTAGCAGCAGCATCAAGAGCACTTGAAAATGCCAAATAAGGTTTTGGCGAAACGTCGTGCAAGTCCATTGCATGACGGACGAACGGATTGAAACCCGGAATTTTAATTACATTCCACCATCCGTGAAAACCTCTATTGTAACATATGTATATATGTATATATATATATATATATATATATATATATATATATATATATATATATATATATATATATATATATATTTATATATATATATATATATATATATATATATATATATATATATTTATAAATAAAAAATTTGTCATTGATAAACTAAAAATCTATTGAAAAAGCAATGGCGAATAATACACTTAAGTTTGTTAATGATGTGTTGTTAATAAAGGATGGTAACAGAATTTAGCAAAATTCAAACACTTCAAATTTAAATAATATACATAATTAAATATTTAATATATGTAAGTTGGAACTTCAAGTAGTTTAATAATAGAAAATTGGCTGCAATAAAGAACTAGACCGACGAAGTCGAACTGGAAATCCTTTAATTAACAGTCTCCTAAAAAGGTTTAAGTTGTAGCTTCGAGTTAAGTAATATTTTAATTTTACTGACTTGATCTATAACATCTATAAATTTTGTTTAGAGTCATTTTTAGTGTTGGGTATTGTATTATGGTTTATACATTTTCAACTGGAAGGTATTTTCGGCGCTAAATTTTGTCACTCGCTTTATATCAGTACATTAAAATAATTTATACGCATATTGTCGAAACTAGGGCATTTCTGCCGTATATACTTGAGTCCGTAAATTACTTATTTCTCATTTGATTTCAAAGTAATGTATTTGTATTTGGAGAAAAAGGTAATATAGGGAGTTTAGTGGTGTTGACAACGTCATCAAGTAGAATGTGTGAGGATGTCGACTCTGTTTTACATGGTGATATGTCAGCCAAAGGGCTTATAGCTAGATCCAACAATAACCATATGACATATAATATAAAAATTTAGGAATTAACGCGTATTACGTCAAAACTCAGGTTTGCTCTGAAATAATTTTGAAAAATAAAAAGCAGATACAGAATACATTACGATACATACATTACAATAAGTTAGTACAGATGTTGACTTGAAAATTTTAGAAACTAAGCATAATTTCGTAGTTTTATTATTTAGGAGTTAATATTTTTATTGGCAAAAATAAATATAAGGTTACCATAATCTTGCCATAATTTTACAGCAAATATTTCAAACGTGCCCTTTTATTGCTCATAGAAGCTAAGTACCGACCAATCTAATTTTCTCGATTTCTTACAAAAATACTCGGAGTAATTTCTACTGGTTCTATAGAAATGCGAATATAATTAAAATATAGTAATAAAATTTATGTGCTAACGTAAGTAAAACAAAATCATTATACCAGGTGTACAAGTATGAAATGCGGATTTTTTTCTAAAAAACATGTTAAATTCGGAAGAATGATAAAAAGTGCTTTACTCAAAGTGTGCTCCATCGCTTGTTATACATTTTTTTCCCATCTTTCGGGCAATTTGTGAATACCACGCCAGTAAAAAATCTTCTCCTTTTGCTGCGAACCATTCATCGAGCCATTTTTTCACATCGAACAAAAGCGCTGCTCAGCAAGTGCGTGACCCATCGATGCAAACAAGTGGTAATTGGAAGGAGCCAAGTCTGGTGAGTAAGCCGTATGGGGTAGAACTTCCCAGCTGAGTGCTTCCAACGTGTCGCGAACTAGTTTTGCTGTATATGATGGAGCATTGTCATGAAGAAAAATTACTTTGTGTTGCCTCTTTCGGTATTCTGGCCTTTTTTCAAGCAGCGAACGGTTCAAATCGGTCAATTGTTGTTGGTAACGTTTACTATTAACTGTTTCCCCAGGTTTTAACAGCACATAATAGACCACGCCCCTCTGGTCCCACCAAACACAGAGCATCGTCTTTCTGCCAAAGCGATTCGGTCTTGCGGTCGATGCGGATGGTGCGCCTGGGTCTACCCTTGATTTTTTGCGCTTGGGATTCTCAAAATAAATCCACTTTTCATCCTCTTAAACTATACGATGCAAAAATGACTTCCTTTTGTACCGAGCGAGCAAAATGTCACACGTGTTTTTGCGCATTTCCCGTCGTTTGCTTGTCGTTCAACTCATGTGGTACCCATCTACTGGTCTTCTGAATCTTTCCCATCTCTCGTAGTCGATTGGAAACAGCTTGTTGACTAACGCCCTATTGTTCGGCGAGTTGTTTTTGTGTTTGCGAATCATCTTCGTCCAACAATGCTTGCAATTCCACATCTTCGTATTTTTTTTGGCGGTTTTCCACGTCCCTTGTCTACAACATCGAAGTCACCACTTTTGAAACGCCAAAACCATCGTTCACACGTATCTTGCGATGGAGCATGTTCACCATAAGCCTCTTGAAGTAATCGGTATAATTCAACAGCAGTTTTCTTCAAATGAAAATAAAAAATGAATGCTGTCCACGAATGCTCTTTGTTCGGTATAAATTTCGACATATTGGACACAACAACACAATACGACACTATGTACACACTTTTCCAATTTATCACTCGTGCGCATCTGACACTTGTTGATGACACAACAAAATGGCGCAGAGTCAAATCTTTATAGCACAAACTGTCGCCTGAAATCCGCATTTCAGACTTGTACACCCGGTATAACGCTAAAATATTAAAAAGGTCATAAAAGGCAGAATATGCAATAAAAGGAACTAATATCTTTTTTGGACAACGCTGTGCGGATACTAATTTTATTCACAACCATCCAACGTAAGAGTAAATTTCTGCTGTCTGGAGTTATTATAATTTTACAAGTATCGTTAGAAATCCTGTGTTGCCAGTTTGTAGGTTGAAAGTAAATTATTATGAAAAATAATAATTTTAAAACGTTAATATGGAAAACAAACATTAATTAAATTAAAAAAACTTTAATTAGTCATTTTTAACGATATTCTAAAATATTTTGTTGTTTGCTCAAATTAGTTCAAGATAAATTTAATCTTGTCAGTTTTTTTTTTTATCAATAACTTTTTAACATTTGAACCCTGTTATATAAGGCTTTTTATCGAGATACTCCGTAATTAAATTGCTATAACAGACCAACATAATAATTATTACAATTACGCAAGGAAGGTCTACATTTGTCGAACAAAAATACACACAATTTTTTGGACTGGTATACATCATATAAGAGAATATCCATTAATCTTTTAAGAGTCAGAAATCTCAAAAAAATTTCTCCGGCCCTAATCCACTGTTATAATCCCCAAAATTCTAAGTAAATACTTTAACGTGCTTACAACAGTATTAGCAGGATATTTTAACTTTAAGACGGATTCTGCCTCAGACTTCTCGCAGTTTCATTTTGTCTTTGGCTTTCTACTTACTATAGAAAATTAAAATAATGTATATGTATGTATGCAGATATTCTCATGTTTGTTATAAATGAAATATTGCTCAAAAGATTATACTATCGCCTGTAGAATTTACTTTTAAGCTTATTAGCATCAGTTCTGGGTATACGGCGAAAATAGATGTTTTGTTAATTAAATTATATGTAAAGTGAATATTCTGAAAAATCGCAGTATTAGGGTCATGAAATATTTTTTCTAGAAATAGTATTCTTCTTACCAGCTATGCAGGACCAGGTTACGACCCCTATGTACAGAATTATCAATGTAATTATAGAAGACCAAGATCCAAAGATCGGAGACATCAGATTCTTAATTATAAATACAGTCAATCCCTGAGACAACAAGTATAAACTCCACTGGTACCGGACTCTGTTAGTGGATCAAACAGTTGCTTAAAATAAATCAAATCATATACAGGAATTTGGAAACACAAATAGAGAGACCATGAAAAATGAATAGTATTCAAGTGATTAGTATAATTTTATCAACGACTGGCGTTCAAATCAAGATGATCGTACAAGTCGTTTAAATCTTAATAAACGATACGAGATGATGAAGAAGGCAACACAGACCACTGAAATATTAAGAAGAATGACACTAGGCGGAGCAACGTTCGGGAAAGCTATTCAAGGTACTAAGAAGCAAGAAAATCCCCATTAACCAGTGTGAGCTGCAGCTGCTTACGTATGGAGGTTAGACATGGACATTTACAAGGCTTAACATTGAAAAATTGCGTATCACATAGAGAGTAATGGAAAGAAAAATGGATAACATATTTCTAAGAGATTGGAGAACCAACAGATCGATATGGAGCATCACAAAACTGAAGGATGTCGTCGAAGAAATACCTTAAGTGAAGTTTGGCTAGACATGTAGCAAAATGTATGGATGGACGATAGAACAATACTATCCTAAAATGGAGATCGTATGTAGGTAAGTGTGGCAGAGGTCGGCAGATGAGATCAACGGATGGTATTAAAATGACGACCAGTCTATCATGGATGCGAGAAGCCCAAAACAGAAGCCAGTGATTTAATAAGAAAGGGGGCTCTGTTCAGAAATGGGCTCAAACGCCTTACGGATATATATATATATATATATATATATATATATATATATATATATATATATATATATATATATATATATATATATATATATATATATATATATATATATATATATATATATATATATATATATATATATATATATATATATATATATATAATAATATATATATATATATATATATATATATATATATATATATATATATATATATATATATATATATATATATATATATATATATATATATATATATATGGTAATAACGATTTAATACTTTTCGTAATTGATTTAATTTATCTAAAACTAGTTTTTCCTTTTATACCAGGTATTAAACCTTCTAAACCTATGCTTTATGCTGCCATAAAGAATGAAATCCATAGAATATAGCAAACTCTTAAAATTCGTAAAGTTTCTTAACATCAAAACATAATTCTGAGAGCACTTCCAAGCTATTAAAGCGAATAAAGGGTGTCAATTTGAATACCAACACCCCAAATGCCTTGAGAATTAATAGAGAAATTAAGACGAGGTTTTGAAGCCCGCCTAAAATATAGGGAAAACAATAGAACTTAAACTCCTTGCCTACCCTTAATATTGTTTAATGGGATGCTATTTTATTACAGCTTTAACGTGTAATTAAACCAAAATTTAATAGTATTGAAATTAAGGCGTCTTTTTTTCAAAATGAAATTTTTAGAATAAACTTGAATTTCTCGTTAATACTTATATTTCGTAACTAAGAAAATGCAGAGTGTTATGAAACTCATTTATTATATTTAAACGTGTGATTTTCATTCAATTCAAAGTCTCATTTGTAAGCCTTGTGGAATGAATGTCGCCAAATGTTTATCTTTTTTTTTAATAACATATTATTGAAAAATATTTTTTTAGAAAAATCGGATATTCAAGCAGAAAACAGCAATTACTGTTGGTAAATAGGAAAATTGTGCCAAAATACTTGGTCTAATAGGTATTGTAGTAAATATTTCTGGCAAAAAATGTTAAACTAAATGTTTATTCTCCAGTCTTCTTGATCTGTTTTTAACCACCAATCCGGAGATTTACACGGTCAGCGTAAATCCGCCGTTAGGTTCTTCCCACCATATACTGCTTTCGACATCGAGTGTTCTTCCAATCAGTGACCTAGAGGCGCCTAAACCGCGTAAGATTTGGCACTACAAATCTGCTAAATGTGAAGATCTCATGGAACATTTTCGAACTTTCCCTTGGTTAGACGTTTGTTTTCGATCCGACGACCCATCTGACTGCGTCAGGGAGATTTCCGATGTTATTTTGGCCGGTATGGAGGCTTACATCCCTTTTCGAAGAAATGTCCTTCCAACGGCAAGCCTTGGTTTGACCGAAAATGCAAAGAAGCTGTTGTTTCTAAACATCTTGCATACCGACAATGGCGTGAAAATCCTAACACCATAAAGCGTAACACCTTTGTTCGTGCCAGGAACAAATGCAAAGAAATTATCGACGAAACCAAGAAGGTACACAATTAACGGATTAGAAACAAACATCTCGCTTGTCCCAACAATTCCAGATCCTTTTGGTCAGTCGCTAGGGTAGTTAGTCAAAATTTCACCTTATCCACCATACCACCACTCACACGGCCAGATGATTCTATTGCAGCGACACCTGTTGAAAAGCGAACTTGTTGGCTGAACTCTTTGCTTCACATTCTACTGTCGATTTCCAAGGAAAAACACCACCTACTATTCCCATAGTGCAGTCAAGGATGCCCGATATTGTCTTCAGACAGCGTGTCATAAAGCGAATTTTGATGAAGCTGGACACCAAAAAGGCTTCTGGCGCTGACGGAATACCTGCCATAGTTCTCAAAAACTGTGCGAGGGAGCTAACACCAGTTTTCTGTAGACTTTTCAACCTATCCTACAGAAAGGGAATATTTCCTTCCTGCTGGAAATGTGCCATAGTTCAGCCGATACCTAAAAAAGGCAAGAAGACCTTGCCAAATAACTACCGACCAATCGCATTGCTTTCAATAATATCGAAAGTCATGGAATCAATCAGAATCTTCTAAAATATCTGGAAGGATTCAACATTATTAGCGATCTCCAATATGGCTTTCGTAAAAACAGATCAACAAGAGATCTTCTGACTTATGTAACACATGTTTGGAACAATGCAATTGAACACTTTGGAGAATCTCGAGCGGTTGCTGTTGACATATCCAAGGCATTCGACCGTGTTTGGCACGATGGGCTGTTGGCTAAGCTACGTTCTTATGGTATGTCTGAAAAGTTCTGTTTGTGGCTCTCATGTTTCTTCAGAGAGCGTCCTTTACGAGTGGCAGTCGACGGATTTCTTTCTAACACCTTCACTATCAACGCCGGTGTACCCCAAGGCTCCATACTGTCTCCTACTCTCTTTCTCATTTATATTAACGATTTACTGGAAAAGACCGAAAATCCAATCTACAGCTTTGCAGATGACAGTACACTTATCTCTTCATTCACTTTGAACGCTCGGACATCGGCTTCTTAGACGAATATCCGCAGACAGCAGGAAGTCATTCAACAAAGACCTGGAAGAAATTCTATCTTGGGGTGACAGTAACCAAGTTAAATTTAACTCTACAAAAACCCAGGCTGCAATTTTTTCTAAAAAAGTTAACGTTGTTGAACCCGACATAGTTATGGAGCACTCCATTCCTCTAACAGCGTTACTCAATTTGTTGGGCGTTAATTTGGGAGCAAATATGTCCTGGCATGAACATGTTGCAGGTATAGCACGGAGAGCTTCTCAAAAGTTGGGAATATTATTTCGAACCAGAAAGCTTTACATTCCACAACAACTATTAGTTCTTTACAAAGCTCAAATTCGACCAACTATGGAATACTGCTCCCATGTTTGGAGCTCCGCTCCCAAACATACACTGCATTTGTTGGATTCTATTCAGAGAAGAGTTATTCGTCTGATTGTAGACCCGGAACTGACCGGCGGCCTTGATTCGCTGGAACATCGAAGAACGGTTGGCGACTTAAGCCTATTCTACAGGTATTTTCATGGAAAGTATTCGAAGGATGTGGCTCGCTTAATTCCTCCCAAAGCGGTGCATATTAGAGGTACACGTAGCGCTGATGCTTCACATCCGTATGAGGTTCAGCTTATTAGTCCTCGTACGCTTTTATATGGAGAACATCATCCCTATAATAATTTGTCCAGGACTGTGTTTCCCACCGAGTACAATTTACAGCGATTCAAGAACAACGTGAATCGCTTTCTCCGCACACGTGTCGCTCCTGTAGCGCTTTAGGGACTTCCCTATAGCATGTGTGCTAGACCCATAAAAAAAAAACTCTCGCTAATAAAAAAACCATGCCTGATTAAATCAATAAATAATATGCTTTTACAAGAAAACAGCTTTACTACACTTGTATAATCAAAAAGGGTTGTTTTTGACAATATTTGAGTGTATCAAAAATTATTAAATCCGAAAACACCATACTAAAACTCATCAAATAAATTGAGATGTATTTTTCAAGCTTCTCTAATCAAAATATTAAGCAAATACACAATACCCTATTTAAATAAAATCTCAAAACACAATTGTCTGTTTAGGTTCTAAAATAGGTTGTAGAAAGAGTTACTAACCAGACATAACGATATTAATACTGTTCAGCCATTTCGAGGTCCTCAATTGCAAGAAATGCATTTAAAAGTGACTTAAAAATGATTTATTTATTGAAACGGAGAATTTTGCATAGTAGTGGTAAAAAATTATATATTTTTAATGGAAATGTCTATTAGTGGGTGTGAAAAACTTCCGCTTTAGATAGAAAATTTTTGGTATATATTACTGTTATTAGTGAATGACTTATTTTAAAAAAACTAAACTTCAGTAGTAGTTTGTTTCTACGACATTAATTGCTCTTTACTGTTCCATATGGAACACTGTTGTGATCACTTCAGTGCCCGTCGGTCGGTCTGTCTATCACACCCGATTTTCTCCGAAATTATTTGAAATAGAAAGTTGAAATTTGGCGCAAATATAGGAATTGATGGCCCAATCAGAGCCATATAGTTTTGAAAGTTAAATTTTGACTTAAGGGATTAGTTTTGACGGATGAAATCGGAAGTGAATTTTTACCAGATCATCGAGTGGGGTGTCAAATAAAAGCTTTTGAAAACCTGAGTTCCAAAAAATATATGGACTTGCTCACACTTTTCTTTGTATTATTTGAAAAAAAAAATGGCTGTCCCCCCTACCTTGAAAAGTGCTGATCAAAAAATTTTGAAAGAATTCTGAAATATTCTCCATAAAGTGTATATAGAGTGAAAATTATCACGAGTGCATTATTCTGAAAATTTACTTAGCCTAGGTAAAGATAGTACGGAACACTAATTGTGCAAGTCTCTCTTTTACTTTGTCGGTTTTTAAACTAAAGCAGGTAAAATCAAAAAATTGTTATAAAAAAATAGTCAAATATTAATTTTAATCGTGGCTCTATTGCGATAATCCAGGTTATTATCAAAATGGCCGTTTAGGGATAGTACTGCAATTACTTAAGTTGAAGTAATAAACTAGAATAATAAATTTGCAGAACCCTAATCTAGATTAAATGAAATAGAATAATATCTCAAGTGCACTAATTTATTTTACAGACATTGACGAGAATATAATATTCAACCCAGATATCTTCCTGTTCATCATCTTACGGTGTTAAAATTATTAAAAATACAAATTCTAAAAGCGAGAATTTAAGCTGTTATACAAATATTAAACAAATTTGTATATAAGTGATATTATGTGAAAGTACATAACTACAAAAATTTACGAAGGAAATGCCACTGCCAGATTAAATATTATCTTCTTACAGTTTTAAGTACTTAAATGTTTTCGCTTAAATTTTTTAGGGAAATTTGCTCTCAGAGGTAAGGACTTTATAAATATTTGTAAGTTCTGGATTTATAACTGGCTTTTTAAGAAGTAACAAAAAAACTTCCTAAGAATTTACATTTAAATATCATGTTTCGCTTTGTGATGAATTAAATTTCGACTTTAGTTTTGTTGATACTTGATCTAACTCTAGAAGGTTTTGTGAATTATTTAAGTTGAAAGAATCACTGGTTTAATTCACTGAAATTGAAATTAGTGTTTTGAGATAAGACACGTTAAATTCGAAATTCTTCTTCTTCTTCTTTGTAAGCCATTCATTGGATATAGGCTTCTCTCATATTTGACCATTTCTTTCTCTTTTGGGTGATCTGGTACCAGGTCAATCCAGCAAATCTCTTTCGTTCATCTTACCATCTCTGTTGCGCTTCTTTTATTGCCCCAAGGCCTTCACCTGGTGATGTTTCCACTCCAGGTCAAGATATGTCTAGCGACATATCTTGACCATTGCCACTTTAAGAAGCCGATTGTTTTCACTATGTCTATTATCTGAGTTTTTCCCTTAATCTATTTGGTGGTTTTTCAGTCTCCGAACGATATGCCCAACAAATTTCTTTTAATAACTCTCTGGTGTACTCTCAGTTTATTAATAACTCTTTTAGTCAGAACTAATGATCAGAACCGGAAGTATATACTTGTTATAGATTTTTGTTTTTAGTTTTATGGAATTCTTATACTTAAGATGTACACTACCGTCAGAAAGTATTTGCCCACCTAATTATTTCAGTCCCAAGACAACAAAAACCCAGATAATATATATTTGTTTAAATTTTAATGAACTATTATTTATTTTCATATTATTTACAGGCTAGAAAATCAGAAAAATATTCATGATTTTCCAGTATTTTTCTCATCTATGTGATCGTCTTTGTTTTTAATTACCGCTTTGTAGAGTTTCGGCAATCTGTCCAGTAGTTTCTTCAGAGTTTCTCCGGTTATTTTAATCCATTCCTCTTTTCATGTTCTCGGGCCTACTCTAATTGTTTACGTTTATTCACTCGCCTAAGAAGTGGTTTCCTCACTGCAACTTTTCCGTGTAGTCCACCTTCTGCTAACCTGTTCTTCACGGTTGTCCCGCTGATGGGGATGGGCCGTTTACTTGAGCCGTGATTTCTGGTGCGGTTAGGCGGCGATTACGTCTGCTGGATATTGTTATACCTCTGTCTTCAGCGGGAGTTGTTTTTCAAGGCCTTCCTGAACATTTTTGGTTGAGAATTTCATATCCCACAGAAAAAATTTTTACGATGTAGTCCACCGTTCTCCTTGGCATCCGCATATCATTCGCGATTTGTCGATTCGAGTGACCATTTTGATGTCTCGCAATTATCAGAGCTCGATTTTCAACGGAAACTTCTCTCATTTTTGATATTTTCACAAAACAATTAAGCCTGTATCAGTGATAAAGTACTGTTTGCGAATGGTTAATTTCCAAAAGGGCAATGGTATTTATAACATAGTTTTTATCATAAAATGTCACTAGGAATTTCCATAATCCCTAGAAATTTGAAATGACTTCTTACTTCAACTGGAATTCTCAGAAAGCGCCTCAAAACGATTATCATGCAAAACTTGGAAATTTGTTCTAATTGGTTTTTAATTTGTGATTTCACTAAAAAGGCTTATCTAAACAATTTTATGATGGACACTTTTAAGAACAATTAAATTTGCCTAATATAATAAAAGGGTTTAATTAGGTATTAAATTATGGCAGTTACATTGAAATCTCTAGGTGGGCAAATACTTTTTGACGGTAGTGTACTTCCGATTGCTATAGGCCGCTCATTCCAGTCTGTCGATTTTAATGTCTTGGTATTTTGGCCCATTGTGACAAATTGACTGAGGTATATTTGTCATGAATTGAGTATTTTCATTATTTATCTATATTCCTATTTTAGCCACTGTTTCAAGTAGTTCTTCTAGCTTCCCGGTTCTTCCCGAACGGACAATATCGTTAACAAATCTCAAATCGTGTAGGTGTTCGTTATGAATGTTAATTCCTTTGTCTCCCCATTTTTTGACAACGTCCCTCAAACTATGGTGAACAGTTTTGGCGAGATTGTACCTACTTGTCTAACTTCTCTTTTTGCACTCACTTGCCTATTAGATAGTGAACTTTGGTGGTCATTGTTGATAACTTACGAGTATATATATTTTCTAATACGCTGATGTATTTTTGGTCCACTCTAGGATTTCTGAGTGACGTTATTATTGCCGATGTTTCCCACCGTATCAAAAGCCTTTCTAAAGTGTACAAAGCCCATCAACAAGAGTATTTTATATTCCGTTGTTTTCTCTATAAGCCGCCTAACTATATGAAGGTGTTCAGTTGTGCTGAAGTTACTTCGGAATCCAGTCTGTTCTCTTGGTTGGTATATTTCAAATTATCGCTCCAATATGTTCGTAAATATTCAAATGAACAATTTATATAACTGAGATAGTAAACTGATAGGTCTTTAGTCCCCAAAGTTTGACCGGTCTGCTTTCTTGTGTAGTAGGACGACTATTGAATTTTCCCAATCTTCGGGGATATATTTTTATTGTAATCAGTTATTAAATAGTTCTCGTTAGTTCTTTTTTTGGTTTCCTCGTCGCATTCCTTAATCGTTTGTTTCAAGATATTATTTTCCCCAGCTGCTCTGCCGTTCTTTATTTGCCACATTACTCTATCAAATTCCTCGATCTCTATCTTTGGCATTTCTTCTGAGCCGACGTTTATAATTCTGCTTGTCGTCCTTGCTCATCTACTTCATTTAATGTTTTTGTGTCGTAGAGATCTGCATAGAATGATTCGACTACCTCTAGTATCTTCGCCCTCTCATCCACAATATTTCCCGAACCGTCTATCAGCTATTCGAAATTATTATAAATAAATTGTAATAAAAATTACTTTCTCCGCATTATGGCAGTTACGATGACACAGACACAACGTTGCTTATTAGTGGTTCGCTCGTTTATCGTTATTTTATCCAATCGTCACACCTGTTTTGTTGATACATGTTGTATACTGGTGTGTTTATGTATACTTTTAAAATAATATTTTTAGAGTTGAATTTTAAGTAATAAATATTATTTAAAACATCATTCTTTAGTCGTTAAAAATATAAATGAAAGACGAATCATGTTAATTACACTAATGTTTTTATTGAAATATTTTAAATCCGTCTTTTCTTTGAAGAATTTCAATAATTTCATATTAAATTCCTTTTATTAAATGAAGTTTATGAGACAGAAAAAAGTGAAAATATGCTAAATCAAGTAGATACGGCGAGTATTTTAACATAAAGGTTTTTGCTCGAAAATTGAATTCCATCACCAGTCAAAAATGTTTAAAGAAGTCTGATGTCTTTTAAGCAGTTGAGATGTTATTTTAGAATTTCAATAAATATTTAATCAATCTCACGTGAAGTTTCAGTTTTTGGACAGCCCGAATCTTCATCATTCTGAAGCGTCTTGAACAGCTTTGAAATAAGTTAAGCTCACCATTGTATTAAATAAGCATTAATCACATCCATTAGTATTCTTCTCATCCCCTTATACTAAAAATTCTCAGGTATTTTCTTGACATTGTTGTCCTAGTAGTAAGTTTTTTGCTGCATTCAAATAAATAAAATATAACAAGTACCAAAGTTAATAGTCCTACACTAACGAAAAACTGAATCCAAGTAGTACTATTTAATACTTTAAAGACAGGCATTGTGTTTTAAGATAATTTCACGATAAAAAATTAAAGCAGGGGAAGAGTATCATTTTTATTCATATACTACACCTAGCAAAAATAAAAATAAATGGAAAATAACTTTTGAAGCTCTTGGCTCCAAAAACTCCGAAAAGAAGGTATTAAATATTCACTCAGGGTTAAACACATAACTCTTTGACTATGAAAAATTATTCTTAAAGAAGAATATATATATATATATATATATATATATATATATATATATATATATATATATATATATATATATATATATATACGGGCTTATTATATCAAGACTGTCAAGTAAGTATTGACCTTGTATTAAAAATATGAGGTCAGAGAGTAATACACACCTAAAGCGTACTATCTATGAAATACTAAGCTAGTATATGCCACTTTTCGCTCCATATTAGGCATCATCACATGTGATGAAGCGATCGCAATATAAACGTAACAGTAGGAAAAATTTAAAAACCATACACCCAACGCTTTCAGTTGACAACAAACATCAACGCCCTCCGATGTGAATCGCGAAAACGTTTAATCTAAGAGCGAAGTTCAGTAGAGAAAATCACATCTCGTCTTGTCGCCAAAGCAAATAGGGCACTTATACCGCTATTAAGTATTAACACCACTATTGAATGTTTAGCGGAAACTATAGAAATAAAAAATTTTAAACGCGAACTTTACATTATCCCTTATTTTCGCGATTTTGCGATTTCAAAAAGGAACATACATTCGATCTCACCAGAGGAGAGTAGAATCCGTAGCCAAATATTCTCGCAAAAAATTCACTTATTCGAGGCTATAATTGTACGAGGGTGGATTGATAAGTCTGGTAAATTTCTACGAAATGGAAGGAAATTTGATTAGGTTGCATTGGTGTTGGTAAGCGTGATTCTTGTAACGGTTGTGTCCAAAATTGTAAGCAGATGCAATGTTTGGAGCTCCCATAAGTGATCGATGTTACACGTGGAAATGAATAAAGCCTAGTATCGTGTTAGTGATTTAAATAAGGACTCACGCCTATATAGAAACTGAACTGGCAGCACTCGAGACGATTTATTACTGGATAACTCAATTTAAACGTAGCGGTACGAGCAGTGCAGATGTTATACGTTTAGGACGCTAAATAAGGTTTCTTCTGAAGAAATGGTCTATGAAACTCATAGTATCGTGAGTTTTCTGAGATGGTAGGCATCTGATATGAACAAGTAAATAATATCCTGCTTCAAGTTTTATAAAGAAAAAGCTGAGTACGCGATGGGTATCGCAGTTGTTGACTCCAGACCAAAAAAGCACGGGAAAGGACATTTTAAAATTGTGTTTGGAGTTGCAGCTTAATTCGAAGGACTTGTGACATCGTGTTGTGACTGTAGACAAAACTTGAATCCAGAATTAAAACCCAGAAACAAAACAACTGTTAATTTAGTGGGCTGGTGAAGGTGCACCAAATAAGCGAAACAGTTTTATTGGCTGGAAATGTGATGGCAACTGATTAGTTCAGGTTCAATATTTGATCAAGGTTACCGCGCATACAAGTGCTCGTCCGCCAGGACAATGCGTCTGCTTACAGATACGCTGTTTATAATGACAAAAGTGCTTTAACTTGTCTTCGAAATAGTTTTTCATCCACCCTATGTCCAAGATTTGACCCCAAGTAACTTTTTTTGGTTTTCTAACCTTGAAGTAGGTTTGGGAGAGGAAATTTTTGTCGAATAAAGAGGATATCTGTGCTGTAAATGAGTATTATGAACGGTTCGAAACAATTTTTTTTCGGAGGAACTAAAAAAATTGGAATGTCGTTGAGCCAAACTTATTAATCTCATGGAAAATTATGTTGAGGAATAACTTTTTGTTATTGCAAGCCTTTTTAATTCACCTTCGTACGTTAGCGGAACACCAATAACCCTATAATTAATTTACTTATCACATACAAACTTGTAATTTTTTTAAACACGCCTCTATCCCTATAAATATGTCTTTTAAATTTAACTAATAACTTTTATTTACTTGAAACTTACTCCCTTATTTAACAACTTATCATAGTTTTGGAATCGTGCTGCTACATTTCTTGTTACGGCATTAAACCGCACAAAAACAAGCTAACAAATGTTTTGTACGATAACAACATTTCACATTTGTATCAAAATAAATAAAGCAGATTTCTCTATGTTGTAAAGCCAGGTGTAACCTCGTCACGAGAATGTGTCATTTGTAAGTGACGGAAATCCGTGTGTAACGTGAGTTAGCGATTGATGGGGTGCCCTATTTATTAGTTGGATTTTGACTTTTTGGTTAAATATTACTCTGTTAAATAATATTTGGGGATAGGGGTGTATCCGCATAATTTTGTCTATTTCTTAAAAGAAGTAATTTCATTAATTAAGATAGTATCCTTTAGTAAGAAATTGTGAGGAGTGAATCATTCCTCAAAATCTATTTGATTTCCTTTAGAGTAATGCTTTTCCGCTACACCACGTTATTTTCATTCCACGAAATACTTACTTTTTAATGGTAGGATACAACAAATTGTACTAAATTAACACGAATAAAACACTAATGTTTTTTAATTTCCACTATATTATTATTTTTGGTGACAATTATTTCGGCACACGGTGCCTTCTTTGGACGAATAAGGATTTTAAACTAAATGCAATATTGAATAAATATTTTTAAATTTTCGTTCTACCTGTTTAAGAAATCTTCAGTGTACTTAGATAATTCTAACTATATAATTGGGTACAATAATATAAAACCATAAATACATTTTTAACATTTTGTGCCCTTATTTATGATTAACTTTATGCTAAATATGTTCAATTGGATTAAACACACAATAATACGGAGGAAGCCGCAAAGCAGTGTGTCTCATTTTCTCAGTCATACTATCACAAACATATTTCTTTTTCAATTTATAGTCTTTTAAAACTTCCAGTAGATCACTTTTTTTATAACTAAAGTCAAAATAAATGTCATTTTCTAACATATATTCCTGTATTTCCGATGTGGTGTTGGCTGCATTAGGAACCTTATTTAGTAGGCGACTATGGTAACTTGCATTGTCCATAACTACGAGTATAATACGCTGTTCGAGAACATTTGGCAAAAGGGAATTTTGAAACCAATTTTCAATAAGTTCTGCGGTCGTGTCTTCATAATAGTCCAAACTAGAATCTTTTATGTTTTTTGCAGATAATAGTAGACAATTTGAAACCCAGTCCTTTTCAGATCCAGCATGCAAAATGGTTATTCGTTTACCTTTATTTGAAGGTGCATTAGTCTGACATTTTGTACTGTCAACCCACCCTTTTTGCACAGTGACATGGGTATCAAACCATGTTTCATCAAGGTAAATTATTGGCCAATTCTCTGATTGATACTTTTTAATTTCTTGTAAATAAGTATGTCGCAACATTCGTAATCTTTGTAACTCTATCACTACTTGCCTTTTGTTGATTTTTCGGGACGGGAATCTCATTCTTAAGAGAATTCTGTAAAGGATAGAATATATTTTTCTCCTGATGACGTCTTTTTCACAATCGTCTACATGATGCATTTGTAAATCTTTCCGTTCTTTCCTGTTCCTGAGTGATGGTTTTCCATTATCATACAGTGAGGATTTCTTAAATAGGTAGAACGAAAATACTATATTTAAGGATATGTATTTAATGTTACATTTAGTTTAAAATTCTCATTCGTCCGAAGAAGGCACCGTGTGCTGAAACAATTGTCACGAAAAAAATAATAATATAGTGGAAATTAAAAAACATTATTAGTGTTTTGTTTGTGTTAAGTTACAATGAATTTCCATCAAGTAACGGCTAACTCGGTAAATTTTCAAATTGTACTAAGTACGCATACTTAATACTCCATCGAAATCTGACACAGCCTCTTTCAAGCCGACAGATTGGTTAACAAGGTGAACACTTAAAAGTAAGCAGAGCTTTTCGAAGGTTTCTCCTCAGGCCTATGTGGTGAATGTAAAAAATAACTGAAAACGGTCAAGGCCCATATTTCAGTAATTTACCCACTATTCTCTTATTCTCCATCCATCCATCCAGAGATGCGTTTCGCCGTATCACATCTCATTAGTCGAGCTAGGATTGACAAACAAGAGGACAGAATAAGTACCAGTAAATTCTGTTCTCTTGTTTGTCAATCCCAGCCCGATTGACGAGCCGTGATATGGCGAAACGGGTCTCGTAATGGATTTGACGAATAAGAAAATAGTGAGTAAACTGCTGAAATATGGGTTTTGCCCATTTCCAGTTATTTTACATTAACTCCTTATCTTTTCTTATATATTTTTTTTTATGGGTATAGTACATATACAGCAGGAAAGTTCCTAAAGCTTTACAGGATCGACCCGTGTGTGGAAAAAGTGATTCATATTGGTGTTGAATCGCTGTAAATTGAGAAACCCATTCTTGGACAAATCAGACGAAATGGATGAGGTTCTCGATATAAAAGACTGCTTGAAAAGGGTTATACGACGAATGACAAGCTGTACCTCATAAGGATGTAAAATATTAGCGTAATGTGTATTCCTAGCATGCACCGCTGTAGAAGGTATTACGCGGGATACCTTCCATAGAATACTTTATATTAAAATCCTCGAAGAATAGACGCAAGTCATCAAGCGTTCGTCGATGTTCCAAGGAATCAGGGTTGCTAGTGAGTTCTGGATTTCCAAGCAGGCGAACAGCTCTCGTTTAAATAGAATCAAACAAATACAGTGTATGTTTGAGTGCCCAGCCTAAACATGGGAGTAGTATTCCATCGTTAGCCGAATTTGAGCTTAGCATAATTAACATTTGTGTAGTGTAGAGCTTTCTAGTTCGAAATAATATTCCCAGCTTTTGAGACGCTCTCGTTCTTATGCATGCACCATGTTTATGTGAACACATATTTAGCAAATTGAGTGACGATGCTAGAGGAAAGGAGTATCCCGACATAACTATGTCGGGTATAGCAATGTTAGCTTTTTTAGAAAAAGCTGCTGCCTGGATTATTGTATAGTTAATTTCAACTTGGTTACTGGTCACCGCAAGATAGAATTTCTTCCAGGTCTTTGTCAAATTAAACGACTTCATTGCCTTCACTATTACTCGATGTCGGGTATACCTTCCAAGGCAGCCAACGAATTATCTTTTATAATGTCTAGAGATTTACAACAACGTCCACGGAGAGATTAACGTGTGGTTTGAAAAGTAGAGAATATGCTTGCGGTGTAAAAGGTCTCGGATTCCAATACTGGCAGGTCGGTATACTTTTATTTAACTATATATGACCTGGCCACGTATATAGGTAGTAATTGTTTGCGGAAATGCGATAACGTCCGCGGCAGTACTACCGCGTTGTCTAAAAGGTATTGTATGATACCAAAATGTATGTTTCGATAAAGTTGACGGATATTACCCCTCCGATATCCTCCGGATATGAAAAAACGGGTAAAATTTCTACTCAGATGAACAATAAAAAAAATCTTGATAAACTTGCGAAGCTTAATATGAAGTCAAGGAGACTCTTAGGTATACTACTATAAAATTATTCAGATATAAAAAACTAGTTTTTGTGTTTCGTATACTAATATTTCGCATCTCATACATAACCTGAATATTAGATTTAAAAACTAACTAATGATACCTCAGGATAAAACCACACAATTTCGTGGTTCCATTTCGTACAATGTGACCAAGCTGTATAATTGGATTTCCGAAACTTTGAAGCTATTAAGTGACTTGAACTTTAATAAGCTGTTGTTAGAGGGAAATTTAAGTTACTTTCTTGTATTAAGTACTACTTTAGAGTTATTTGTATATGTTGTTTTACTTTATATATATATATATATATATATATATATATATATATATATATATATATATATCTATTATGACGTAATATAGCATGTATTAGATATTTTTTTCTCTTGCACCTAAATGTAAATCTTCTTTTTAATGTTCCGTACAGAACAATTATAAGATCACTTCGGAGTCCGTCCGTCTGTTACACCAGATTTTCTCCGAAACTCTTTGACATAGAAAATTGAAATTTGGCACTAGAATAGAAATTTAAGGGGTTAGTTTTGGGGGGCAAAATCGGAAATGAAAAAAAAGTTTAGTTTCATCGAGTGAGGTGTCAAATGAAAGCTTATAAAAACACTTCATTACCTTTAATAATTTATATGGTATATAAAAAGAATCAGAATCAGAATCAGTTTTCAGTAAAGATCGGAAAAAAAAAACTTTGTTGAAAACTCATTTGGGATGTGTTTTGTGAAATCACTGATATATACCTTCGTAACAAAATTTTTTATCGTAAAAGCAATCAACGTATGGAACTATAATTGCGCAGGTTTAATTTGTATTTGATCTGTTTTTTCTCTTTTATATATCAATTTTACTATCTAAGGTTTTTATTCTGGTTCGGAAAATATTGCAGCCTAGATTGATGCGTAAGAACGTTGCCCTCTGCTTGTCAAATAAGAGCAAACTCGAATATTCTTGTTTCTAAAAAGATTTTATTATTATTATTATTACAATCCATTTTAAAGAGCTATTTGGGCTTGTGCCGTATGTTATCTTGTCTCGTTTCCCAATAACTAAATTTTCTTGAAGAACACTGTCGCGTTGTGGTCGCTAAAGAGATTTTATTTTGGTTCGGAAAACATTGCAGCCTAGATTGATGCGTAAGAACGTTGCCCTCTGCTTGTCAAATAAGAGCGAACTCGAATATATATCTTTTTCTTGTTTCTAAAAAGATTTTATTATTATTATTATTACAATCCATTTTAAAGAACTATTTGGGCTTGTGCCGTGTGTTATCTTGTCTCGTTTTCCAATAACCAAATTTTCTTGAAGAGCACTGTCGCGTTGTGGTCGCTAAAGAGATGCTTTTTCTGGATGTCTCTACTTTGAAATGTTTAATAGTAACGAGATGAAATCAAACTTAAATTAACTGTGTCCTACGATTACCGTGGTGTTGTGAACAAAAAGTTATTTCTAACTTAGCCAACAGTTAGCAATGAGTATTATTTAAGCGGTATGTGTCATTTATGTGAATAAATTCGTTACATAATATCTAAATTGTGAAAGAAGACGAAGGATTTTTAGATCACGATAACAAATTAACCAAATTTTCTTGAAGAGCACTGTCGCGTTGTGGTCGCTAAAGAGATGCTTTTTCTGGATGTCTCTACTTTGAAATGTTTAATAGTAACGAGATGAAATCAAACTTAAATTAACTGTGTCCTACGATTACCGTGGTGTTGTGAACAAAAAGTTATTTCTAACTTAGCCAACAGTTAGCAATGAGTATTATTTAAGCGGTATGTGTCATTTATGTGAATAAATTCGTTACATAATATCTAAATTGTGAAAGAAGACGAAGGATTTTTAGATCACGATAACAAATTAACGTGCAATGCAATTATTATCGTTTTTTAGTGTTCTGTACGGAACACTTATAAGATCACTTCGGTGTCTGTCCATCCGTCTGTTACGCCCGATTTTCTCCGAAACTGTTTCACATAGAAAGTTGAAATTTGGTATTAATGTAGGAATTGATGGCCTTATCAGAGCCGTGTAGTTTTGAAATTTAAATTTTGACTTAAAGGGTCAGTTTTGGGGGGTGACATAGAAAGTGAAAAAGAAACTTTTTACCAGGTCTTCGAGTAGGGGGTCAAATGAAAGCGTGTAAAAACACGAGTTCAAAAATATATATAATATAATATTTGCGCACACTTCTCTTTGTATTATTTTTGAAAAATCGCTGTCCCCGCACCTTATCTCGAAAAGTACTGTTCTAAAAATTAAAAAAAAAATCTGGAATATTCTCCACAGGGTGTAGATTGAACGAAAATTATCACGGGTGCATTACCTTTAATCATTTACTTGGTATATATAAAAAAAAGCAAGGCCATCAGTTTTCAATAAAGATCGGAACAAAACTTTGTTGAAAACTCATTTGGGGTATGTTGTGTGAAATCCTTGATTATTTTATATCTTCATAACAAAACTTGTTATTTTAAAAGCAATCAACGTACGGAACACTAATAGCGCAAGTCTAACTTACACTTGACCGCTTATTTTTAAGTAAATACGCAACCATGACAGTATTCACCAGATATTGCCCTGTGTGAGTTTCTGCTATTCCCTGAACTGAAATTAGCACTCGGTGGACGTTGTTGTAAATCTCTAGACACTATTAAAGATAATTCGTCGGAAGCCATACCCGAAATCGAGTAACAGTGAGTATAAGGAAGTCGTTTAATTTAACAAAGACCTGGAAGAAATGCTATCTTGGGGTGACAGTAACCAAATGGAATTTAACTTCACAAAAATCCAGGCAGCAGCTTTATCTAAGAAAGTAACATTCCTGAACCCGACATAGTTATGTCGGGATACTCCATTCCTCTAGCATCGTTAGGCGTTAATTTGGGAGCAAATATATGTCGGCATGAACATGTTGCATACATAACAAAGAGAGCTTCTCAAAAGCTGGGAATATTATTTCGAGCCAGAAAGCTTTATACTTCACAACTGTTAATTATGCAAAGCTCAAATTGGACCAACGATGAAATACTTTTCCAAAGTTTGGGCTCGGCTCTCAAACATACACTGCATTTGTTGAGTTCCGTTTAAACGAGAGCTGTTCGCCTGATTGGTGACCCAGAACTCACTAACAACCTTAATTCCTGGGAACATCGACGAGCAGTTGGCGACTTGCGTCTATTCTACGAGTAGTTTTGTGGATGGATGTAGCCTGCATAATTCCTTTCCGAGCGCTGTACATGCTAGGAATTCACGTCATGTTAATATTTTACACCCTATGAGGTTCAGCTTATCACTCGTCGTACAACCCTCTTCAAGTAGTCTTTTATATGAGAATGTCATCCGTTTCGTATGATTTGTCCAAGTCTGTTTCTCACCGAGTACAATTTACAGCTATTCAAGACTAACGTAAATTACTTTTTCCATACACTTTAGAAACTTCCCTGCTGCACATGTCTTTCTCAATTCTTTCACCCCAATAGGAGTATCAGTGACACTATGCAGTTGCTGCCTCAACAGTCAATCTGCAGGCATCTCGATCCTGCTGCGATTTGACTTGACTCGGGCATACCCATCCCAAGGAGAGACTTACTTGGTCGGATCATCTTGTCGGAAACCGTCTCCTTGATCTTTTACCCTCTACCTTCCCCGTTACTACAAGCTTTTCCATGGAATCCACTTTCCTCATAATGTGGCCAAAATATTTCAGGTACTGTCTATTAATTCTATTTGAATGAGTATATAATACTCTGAGAATTCTTCGATATGCCCACATTTTAAATGCATCGATTCGTCTTTTATCAGCTTGTTTAATGGGCTATGTTTCCGATGGCTAAGTTGCTATGGGGAATATAAAGCTGGATAGTAATCTTAACTTTGTATTTTTTGTGACAGCAAGGATCTTTCCAGACCTTAGTGAATTTGATGATCGAGTTTCTAGCCACTGCCAAACGTCTTCTTACTTCCGCTTCACGACCACCATTGTTAGTTATGAAGGATCCCAACTAGCTGAAATGGTCTACAGCAGTGAAACCAGCAATTTTACTTATATGTGACAGATCTTCATTACGCCTAACAATCAGTACCTTGTTCTTCGCTCTATTAATTGTCAATCCATAGTTTTTGCTAGTGATTTCTAGGCGCTCCATAATTAATTCCAGATCTTGTATTGAAGTTGTAAGTATAACAGTATCATCCGCATATCTAAGGTTACTTAGCTTTTTTTCACCGATTGTGACACCCCCACTCCAGCCATCCAAAACAGAACTCATTATATATTTACTATACATGTTAAAAAGTAAAGATGACAGAATACTAATACCGCACTATCTGACGCTGGCTTCTACGATAAAGGTATCGGAAAAAGAATTATTCAGTTTAATTCTCCCATTTATGTTCTCATACAAGCATTGCATGAGGTTTACAAGATGTATAGGTGTTCCCGTGCTGATTAGAATCGACCAGAGTTTGTTCCATTGTATGCAGTCGAAAGCCTTAGAGTAGTCTATAGAACAAATGCTGTGCTGCACATGTACTATACTCATAAAAAAATATATAAAAATTAAAAATAAGTGTTTTGTAGAATGAAAAGAACGTGGCGTGGCAGAAAGGGATTACTCTAAAGGAGATCAAATAGATTTTGAAGAAATTCTTACCAAAGGGTACTATGTCAATCAACAAAATTATGTATTTTAAGAATTAGACAAAATTATGCGGATACACTCCTATCTCTAAATATTATTTTATCCCTTTGTTTTTCTATGCAGTTTTACATACATTTCTTAAAGTGCATATAAAACTATTTTTATTTTTTATGTAACATACATGCTAAAAAAATTATTTTTATCCCACATCGAGAGTACATAAATTTTTATATTTCTGCTTATAAGTAATGGAGCTATGCTATGAAATACAACAATTAATAAATGCTCAAATTTGCTTTAAATAATTTTACATCAGTACCAACAATTACTGAAACAAACACTTTCAAAATATTCATGAAAGATAGATAATAAAATAGATAAGCTCAATGGATCAGGAGAGGTTGCCAAAAAATAGGTCTGTCACTGTTAATTTGGCAACATTTTAAACCAAGTTCAATAATAAAACCTCGTACAATTTTATAAAAGGGCATTGAAATAATTTTAAGCCATTAGTAATCCTTCTTAGTTTTTACAAAATGGTTTAATATTAACTCCTTTCGCACAATTTGAAATAGACGATAGAAGTTTTAGTATTACTTACACCCACATTCATCATTTTTGTGCTACCCTGTACATTTTTTTGTTTCTTTATTTTACTAAAGTTCTAATTCTAGACCTACATCCCTATTGGACTACATAATTCTATTTATAATTAAATTGAAAGGGCATTCAAGTCTCAATACCTTTAGAGACCCTTGTAAATTGATAAAGATGTCTCCTTTATCTCTACGAATGATACACTTGGACTTCTGTCATTTACAAATGACATGTTCTCGTGACAAAGGCTACACGTGAATACCCGCTGGCTATACCAATCAAATACCTATTTTATTTATGTTATAACAAAGGCCAGATGATTTTATCTTTTATTCGTTTGTCATTTGTTTTTTTGTAATCTTCAATGGCATAATTATGTGACTTCCTTTACGTTACTTGTTTACAAATGGGAAGGTTCTTTTTTCAGAAAGAAGCTATTCGTTTTACTCAAGAAAAACTAATCTGTTTTTATCAGGACAAGCATATATCTTTGTCACACTTACACAGTGTGTTTTTAAAAGTTTTTACGATAGAAGACGTTTTTAGAAAAGAAGTTACTCAGTTCTGCAAGGTTTCTGTAGAGAGTACATAACATATGTGTTTCGTGAGCTGTATAAAGCTATAACATTTTCTCCTAAGAAGCTCTGTAGAAGAATTTGTTATTAATCATTTCAAGTATCATTTTTTCTGGTATTCGTTTACAATTACGACAATCAAATTATGAGAGTCGTTCCCAAAGTTCTTGACCTAACAAAGAAAATGAAGGATTAAAGAGAATTTTGTTTGAATTTTTCGACATAGTTGCCTTACACATTTAGCCCAACGACTTTCTAATATTTTAATACTTTCATTATTACAAGATTTATTCAACTCTGCAAAATAAGCTTTAACTTTATCATTCGAGCTGAATCTTCGTCTAGCAAGCCACTTTTTCAGGTTTGTAAACAAAAAGCAACCGCTGGGAGCCCATTCTGGCTAATACGGTGGATGTGGAAGTACTTCGAAGCGAAGGTCATACAGTTTTTCAGCAACAATCATAGACGCGTATAAAGGTGCATTATCGTAATGAAAAAGCACTTTCTTTTTTGCGAGATGTAGACGTTTCTCCTAAAAAGCACTCTTCTGGTTGTGAAGCATATTACTCCCTGGCCATGCTTCTAACTTTATCCAGGTAGTCCATGAACACAACACTATGGGAACTTCAAAAAACCGCAACCATGATTTTTTCTGCAGATGGGACCATTTTTGCTTTCTAGGGTACACTTCCATCTCCTTTCAACCACTATTTTGACTGCCCCTTCACCTCTGGTCTGTGATGATGAATCCATGTTTCATGTCACACTATATCACTATAAGCCTAGTTCTGTCCAATGCTGGATGTAGACCTTCCCCCTGAATTTCCATCTCAATCTATTTGCAGTTCTTATCATCCATCCAATGCCCGCAACCCTCTGTATATCATCCCGCCATCTTGTTTTGGGACGTTCTACGCTCCTTTTCTGTTCTCGTGGTTTCCATTCTAATGTTCGCTTGGTCCATGGATCATCGGTCATGTGTGCTACATGTCCAGCCCATTACCACTTTCTTCCTGTTACGTGCTCTATAATATCCATTAATTTCGTTTGTTCACCTATCTAATTGTTTCTTTTTCTCTCTTTTAGTTTTATACCGATCATCCATCTTTCGTGTGCTCTCTGGGTCCGAACTAGTTTTTTACTTACTTGGATGCTTTATCTTTGAATATATAACTTAATTTTCCGAATGCGCTCCATCCAAACCTGATTCTACTTTCCCCCAGATACACATAATTCTTAACAAACAAATTTATAACTACGAGGCTGGTTTGAAAAGTCCGTGCAAAGTCCGAGAGATGGCACCACCAGCGCGTATCGAGGTCATGTTTAGTTAGTAGCATCTCTTGAATGAACGCACACCAAGGTTCAGCCATATTGGGCTATTTCTTTGTGTTTGGCATTCGTGTGAATCAAGGAAGTCGAGTGATTTTCAAGAAATGGACGAAAAAGAATTTCGTGTGGTGATTAAACATTACTTTATGAAAGGCAAAACGCCTCAGGAGACTAAAGAGAAGCTTGATAAACATTATGCACCTTCGATTAGAACAGTTTATAAGTGGTTTCAAAATTTTCGGACTGGCCATATGGGCACAAGTGACGCTGAACGTTCTGGACGGTCTGTGGAGGTTACGACTCCAGAAATGATTGATCAAATCCATAATATGGTGATGGATGACAGAAGAGCTAAGGTGCGTGAGATTGCTAGTGCTGTGGGCATCTCGACTGAACGGGTACATAATAATTTGCATAAACATTTGGACATGAGAAAGCTATCCGCAAGATGGGTGCCGCGATTGCTCACGCTTGACCAAAAACGGAATCGTGTGAAGTGTTGCAAGGATGATTTGCAGCTGTTCCAGAAGAATCCGTAGGACTTTAAGCGTCGTTTCGTCACTGTGGATGAAACATGGATACATTACTATACTCCTGAGACCAAACAACAATCTAAACAATGGGTTACCAAGGGGGAATCTACACCAAAAAAGGCGAAGACCGATCCTTCGGCCGGAAAGGTTATGGAGACTGTCTTTTGGAATTCGCAAGGGATAATCCTCATCGATTATCTGGAAAAGGGTAAAACTATTACTATTCTCCAGACTTGGCTCCCTCGGACTACTATTTGTTCCCCAATTTAAAGAAATGGCTGGCGGGACAAAGATTTTATTCAAACGAGGAGGTGATTGCAGACACTAATGGATATTTTGCAGACTTGGACAAATCCTATTATTCGGAAGGGATCAACAAACTAGAACATCGTTGGACGAAGTGTATAAGCCTAAAAGGAGACTATGTGGAAAAATAAAAAAGGTTTGTCCCAAACACATAAGTAGTTTTTATTTTTGCACGGACTTTTCAAACCAGCCTCGCATGTTGCTATTAGTGTTGGTTAATATTTTTGTCTTCCTTTAATCGTCTTAAGACCAATTGTCTTTGAGTGGTAATTTAACTCATTTATCATTTCTTTTAACTCATGGAGTTTATTACTGATGACTACAATATCATCTGCGAACCTTAAATGACTAAGATACACACCATCTAACTTAAGGCCCTTCTGTGTTCAATCTAGTTGGCAAAATACATCTTCTAGAGCTGTAATAATTAGCTTATGAGAGATTGTATCTCCCTGTCTTACACCTTCTCTACTAGGTTTTATGTATATCTTTGCATTTTCAAATATTAATATATTTTGATATGATATGACTAGTGTATCTAGAATCAATCCTATAATTCAAGCCGGTGATGATTGCCCACATTTCGACAGAATCAAAAGCCTTCTCATGGTCTAAAAAGGCTATATAGTAGTATGCAAAGTTCGAAATTGTATCCATTGGAGATAATGGAGATGAGGCAAAAGTTTATAAATGTGAAATGGTAAGCCAATCGGGCGGTAATTTTCTAACCTTCTGACATCTCCCTTTTTGTGTAAAAGTATTACAGTTGCCAGACACATGTTGAAAAGTTTGGCCAATTCTTGTTTTAAGTCCCCTCCTGCTTCTAATAGCATTTCTGATAAAATATCATCAGGGTCTGTTGCTTTGTAACGCTCTATTTCGTTCAGTGCAATATTGACCTCCTCTACAGTATTTTCTGCTAGTTCTTCTGAACCTATATTTTATATTTTCTTTCTAGTCTGTTTTCTTTTTTCTTCATTGGGTGTTGTTTTAGACCTGTAGAATTCATTACAATAGAGGTTTATTTCTGAGTTGACTTTGTCCCTATTCGTTATTACTTGTCCCCCACTATCTTGCAATTTAATAATCTCTTCTCTTCCGTTATTCAATTTCTTTCTTATTGCTTTCGGGCTTTATGCTATTTCATGTACTGTTATGGAATATCCAAGAAATTCACTGGAATCATATTTAAACGAGTCCAAACAGAAATGTCCATTTCTTTTAATTTATCCCGTCAAAATATATGTACTTCTTATCTGTCTTTGGTTTGTTACCAACTATAATAATTTCCAGGTTGAAGCGGTTTCTACAAAAATTGTTGTGATAAACAGATAGACGAATGTATAGAATGGGTTGACCCGAACAACATGTCTTTTCCTATTAGTACCTATATATAACATAAACAATTTAAAACTAAAAAAAGTAACGAAATAATCAAAAGAAATTGTGCTTTAGTTCAAAATTCTCAAAAATAGAAGAAAGCGGCAACCTCTTTAGAAGGAACCAAACGTTTTCAATAGAATTGGCATCCGGCGATTGTGAGAGCCACTCTAGAATCTTACCGTGGGCTTAAACGAGCCGCTTCGGGACATGATTTTCGCCCAGCAAAAGTTTCTTCAACGCATTTCGGAATTTGACATCATGAGCACAAAGATGTTGTCGGATGATCTCATGGGACACAGTTAAACCCGATTTTTTAAATATTGCCACTCCTTGACACAGCATCTATTTCGGGTATCGTGAAAACAAAGATACGATTCGTTTTTTTTTCGACTTTCGGAGTGACTCTGCCTACCGAACTACGTTTTGGCAAGTCGTCGACATTTTTCGTCTCGTTAAAATGATCTTCTTCACAAACGGTACCGACTTTTTAATATATTTAGCGATCGCGGAATGCGCAATTTTAGACCTCTTTGGATGGGAATAAAGAAAGACTGTCTCGAACTGACGCGCAAACACTTCTTTTAGACTGTACGAGATTTCGACGAAAGTTCGGAATCGACTGATATTTTTACTAAAATGCGTCGTAGACAAAGGTTTCCCCTATCGATTTTGTATTGAATTGCTAGAATCGCATCTACCAAAAATGAATTATCGCGGACACGTTCTTACCTGACAGACTATAGATGTCTAATTAAAAGGGTAAGTGACAAGATTTCATGAACTTTTTGCGTTTTTCAAATAAACAACTGAAATTAACTTTTGACATAAAGATTTTTTTTTTTTTAATTGCATCAAAAACGTAAGTGTGCAAGTAATTCGGACTATCTTAAAGTGCTGGCGAGACGCCTAAAAACGACGTAAAATCGGGTAGTCCAAAAACTGGATTGAGTGGCACACACTCAAGAATGGTATGATTTCCTTAAAGAAAACTTGCAGTGATCAGTGAAAATGATTCTAGGTGACTTAAATATTTCAAAATCAGCGAGACTTGAGTTCCTCGTTAATTAAATTCACAGTTTGTTGTCCACAAATTCTGCAGATATTTTTTAAGTAAGTAGGTCTGCGCATTGGATCACCTGCCGTATTTATTTAATTTAGCATCCCGTATCTTCTTTTTCTTCTTGTGACTTCATTTGTAGGTCAAGCTAAAGCAATACCACAAAATTAAAAACGTCCTGGTGATAGTACCACAACATTGTCCCAAATAACGATATGGAAGATTTGGCAGATTAGCTGATTATCTCTATATCAAAGCGGACGAATATATCAATAGCAATTGAAATAAATGATTCAAAGAGAAAAATGGCCTATGTTCAGTTTTGTATTAAAAATTCAATTTCTTTTCAAACAGAAATTATTAACGAAGATGCAAAGAATATGAAACAGAAGTAGGTATACATAAAAATCTAAATCTATAAAGATGTGAGTCATAAGCCGACTCTGGAAAATCCTTCGTAACATAAAGTTTAAATAAATGTCAAAGTATCGAATAAAATTAGAAAACAACTTCCTTAAAAATTTAATTAGTACAAACGTAAACGTACAAAATAATTAACTATCGTGACAACAAATAACTTTTAACGCATTAGTTCAATTAGCAAAACTTTTTCAAAGTTCTTCAAGTTTTCACATGTGCAATCTTATGGATGTTTAGTTTTACCTTTTAAATTGAAAAAAATAAATAAAATTTAATATAAAGCGACATAGTTCTTTTTAATAATTTAAATAGAATACACCTGTACAGGAAAGCTCTCGTTAAATTAACTATAAAATTTAATAAACCAAGGTTAATTGCGATCATCCTAATTAGTTGCTTAAAAATTTTAAATGTATTAGTACAAACAAAACAGATGTACAAGTATGAAATATGGATTCTTTTTCTAAAAAAACATGTTAAATTCGGAAGAATGATAAAAAGTGCTTTATTCAAAGTATGCTCCATCGCTTGTTATAAATTTTTCCCGTCTGTTGGGCAATTTGTGAATACCACGCCAGTAAAAATCTTCCCCTTTTGCTGCGAACACATCTAGCGCTGCTCAGCAAGTGCGTGACCCATCGATGCAAACAAGTGTTAATCGGAAGGATCCAAGTCTGGTGAGTAAGCCGCATGGGGTAGAACTTCCCAGCTGAGTGCTTCCAACATGTCGCGAACTGGTTTTGCCGTATGCGATGGAGCATTGTCATGAAGAAAAATGACTTTGTGTTGCCTCTTTCGGTATTCTCGCCTTTTTTCAAGCAGCGAACGGTTCAAATCGGTCAATTGTTGTTGATAACGTTTAGTATTAACCGTTTCCCCAGGTTTTAACAGCTCATAATAGACCCTCTGGTCCCACTAAACACAGAACCGTCTTTCTGCTAAAGCGATTCGGTCTTGCGGTCGATGTGGATGGTGCACCAGAGTCTACCCATGAATTTTTGCGCTTGGAATTCTCAAAGTAAATCCACTTTTCATCCCCTGTAAATATACGATGCAAAAACGACTTCTTTTTGTACCGAGCGAGCAAAATGTCACACGTGTTTTTGCGCTTTTCCATTTGCTTGTCGTTCAACTCATGTGGTACCCATCTACCGGTTTTCTGAATCTTTCCCATCTTTCGTAGCCGATGTCAACAGCTTGTTGACTGACGCTCAATTGCTCGGCGAGTTATTTTTGTGTTTGCGAATCATCTTCGTCCAACAATGCTTGCAATTCCACATCTTCATATTTTTTGGCGGTTTTCCACGTTCCTTGACTGCAACATCGAAGCAACCACTTTTGAAACGCCGAAATCATCGTTCACACATATCTTACGATGGAGCATGTTCACCATAAGCTTCTCGAAGTAATCGGTATGATTGAACAGCAGTTTTTTCTTCAAATGAAAACAAATAATTAATGCTGTCCGCGAATGCTCTTTGTTCGATAAAAATTTCGACATATTGAACACAACAAAACAACACTATGCACACACTTTTCCAATTTATCACTCGTGCGCGTCTGACACTAGTTGATGACACAACAAAATGGCCCAGTGTCAAATCTTTATAGCACAAACTGCATTGGTGCACCATCTATTGTCTGAAATCCGCATATACCATACACCTGGTATATATATATATATATATATATATATATATATATATATATATATATATATATATATATATATATATACAACACATAAAATAATCATAATTTACCCCAAACCATGAAAACAACAACGGACAAGGATACAGTCTGTCAAGTAAGAACGTGTTCGTGATAATTCATTTTTGGTAGACGTGATTCTAGCGATTAAAGAAAAAATCGGTAGGAGGAATCTTTGTCTACGACACATTTTAGTAAAAGGATCAGTCGATTCCGAACTTTCATCGAAATCACGTAAAATTCAAAATGAGTCACTTGTTTGTGAGTCGGTTCAAGGTAGTCTTTCTTTGTTCCCATCCAAAGGGGCCTAAAATGGTACATTCCGCGGCCGCTAAATATATTAAAAAGTCGGAGGATAAATCATTTTACTGAGACGAAAAATGTCGATAACTTGTCAAAACGTGGCTTGGTAGGCAAAGTCACTCCGAAAGTCAAAAAACGATTCACGTCTTTGTTTTCACGTGACCCGAAATTGATGCTGCGTCAAGGAGCGGCAAAATTAAGAAAATTGGGTTTGAATGTCTCCCATGAGACCATTTGACAACATCTTTGTGACCATGATGTCAAATTCTGAAGAACTTTGAAGAAACCTGTGCTGGGCGAAAATTACGTCGCAAAACGGCTCGCTTGGACCCACGATAAGATACTAGAGTAGTTCTTTTGGACCCTTGTAAAGAGAAAGCTCTGAGAAAAGTCTCTGAGGCATTTGACTCAGTTGTCTCGCGAGACTCGAAAAATTTGCAGAGTATGCAGAAAATCTCGTCGACAACGTGCCTCGAAGATGCCAAGCGATTATTGATGCAGCAGGCGATTGAACAACTTACTAAGGTAATTGCGTCGTTGTTAGCACACCAAAGAATATATTAGGGGGGGGGGGGGGGGGGGGGGGTAGTAAAAAATATTATCGAAACACATTTTTTCAAGAATACGATCGGTCACGTTCTTACTTGGCACGCTGTATAGTCTGTCCCCACTGATATTTAATTAGTACAAATGGGTCTAAAGAGCTCTATTATATCGGTATTTTTTTAAGAATCCAAATGCCCAATGGAAAAAAATGTCTGACAAAAATTATAAACAAAATTTTTCGTGGGTTAGTAACTTTAATAATGACAAAAAACTGGTAGATTGAAATTGAAAAAAAAAAATTAATTTTATATTTATCCGGCTTGCGCGTAGGTTCGAGCCAATCTTTCTTTGTTCTCATCCAAACGGGTCTAAAATTACACATTCCGCGGCAGCTAAATATATTAAAAAGTCGGTCTCGTTTGTGAAGAAGTGGGTAAATCGTTTTAACGAGACGAAAAATGTCGAAGGTTTTACCAAAACGTGGCTCTGTTGACAAAGTCACTCAGAGAGTCGTAAAACAATTAGTGAATTTGTTTTCACGGGACTCGAATTTGACGCTGCGTCAAACAGCGGCAAAATTAAGAAAATCAGGTTTATATGTGCCCCATGAGATCCTTCGACAACATCTTTGTGCTCATGATGTCAAATTCTGAAGCACATTGAAAAAAACCTTTTATAGGCGAAAATTACGTCACGTAGCGGCTCGCTTGGGCACGCGATAATATACTAGAGTGGCCCTTACAATCGCCGGAGGCTAACCCTATTAAAAATGTTTGATCTCTTGTACAGAGAAAGTTCAGAAGGAAAACTTTGAGAGGTTTGACTCAGTAATCTCGCTAGATTCGAAAAAGTTCCAGAGTATGCAGCAAATCTCGTCGACAGCATGCCTCGAAGATGCCAGGCGATTATTGACGCAGCAGGCGATTGAACAACTTAGTAAGGTAATTGCGCCGTTGTTAGCACACCAAAGGATACATTGGTAAAAAAAAATATTCTCGAAACACATTTTTTCAAGAATACGATGGAACACATTCTTACTTGACACGCTGTATAGTCTGTCACCACTGATATTTAATTAGTATAAATGGGTTTAAAGAGCTCTATTATATCGGTATTTTTTTAAGGATTCAAATGCCTAATGGAAAAAAATGTCTGACAGACAAATGGATAGGTAGACAAACAGACAGACTATTAGAAATTATAAACCAAATTTTTCGTCAGTTAGTAACTTTAATAATGACAAAAAACTGGTAGATTGAAATTCTTATAACTTGATTACTTTCCTTAACAGGTCCACAAAAAAAATCTGATTTTATATTTATCCAGCTTACGATGAAATAGATATTTAAAACTATTTTAATATACAAAATTTAAAACTACGTAATTAACAAGATTAGGGAATTCCTTAAAACAATGTCCTAAACTTAAAGCTTTCGGTAGATTCGTTTAGAAATCTGAGATAAAAACCCGCCGATGTTCTACAACTAATTGGATTATCCCTATCCCAAAAGTCTTTTAATTATACATTGACTGGGAGTGGCTTTTATTTTTAGTAATTAAGCGAAAATTTTTTCTTTAATAAAAAAAGAAAAAGTTGTTTCAGAAGTTCAAGAGATTAAATTGTTTCTATAGGTTTATTTTGTTTGGTTTCTGAACGTTCATTGCTTTGCAATCGTTTCATAATAAAACAAGAAGAAATGAAGCGCCCATCTTGTAAAAATAATTTAAATCACTTAGTCAGTTGCAAATTGAAATATATACTTATCAGCTGAATTTTATCTCTTTATGTTATGATTTAAAGGCTTCGATGTCTTCGAATGACTTCTCAGCTGGGCTGCGCCTCGTCATAAAGGTCTCGATCACCAAAATAGTATTTATGTCTTTAGATAAAAATAACAACCATTTTCTATGGATAATAAAAGCTGCCATATTCAATATTTTAGGAAATGTATCAAAAATCTTTTTTTTTTAAATAATGGGTAATATACCGTATAATTGTTGTGTAAACTTTTATTGCGAGAGAAGTTGAATTTGTCAGATGTGTCGAAATGTTAGTTCTACTAAAACTCCAAACCTATGAAAATTCTTAGAAATAACGGCTACCAATTCTTTGCATTGTAATCACACCTAAAAATACTTGCCTAACTTGGATATTCATTATAAAGGGTATAATAAAGATCATTAACCAACAATAACGACCCCTCTGTATCAAATTATTATTATAAATATGGACACCAAACATCGGAGGTAATACACTATGTAACGGGTGGTTGTTAAACATTGAGTGTAGGAAAAGGACTAAAATTGTTACCATAGACAAGATGCCTTATTACAAACACATTACTGAGCACTTCTTAGAAACAATTACAACCTGTACTGGATCGAACTGTGGTCACAATATTCCACAGAATGCATACTAGTAGACTAGACTCGTAAGAAAAAAAAATTAGACGTTGTCAAAAACAAAAATTTTTTAGCAAAAACAAATAAACAATAAAAAATCAACACTGTACGAGTGAATCTCGTAGATCTCTGAACAGTGGAACCAAGAAGTTTAAACAATCAGGCCTCTGAACTTTAGTGAACATTTGTAAAAAGTTATGCAGTAGATAGTGTTATTTGCAACCGTATGGACTGTTCGTAAAGTCATGGAAAACGCACAAAGTAACCTGAAACACTGAAACAAAAAAATCTTAACCTATTTAGTATACTATTTAAGCATATTTAAGATACAACATTGCCTCCTGTAGAATGCAAATTAATAAGTTAGATTAACCATAAAAATTTATATTTTTTTTGACTGAATCAGCAGGTGTTTATTGGAAAATTAGTGTTAGGTGAACGAAGCAAAATAAAGTCATTTTTACTTTAAATTCCCACTATCATTTTTTTTTCTGACGCCTATCCATTCCGGATGTTAGCGATCATCGTGGCGATCTTGATTTTGTCAGCTGCCACTCTAAAGATTGGGATTGTTTTTATTCAAAATCATTTCCCCAAGTTTGCCAGCCCAGATATTCTTCTTCTGCCAAGGCTTCTTCTTTTCAGAAAACTTATCTCTTGATGATGTTTTGTAATAACCAGTATTTTTCGTTTCTCATGATGGGACCGAGATAATCTAATTTCTTTTTGATTATTATGAGTTCAAGTTCATGACCTATTCTGCAGATAACTTCTTCGTTTGTAACACGAACAGTCTAGGAAATTCTTAGTTTTCTCCTGTAGATCCACATCTCAAATGCGTTCATTTTCCTCTCAATAACCTCTGACAGTATCCACGCTTCTGCGTCGTACAAGAGGATTGATTAAATATATCACCTGATTATCTTTATTTCCAGTTGTAAACTAAGATCTCTGAAACAGAGAGGTGGCTTCATTTTAATAAATGTCTTCCTAGCTTTCTCTAGTCAACATTTAATTTCCAGTAAGTGGTCCCAATCTTCATTTATTGTACACTCCAAATTAAAAAAAAAAAACGATCAAGTGCAAGTTCGACTTGCGCAATTACTGTTCAGTACAGTAACTGCTTTCAAAATGAAATAAAATCAGTACCTAGTCTAAAATAATTAATTACGACCTCTTAAGATCCAATATGTATTTTCACATTTTTTCTTAGCCAATGATGATTAATAGTTATAGTAGCTACCTAACAGCCAATAAATTAATCTAGCTCAATCTAGAATCTAGTAATAAAAGTGTATATATATATATATATATATAATATATATATATATATATATATATATATATATATATATATATATATATATATATATATATATAACAAGGATTTTCTACAGCTGACGCTGTCTTCTTTCTCTCAGCCTTTGATTCCGTTTCTATCTTCCCAGTCTCCATCTGTTAGACTCCTGTCCTCCATAGCCTCGTCCACGTCGTCTCTCCACGATCGTCTGGGTCTTCCTCTTTTTCTTCTCCCTATAGGGCTCCATTCCATTATTTTCTTTATCCACCTATTATCTTCTCTTCGTCTTATGTGTCCATACCATTTTAATCGTTTTTCTTCAATGGTGTTTATTGCGTTCTCTTTGATGTTCATTCTGCTTCTTATTTCTTCATTTGTTATTCTCTCCATACGTGTCACTTTACAACATCTTCTCCAATACTCCATCTCTACCGCGTTAATTTTAGATTTATTTCTTTTGTTGATCGTCCATGTTTCTGACCCGTATGTCATTATGCTTTGTATTATTGATTTGTATATGCGTGTTTTGTTTCTCTTTGTAATGTGCTTGTCCCACAGGATCGAATTTAATTGTCTTATGCATGTTCGCGTTGGTCCTAATCTAGCTTTAATCTCTTCTTCTGATGTCGCGTTTTTTGAAATGATGGTTCATAGATATTTAAATCTATCGGTTCCTTTGATTATTGTTTCGTTATCTACTTCTAAATTCCCCACGTTTCCCTCCTTTTTTGTTAGATATTCCGTTTTATCAAAGTTTATTGCTAATCCTGTTTTACTGTATTCTTCTTTCAGTTTTCTTACCGTATAACTGAGGTCTTCCTCATCTTGCGCTATGATTACTTGGTCGTCTGCGAAACTTAGAGTATATAAGTAATCTTCTCGTATTGGGACTCCCATTCCACTACATTTTTGCTTCCATTATTTTAATGTTTGTTCGAGGTATATTTTGAGTAGTGTTGGGGATGTAGAGCATCCTTGTAATAGGCTTTTTGATGTTTGGAGTCTCTTCCCTATTTTATGTCCTATTTTTATGTTCACTGTGTTGTTTTCGTAGAGAGATTTTACTGCGTATATTAGTTCTTTGTCAGTGCCTATTTTCTTTCATTGCGTTCCATATACTGATCATAGGCCTTTCTTATAATCAAGGCTAAATGAACATCTCTATTCTTTGCCAGTTTTTTTTTTTTTCCATTGTTTGTTTTATAGTGTATATGTGGTCCATACATGATTTTCCGACCGTAAAGCCTGCTTGGTCTTCTCCAATTTTTCCTTTTATATTTTCCTCCATGATATTTTTAATAATCTTTCCATACAAACGTCCCATACTCGATATTATGCTTAGGCCTCTATAGTTTGTGCATGTTCTGCGGTCTCCCATTTTAAAATATGTGTAAAATAAATATTTACTACCTCAACATTTGTTTAATTATACACAAAATAAACTTATATCTCGGTACAAGAGTGACTCGTCACTCGATTACAGTAAAGTACACTTAAAAATATATTACACACACCTTCATCATACGTCAAGGAACATAGTTTTTTTTTTATTTTATACCAGATAAATTTTCAAACATACACAACACTCGTGATCTTAATCTACACCTTATGTAGAATATTCCAGAATTTTATCACAGGGACAGCTATTTTAGAGTAATATAAAGAGAAGTTTGCGCGAATATCACATCATGTATATTTATGAACTCGTATTTTCACAAGCTTTCATTTGACACCCCACTCGATTATCTTAGAAAAAAAAATTTCGCTTCCTCCTACAGGCTAACCCCTTGAGTCAAAATTTAACTTCCAAAACCACACGGCTCTGATTAGGTCATCGGTTTCTATATTTGTGCAAATTTTAACTTTATATGTCAAATAGTTTCGGAGAAAATCGGGTGTGACAGACGGACACCGAACGGAACACAAAAAATTATTTATTATGTATTATTACTAGCTGTGCCCGCGACTCCGCTCGCGTGGGCTTGTTTCAATATTATCGTCACTGTTTATTCCTTATGTCACCTAACGTAATAAAATATATCTTATAACTTGGCCAGAGAACATATAACATATGTATTTTATAAAAAAACATGTAAAACGGATAAGTAGTTCTTGAGTGCTAAGTGCACTAACGGACAGACAGGCAGACAGAGAGATGTTACGTTTTATATATATTATAAATTTTTTTTGATAAAAATTAAGTTAAGAATTTAAAAAAAAAAAAACAGGTAAATCGGATAAGTGGTTCTCAAGTGATAAGCCCACTAACGGACAGACAGACAGGCACTTATATTTTGGATTATAGATATTGTTTTGGTTATTCTTTTTCACATTTGGCCAATCTGGTTCCATGTTTGGCTGATGGGCCCATTCAAGTCAGCACAAACGCTATTATCATTGTGCGTCAAGAAATGACCTGACAGTGTTACATGTTTTCAAAATTATTGACTTCTGAATATTTCTGTGTATGTTTGTGTTGAGCCCCAACTGTACTAAGTGTGCTGTGAATGATGTTGGTATAAGGCCTGTGACTGATATGACGAGGGGTACAATGATGTCTTTTTCTTGTTTCCATAGCCTTTTTATTTCAGATTTTATTTAGAGATTTTTTCTATGTATTTCGTTTGGATGTTTGTGTCGTTGTGGACAGCCATGTCAATTAGATAGGTGACTTTTCCTTTTTTGCACTGAAAAGTAATATCAGGTTTATTGGTGGAGACTGTTTTATCTATATGGATACTGATGTCCCAGTAGAGCATCTTTATTTTCAAATATGGTTGTTGATGATTATTTGTAGTGGGGTTCTGTATTTTCTATGAGTTTGTGTATTGTGGCTAGTGCTTGGTGAACTACTTTTGCCGCTGAGTCATGTCTGGCGGTGTATTCCGTTCTGGCTAATATTTTACATCCGCTTGTTATATGCTCGATTATTTCTTTCTGCTAGTGGCATTTCTTACATTTGTCTTCTGTAATAGTTGGGTCTTTAGTAGATAATTATTATTATTATATAACCTGAAAAGAGAACATATGTATGTAAACACGTAAATCGGATAACTGGTTCTCGAGCGATAAGCGCACTAACGGACAGATAGAGAGATGTTTCATTTTATATATATTATATTTTTTGCTACATGATATTGTTCCTTATTTAACGGTTTGGGCAGTGTATTACAAGAGAGTGCGCTAGCGGCAAACTTAATTCACCTTTATCGTCACGGCTTATTCCCTATGTTACCTAACGTAATAAAATATATCTTATAACCTGACCAGGGATCATATGTATGTTTAAAAAAAAAAAGCACGTAAATCGAATAAGTGCTTCTCGAATGATAAGCGCACTAACGGACAGGCAGGCAGAGAGACGTTGCATTCTATATATATATATATATATATATATATATATATATATATATATATATATATATATATATATATATATATATATATATATATATATATATATATATATATATATATATATATATATATATATATATATATATATATATATATATATATATATATATATATATATATATATATATATATATATATATTATAGAAGATTCTAGATAACCTGGCCAGAGAAAAAATGTACAAGTTAAAAAAAAAACGTGAATTGGTTAAATGGTTACATTTTATATATATTATGGAAGATTATAGATAACCTGTCCAGAGAACAAATGTATTAATTTAAAAAAAAAACACGTAAATCGGATAAGTGGTTCTCGAGTGACAAGCGCACTAACGGACAGACAGACAGATAGAGAAACGTTGCATTTTATATATATTATAAAAGATTATAGATAGCCGAGCCAGAGAACAAATGTACAAAAAAAAAAACACGTAAATTGGATAAATGGTTCTCGAGTGATATGCGCACTAACGGACAAACAGACAGATAGAGAGACGTCGCATTTTATATATATTATGGAAGATTATAGATAACCTGTCAGAGAACAAATGTATGAATTAAAAAAAAAAAAAACACGTAAATCGGATAAGTGGTTCTCGAATGATAAGCGCACTAACAGACAAACGGACAGAGAGACGTTGCATATTATATATATTATAGAAGATTATAAATAACCTTGCCAGAGAACAAATTTATGAATTTAAAAAAAAAAAGAAAAAACATATAAATCGGATAAATGTTTCTCAAGTCAAAGCGCACTAACAGACAGACAGGCAGACAGAGAGAGACGTTGCATTTTATATATATTATATTCTTTGCTACCATACATGATATTGTTCCATATTTAATAGTTTAGGCAGTGTATTGCAAGAGAACGGGTTAACGGAAAACTTGTTTCAGACTTGATTCACTATTATCGTCACTGCTTATTCCTTATGTTACCTAACGTAATAAAATATATCCTATAACCTGACCATAGAATATATGGTAAATGGTTCTCGAGTGATAAGCACACTAACGGACAGACAGACAGATAGACAGAGAGACGTTGCTTTTTATATATTTAAGTTTTAAATTATTTATTATATATTATATACTTGATTTAGATATGTATTTTATGTTTTTCTACCGTTTTTTTAGATTATAAATAAGAAATGATCTCACAAACATTTTAATCAATTTTAGGGGAAATATCTAATAAAAATAGTTTTATTTTAATTCGTTCGCCTAAAATAATGTTAATTATTATTACTGATGAAGCAATATCATAAGATAATAAATTAGTTAAAATATGGACTAATTAATAGTTATTTCGATAAGCTTTAAAATATTGAAAATTAAGTATTGGGACCAAATATACCTTTGGAAACCACAAAGCTAACAAAATTAGGATAATTTCTTTATACAATAACCTAAAACCTAAAGCTTTTTAAGAATTTGTTAAGGAATTTGGGACAAAAGCCTTCGATGTACAACTAATTGGATTATCCTGATCCCAAAAGTCTTTTAATTATACATTGACTGTGGGGTGGCCTTAACTTTTGGTAATTAAGGGCAGATTTTTCTGTTCCTAAGGGAGGAATGATTAATTTTAAGGATTCGTGAGATTAATTTAATTGTAGTTGTTGGTTTTGGTTAGTTGAGGTTTTAAAAGTTTATCAGATTTTTAGATGCAGTAAAGTAAACTACTAGAAAAAAATTAAGGGATAAATATCTGCTCTACTACTGTGTTGTCAATTGTCAAGGGCCCCCAGTTATGAGTTGGCTTTTTTAGAAACTATCATGTACTTGGTATTCGAAATATTGATGGTAAGGCCATATAATTCCGAATATTGATGGACTCTTTCTACTAAGTTTTGTAAATCTTCAAGATTATCAACCACAATGGCAGTATCATTAGTATATCCGATATTGTTGATATGCTATCCGTTTACTTTTATACCGCTTTATTCTGCCAGTGCCTCTTGGATTATTCGCTCAGAGTAAATGTTAAACAGGGTTGGGAACAGAACACAGCCTTAACGGACATCCCTCCAGATCTCGATTTCGTTTGACATGTTACCGCCAATATTTACTTTCGCTTTTTGTCCCCTATAAAGGTTTCCAATTATTCTAATATCTTTTTCATCCAGCTCTGTCGTAAGGAGTTTGTCGTGTCAGACGTTATCGATGGCCTTCAAGAAATCAATGAAACATATGTGAGCGTGGATCTATTAGTAGGACACCTTTCGGATGAAAGGTTTGGTGCACATTTAATATTTGACATTAGGATGGAATCTGTTATTTCTTAAGCGTTGTCGCTTTAGAAGAAATTAGTGATGGAGGTAGAGGTCAACAAATTTTATATAATTTCAAGTAATTATGAGAATTTTCCTTATTTTTTCTGTTGATATTAGAAACAAATTGTAAGCATAATTATTGTTATCAAACATATATGGGGTTAAAAGGGCGAGGAAGGATGTTAGAGGGGTTATTACATGTGCTTCGTTTTATAGGTTCTTTTTCAGGGCTACTGGAGTTAAGAAATCAGAAAATTGCTTTATATATTTATTATTTTACGTGTTTGTAAGGGAAGTAGTGGATAAATCACCATTTTTTACAATAAAATCCATGAATTCTTTTCTAGAATCTCTCAGAGGAATATAATACTTGTATTGTGGAATATACAGGTTAAAATCTAAGAATATTAATGTACCAAAATGTATCTAATAACCTTCTAGGTGTCATGCGGACAACTACTATAAATAAATTACGCAGGCAGATAGAACAACAGACAAACTGGGAGACCGACAAAGAGATAAGCTTTCGGAAATTAAAAACATTGTTTTTCCTAATCTAGCAACTCTAAAATTTGCAGAGATATAAAAATCTCAGTATCTGACTTTTATTCTTTTGCTAGAAATATTTCATTCGTGTCAAAATTACCCCCCGTTATTTTTGCATTTCTTTAGGTTTCAAGGTCCCTAGGTCACGAAAAACAAAATTTCTATTTTCTATTTTTTATTAGCTTGTCTGCCTGTCCATCTATCTGTGTGTCGTTAAAATAACTCTTGATCGTAATGAGTAGATAATACTTGGAACAGAAAGGGAACGTAGAGTTTTTTAAACGGTATCGCTTCAGGTTAGTCAGTGTTAGTTAATATTTTTAATAATATATTATAATAATAATTTTTCCTAGTTTCTAGTCTAATAATGAACAAATTTTAAGGATAATTATTTACAGTCTAACATTTACGAGGTTTAAGGGTGAGAAGTAGGGTTAAAAGGGTTACTACGATTATATATATATATATATATATATATATATATATATATATATATATATATATATATATATGTATATATATATATATATATATATATATATATATATATATATATATATATAATATTTGAACCTTTTATTTACATAAAGTTGGTTGTTTTTTCTTGGGTAATTAGGTTCTTTTGAAGCCAGTTGTTTAATGACGTTTCGCCTTATATTTTCAAAAAAAAATTTTCCTCCTTTTTTAATTCATTCTAAAATTAGAAAACATATAGTAAAATTTGGTATAATTACAATTTTAAAGGTAAACATTTCATAAACACTCAGACGTTTAAAATAGTCACACATAAAACAAAACAATATAAAACAATCAAAAGTACATACCTTGAAAGTCGACTATTTGTATGTTAGTGAATTTTAAATTCCATCCTCTTAATAATACAGAATGGCATATATACTTAATATAATAACACTTTAATTTGTTAATACACCCATTATAAAAAAAAATCAATAAAGAAATGCGAGACACGATGTGTTCGTAAGAAATATGGAATTTAAAATTCACTAACATTTGACTTTCAAGGTATGTATTTTTTTTTCAGAAGAACCTAATTACCCAAGAAAAAAACAATCAAGTATATATATATATATATATATATATATATATATATATATATATATATATATATATATGGTAAGATATAAAGCCTACCTCGTACTTGGTACTACATCGGAGATTGATTTGCTGCAGCCATACATGCTGATAGAGTCGTTAGCAGACTGCCAACACTTTACCGCAGGTAGCGCGATTTTTCGTAGGATCCCTCTCAGGCATATGTGGTTCAATGTAAAACAACTGAAAACGGACGAAGGCCCATATTTCAGCAGTATACCCACTGTTCTCTTATTCGTCAAATGTAGCCAATCGCCAATAATGGTAAGATATCTTACCATTTTTGGCTGTCAGTACTAGAAAATTCTTTTCTCTTGTTGCTAGCCCGACTAATGAGCCTTGATGCGGCGAAACGAGTCTCGGAGTGGATTTGACGTCCAGTGGGTAGCCTGCTGAAATATGGGAAAAGAAGAGCTGAATTGTTAGGGTTGCAGTCGGAAAAGGCCTATTAAAAACTCAATTTGTTTATTTGTCAAGCTTTTGAAATCAATATATTTGTTCCTTTATCAAGACATCTAGAAAGATATGTGAATTGTAAGTATACAATAATTAAACTTAAGGATGACATGACACAAGTTCTGTACAAGTTATCTGTCAAATCCTTTTGTGTTTCACCGGTAAACATCGGCATATGGGCCTGCTTTCCTCCGGGATTTTCCCGGGCTTTCCAATTAAAATGTTACCAGCAATTGTATATTAATTCTAAGAAGTGATTTTTGGGTAAATATCTTTGATGGTTCTGTGATTTGTCTTGGTTTAAAACACAGATCTACATGTTTCTTCCAAAAATTAGTCTCACCAGTTTGTAAGTACTATTACCCTTATAGTTTAATTATTGTATACTTACAATTCGCATATCTTTCCAAATGTCTTGATAAAGGAACAAATATGAGCTTGACAAATAAACAAATTGAGTTTTTAATTTTCCTCTTCTGATTGCATCCGAAACAATTCAGCTCCTCTACCACTACTACATTTCACACCCGTGAGAACATTCGTCAACCGACCACTGATCAGCGCTTTGAAAAAGATGGATGAGATTCCATCGAAACATCAGCGAAACCGTCCATCAAGGAATTTCAAGCTAACACGGGATACCCGAAAAAACCACTACTACATATACATATATATATATATATATATATATATATATATATATATATATATATATATATATATATATATATATATATACTATATATATATATATATATATATATATATATATATATATATATATATATATATATTAGACTGACCACAAAAAAAAGATTTTATATTTGGCGGTGCTACCAGCTAAAAAACTTTCTATAATGTATAAATAGAAATCTCTCAAATTTTGGTCTAAAAATATTAGGGTTTAGAGGGTGCTAAAGTCGATTTTATTGGTAACATCAGTGTATTATATATTTTACAGAATAAAAACATAATTGTTCGTTGAAAACATTACTTTTTTGAGGTTTCAATTGTATAAATACGAGGCTGGTTTGAAAAGTCCGTGCAAAAATAAAAACTACTTATGTGTTTGGGGTAAACCTTTTTTATTTTTCGACATAGACTCCTTTTAGGCTTATACACTTCATCCAACGATGTTCTAGTTTGTTGATCTCTTCCGAATAATAGGATTTGTCCAAGTCTCCAAAATATCCATTAGTGTCTGCAATCACCTCCTCGTTTGAATAAAATCTTTGTCCCGCCAGCCATTTCTTCAATTGGGGAACAAATAGTAGTCCGAGGGAGCCAAGTCTGGAGAATAGGGGGGATGTGAAACGAGTTGGAATCCTATTTCCATTAATTTTGCGACCACAACTGCTGAGGTGTGTGCTGGTGCGTTGTCGTGATGGAAAAGGACTTTCTTGTGGGCCAATCGTGGGCGTTTTTTCTTGCAGCTCAGTTTTCAAACGGTCCAATAACGATGAATAATTTTCACCTGTAATAGTTTTACCCTTTTCCAGATAGTCGATGAGGATTATCCCTTGCGAGTCCCAAAAGACAGTCGCCATAACCTTTTCGGCCGAAGGAACGGTCTTCGCCTTTTTTGGTGCAGATTCCCCCTTGGTAACCCATTGTTTAGATTGTTGTTTGGTCTCAGGAGTATAGTAATGTATCCATGTTTCATCCACAGTGACGAAACGATGCTTAAAGTCCTCCGGATTCTTCTGGAACAGCTGCAAACCATCCTTGCAACACTTCACACGATTCCGTTTTTGGTCAAGCGTGAGCAATCGCGGCACCCATCTTGCGGATAGCTTTCTCATGTCCAAATGTTTATGCAAAATATTATGTACCCGTTCAGTCGAGATGCCCACAGCACTAGCAATTTCACGCACCTTAACTCTTCTGTCATCCATCACCATATCATGGATTTGTTCAATGATTTCTAGAGTCGTAACCTCCACAGGCCGTCCAGAACGTTCAGCGTCACTGGTGCCCATATGGCCAGTCCGAAAATTTTGAAACCACTTATAAACTGTTCTAATCGAAGGTGCAGAGACACCATAATGTTTACCAAGCTTCTCTTTAGTCTCCTGAGGCGTTTTTTTGCCTTTCATAAAGTAATGTTTAATCACCACACGAAATTCTTTTTCGTCCATTTCTTGAAAATCACTCGACTTCCTTGATTCACACGAATGCCAAACACAAAGAAATAGACCAATATGGCTGAAACTTGGTGTGCGTTCATTCAAGAGATGCTAGTAACTAAACATGACCTCGATACGCGCCGGTGGTGCCATCTCTCGGACTTTGCACGAACTTTTCAAACCAGCCTCGTATGTAGAAATGGCGATTACGCACAAATTTAGACCACATGCGACCACGGGAGACCAAGTAAACTCAAGTTACGAGCAATTAAAAGACGTTTAAAATGGACAAATAAGTCAAATTCCAAACTTAATGGTTACTTTACGTTGCAGACATTATTTTTTTAAGGAATAAATTGCATACATATTCAGGACTGACAACTTCAAATAATCTTAGGCCACGTGCAACTATGGACGACTAAGTCAATTCAAGTTATAGGCAATTAAAAGACGTAAAATGCACAAATAGGCCAAATTTCGTATTTAATGGTAACTTTTTGTTGCGCACCTTATTTTCTTGAGATATAAATTGTATACATATCCAGGACTGACAATTATGAACAAATTTAAAGCACGTGCAGCCATGAGTAACTATGTAAAGTCAAGTTATGATCAACTAAAAACGTACAAGATTAAAAAATAGGCTTTTTATAACATTATTATTTCTATTATTAATTAATTATAAAAATAGTTATAACAAAAACTACTTATCAGCGCAAAAACCGTATAACATGTTATCCTCACCACGAACCGGAGAAATTTCTCCTAGACTCAAAATTATAGCTGGACTTTATATCTTATTCTGTAAAAGTACATTAGCAGTAAGGTGATTTTAAACATTTTATAGATTTCTGTATATAACTAAACTACTAATTCATAATATTTATTTACAAAATAATGTATTAATTATTTTTTTTAAACTATTAATTATTGATTACAATTTGGTAATTATTTCATTATTTTATTTTTTTATGGGCCTAGCACACCTGCTACAGGGAAGTCCCTAAAGCGTTCTTGAATCGCTGTAGTTTTTTATGGAATTACGGAACATGCTACTGTTAAATACGAAATTTGGCATATTTGTGCATACGTTTTTTAGTTGCTCATAACTTCAGTTTTACTTCAAACTATTCATAACTAAAGTTTACGTGGTCGAGCATAGTTTTATATGGTCTAAGATTGTTCAAAAATGTTAGTCCTGAATATCTATGCAATTTATACGTCCAAGGTAAGGTACATAACAAAATGTAAACATTAAATATAAAATTTGGCCTATTTTTGAATTTTATACGTGTTTTAATTGCTAATAACTTTACTCAGCATATATCACCACTACACCAAACACTTTATTCTTGCACTCGACGCGCTTTTCGCTAACCATGTCAGCTTCATCAGGAGCGATGATCGAGTCAATCATCGCTTCTGATAAAGCTAACATGGTTAGCGAAAAGCACGGCGATTGCAAAAATAAAGTGTTTGGTGTAGTGGTGATATATACTGAGTAGTATCACTGTACCAAAGATTCCACATTCCCAACTTAACTTTGGTCATAACTTGACTTTACTTGGTAATCCATGGTCGCACGTGGTCTAAGTTTGTTACTAATTATCAGTTTTACACATCTATGCAATTGAAACCTCAATCAAGTAATGTTTTCAACGTATAATTATGTTTCTATCCTGTAAAATATACAATACACTGATGTTAAAAATAAAATTAATTTTTCAGAAAATTTCAGAGATCTCTATTTACACCTAATAGAAGGTTTTAAGTTAGTAGCACCGCCAAATATAGTGTCTTACTTTTTAGTGTTCCGTATGGAACACTTATAAGATCACTTCAGTGTCTGTCTGTCTGTCTGTCTGTCCCACCCGATTTTCTCCGAAACTATTTGACATAGAAAGGTGAAATTTAGTAATAATATAGGAATTTATGGCCTCATCAGAGCCATGTAGTTTTGAGAATTAAATTTTGACTCAAGGGGTTAGTTTTGGGGGGTGAAGTCGGAAGTGAAAAAGATTTTTTTTACTAGGTCATCGAGTATGGTGTCAAATGAAAGCTTGTGAAAACACGAGTAAAAAATATATATATATAATATTATACTTGCGCGCACTTTTCTTTGTATTATTTTTAAAAATTCGCGAAAAATCGTTGTCCCGGGCCTTATCTCGAAAAGTATTTATCAAAAAATTTCGAAAAAATTCTAGAATATTCTCCTCGGGGTGTAGATTGAACGAAAATTATCACGAGTGCATTACCTTTAATAATTTATATGGTACATAAAAAAAACAAAAATTTCAAGGTCATCAGATTTCAGTAAAGATTGGAAACAAACTTTGTTGAAAACTCATTTAGGGTGTGTTTTGTGAAGTCACTGATCATTTTATACCACCGTAACATAAATTTTGAATTAAGGGTTCGTTTTGAGGGGTGAAATCGGAAGTGAAAAAATTTTTTTTTTACTAGGTCATCGAGTGTGGTGTCAAATGAAAGCTTGTGAAAACACGAGTAAAAAATATATATATAATGTAATACTTGCGCACACTTTTCTTCGTACTACTTTTAAAAAATCGCTGCCCCCTACCTTATCTCGAAAAGTACTGATCAAAAAATTTTGAAAAAATTCTGGAATATTCTCCACGGGGTATAGATTGAACGAAAATTATCACGAGTGCATTACCTTTAATAATTTATTTGGTATTAAAAAAAAAACAAAATTTCAAGGTCACCAGTTTTCAGTAAAGATTGGAAAAAAACTTTGTTGAAAACTCATTTGGGGTGTGTTTTGTGAAGTCACTGATCATTTTATACCACCCTAACAAAAATTTTTATTTTAAAAACAATCTACGTACGGAACACTAATTGTGCAAGTTCAACTTGCACTTGACCGGTTTTTTTTCATTGTGGTCAATGAATCTGAAAATTATGTTATTTTTCTTACTATTTTCAGTCATGCCCCATAGATTACGCTTCACTTAGAGTTCAGAGTTCGAGTATTAAGTTCGTTTTGGCAGAAATATTTCATATTTTTTGAACGTTATATTTTTGTGAGGGAAATACTGAATAATTCGCTTTACCAATTTTTCACGAGCACAATACTTTCCTCAGCAGGGAAAACAAAAATCGAATAGGCTGTTATTTAGTGGGACCGAGTTTATTTTAAAAATCAACCTCAAAGATTGCAAAGTTCGCCATTAATTAAAAACTAAGTTGTTCGCAAGATTGGCGTAATTCACTTAAACAATAACCTTAAATTCCAGGCTCTCAAAGATTCGTTTATGAATTTGAGATAAAATTCGCCGACGTTGAAGAGATAATTTAATTATCTGAAGCCCAGAAGTATTTTATTATACATTGACAGAGGAGCTGTTTTAGCTGCCAGTATTTAACATTTATTTTTGATCTCTAAGATCAATGATCGTAGATCAAAAAAATGACTGGTTATTATTAATTTTCAGCAATCAAGATTTAAGGCTCTCTTAGTTTTCAGACTACCAAAACAGCAAACATTATTCCGTCGTTATCTATTTTAGTAAATGTAATTATAGGAACGAAATCCAACCATTTACTGGAATGAATTAATTTGAATACTCCAAATATTGACGACAGCTGTTTGGTGTTGTTGTTTTGTGTTTGTTGTTATGGTATGACGTTTGCAGTAACAACGTCAATTTCGTATTTAATAGAGATGGTTTACTGACTTAATATTTACGTGCTAAATACGCCGTCTGTTCTCACACTGATAGTGCATACTTTGGATTCATTCGTCTGTTGTAAAGTAAAATGTAGTCTAGTAAAGTGGTTGAATCATTTTTGCGTCAGCTACGTTCTTGTCGCTTGTGATTGAATCAGCCCATCCTTTAAAAGTTATAATAGTTGTAAAAGGACGGATTGATCAGTCTGTTACGAGATGACAAAAAAACTGTTGGTAAGCGTGATTCTTGTAACGGCTGTGTTGAAAGTTTCAAACAGCTACAATGCGGCTCAGGTTTTTCAAATGATTTTACTTTATCACCTCTACAGCATGTGGCCAGCGGTATTTGGAAGAAATGCGGTACTGCAAAATGAGGTTGGCTCGCGTTCTGTAAAAAAAACGATATTTTTTAATAAAAATTCTGGAGTAACTTGAAAAGGGACGAAAAAGTCAAAAAAAGAAAACAGAAACCTACCCAAAGAAGAATTTTTTAACTCAAAAGTGAGTCTTAGGATGCAGCATCTTAAAAAAACAGGTGCACAGAATTAAGGCAAAATAACTACTGTTCGATGGACCCTATCAAAAACTGATCCCATGCTGTAGTAGACTTGCCTACCAAGAATCGTCGTGCCATTTCGACGTTTACGAGGGTATATCCTATAGTACCATTTGAAATCGAACTAAAATAGAAAAGGTAAAATATTTTTAACCAGCGAAATGTACTGACTTTATATTAGACTCTAAAAAGGAAATATTACACCCTATTACGTACTATAAGGAAACTCTAAAAACATACTTTGGGTAAAAAAAAACAGTTCTCGGAATATTTCTCTGAAAGTCTAATGAAATTAAAAAGGCTACCAGAGTTTTGTCATAGACTGATAATAACCTATTAGCGTAATGTAAAAGAAAGAAAAACTGTAAGAAATAAACGCTACAGCTTACTGGTTGCTTTATCAAGGTCTTCTTATTTCCAGTGTAGAGTCCTGTATTAATATTATTTGTTATATGTTATGCTGATATATTTATATCTTTTTTTTTTTACGTGCTGCAGGGAAGTCCCTAAAGCGCTCCAGGAGCGGCGTGTGTGTGGAAAAAGCGATTCACATTGTTCTTGAATCGCTGTAAATTGTACTCGGTGGGAAACACAGCGCTGGGCAAATTATTCCAAAGGGATGACGTTCTCCATATAAAAGACTGCTTGAAAAGCGTTGTACACGGAGTAACAAGCTGAATCTCATACGGATGTGAAGCACCAGCGCGACGTGTATTTCTAACATGCACCGCTTTGGAACAAATTAAGCGGGCTACATCCTTCGAACACTTTCCATGAAAATACTTGTAAAACAGACTCAAGTCGCCAACCGTTCTTCGATGTTCCAGCGAATCAAGGCCGCCGGTCAATTCCGGGTCTCCAATCAGACGGACCGCTCTTCTCTGAACAGAATCTAACAAATGCAGTGTATGTTTGGGAGCAGAGCCCCAAACGTGTGAGCAGTATTCTATAGTTGGTCGAATTTGAGCTTTGTAAAGAATTAACAGTTGTTGTGGGCTGTAAAGCTTTCTGGTTCGAAATAATATTCCCAACTTTTGGGAAGCTTTCCTTGCTATGCCTGCAACATGTTCATGCCAGGACATATTTGCTCCCAAACTAACGCCCAACAAATTGAGCGACGATGCTAGGGGAATGGAGTTCCCCGACATAACTATGTCGGGCTCAGCAACGTTAACTTGGTCCACTTGGTTACTGTCACCCCAAGATAGAATTTCTTCCAGGTCTTTGTTAAGGTGAATGACTTCTTGCTGTTTGCGGATATTCGCTCGAGTAGCCGATGTCCGAGCGTTCAAGGTGAATGAAGAGACAAGCGTACTGCCATCAGGAGATCGTTAATGTAAATGAGAAAGAGAGTAGGAGACAGTATGGAGCCCTGGGGCACACCGGCGTTGATAGTGAAGGTGTTAGAAAGAATTTCGTCGACCGCCACTCGTAAAGAACGCTCTCTGAGGAAACATGAGAGCCACAAACAGAACCTTTCACGCATACCATAAGAGCGTAACTTAGCCAACAGTTCATCGTGCCAGACACGGTCGAATGGCTTGGATATGTCAAGAGCAACCGCTCGAGATTCTCCAAAGTGTTCAATTGCGTTGTTCCAAACATGTGTTACATAAGTCAGGAGATCTCCTGTTGATCTATGTTTACGAAAACCATACTGGTGATCGCTAATAATATTGAATCGTTCAAGATCTTTGTCAGGATATATTACAATTGCTTGCTGTTCTAGAGACTGTTTGTTTTAGTTTTTGATTTGTAACGTTATCTAGTAAACTCATATTACGAGAATATGCTTTAATTTCGTTATGTAGCAGACTACACAACAAATAGACTATAACGTTAAACACCTAAGGCACGTTACCGAAGATTCTCTAAAAATTTTAAAGAAGCCATGAAAAATACAAATCTCTTTTTAAAAGAAGCTACAGAAATAAAAATCTCGTAAAACCCACATCCTAAAAGCTGCAGGCGATTTTTTTACAACGAGAGCTACGTCGTTTAAGCAAAACATTTTTTTGCTCTTCGAAACGTGTTCTGCCTTTTAAAATACCAGCGATGTGGAAAAAATCAAAGAAAGGCCCATATATCCCAGTCAGCTGGCTGACGATATATTAAAAGAATAAAAAAGGGCCACCACATTATACATATTATATATATTCCCTTAAAAAGGGGAAGGCCTGATAGTAAACTTAAAGATTTGGGCATTAGAAAGATTTTCGACTGTAATATATTACGTACAGCAGGTGGAAACCATCAGGCTTTGTTTATTTGAGAACTTTCCATTAATTTAAAACAGTCAATAAAGAAAGTGATTCTTGAATATTTTGAGTTATTGCAATAGTGATTAATTTAATTAATTATATTACTGAGTAATTTTAATAACGGAGTTCTGTATTCTCATAAAATACTCATAAAGTAATGTGAACATCTTCATGTGGACGGACCTCTTTGCAAGTAATCAGAAAATATGATCTTTAATAGACTGATTTTTTTCTCTTTTAGTCAACCTTTTCCACGATATTCACTTTATTGTTGCGTTGCTTCTGATTCACATGAATAGATTCCCGTTTTGTTACCAGTTCTTAGGCATATTAAAGTAGAATTATCAAAAGAAATTATCTCTTTAGCGACCTCATCATGGCGATGTAATTCAAGAAAATTCAGTTGATTTGGAATAAGACGAAATTATTTATATATATATATATATATATATATATATATATATATATATATATATATATATATATATATATATATATATATATCTATGTATATATATATATATATATATATATATATATATATATATATATATATGTATATATATATATATATATATATATATATATATATATATATATATATATATATATATATATATATATATTATAGGTTTAGCACACGTGCTACAGGGAAGTCCCTAAAGCGCTCCAGGAGCGGTACGTGTGCGGAAAAAGCGATTCACGTTGTTCTTGAATCTCGGTGGGAAACACGGCCCTGGGCAAATTATTCCCAAGGGGGGATGTTCTCCATATATGAGACTGCTTGAAAAGCGTTGTACGCGGAGTAACAAGCTGAACCTCATACGGATGTGAAGTATTAGCGCGACGTGTATTTCTAACATACACACGGAGGAATTAAACGGGCTACATCCTTCGAACACTTTCCATGAGAATACTTGTAGAACAGACTCAAGTGGCCAACCGTTCTTCGATGTTCCAGCGAATCAAGGTCGCCGGTCAGTTCCAGGTCTATAAATCAAACGAACAGCTCTTCTCTGGACAGCATCCAACAAATGCAGTGTATGTTTGGGAGCGGAGCCCCAGACATGGAACCAGTATTAAATAGTTGATCGAATTTGAGCTTTGTAGGGAATTAACAGTTGTTCTGGAGCGTAAAGCGAAATAATATTCCCAATTTTTGAGAAGCTCTCCTTGCTATGCCTGCAACATGTTTATGCCAGGACGTATTTGCTCCCAAATTAACGCCCAACAAATTGAGTGACGAAGCTAGGGGAATGGAATGCCCCTACATAACTATGCCGGGTTCGACAACGTTAACTTTTTTTAAAAAAAACGGCCGCCTGGGTTTTTATAGCGTTAAATTCCACTTGGTTACTGTCATCCCAAGATAGAATTTCTTCCAGGTCTTTGTTAAATTGAACGACCTCCTGCTGTCTGCGAATATTCGCCTGAGTAGCCGATGTCCGAGCGGTCAAAGTGAATGAAGAGATAAGCATACTGTCATCTACAAATGTGTAGATTGGATTCCCGGTCTTTTCCAGCAGATTGTTAATGTAAATGAGAAAGAGAGTAGGAGACAGTATGGAGCCTTGGGGCACACACGTTGATAGTGAAGGTGTTAGAAAGAAATCCGTTGACCGCCACTCGTAAAGAACGCTCTTTGAGGAAACATGAGAGCCACAAACAGAGCTTTTCAAACATACCATAAGAGCGTAGCTTAGCCAACAGTCCATCGTGCCAAACACAGTCGAATGCCTTGGATATGTCAAGAGCAACCGCTTCAGATTCTCCAAAGTGTTCAATTGCGTTGTTCCAAACATGTGTTACATAAGTCAGAAGATCTCCTGTCGATCTATGTTTACGAAAGCCATATTGGTGATCACTAAAAATGTTGAATCGTTCAAGATATTTTAGACGATGCTGATTGATAACCTTTTCCATGACGTTCGATATTATTGAAAGCAGTGCGACTGGTCGGTAGTTATTTGGCAAGGTTTTCTTGCCTTTTTTAGGTATCGGCTGAACTGTGACACATAGGACACACAGGAAGGAAACATTCCCTTTCTGTAGGATAGGTTGAAAAGTCTACAGAAAACTTCCCTCGCAGAGGTTTTTGAGGACTATGACAGGTATTCCGTCAGCGCCAGAAGCCTTTTTGGTGTCTAGCTTCATTAAAATACGCTTTATGATACGCTGTCTGAAGACAACATCGGGCATCTTTGACTGCAATATAGAAATAGCAGGTGGTGTTTTGCCTTGGAAATCGACAGTAGAATGTGAAGCAAAGAGTTTAGCTAACAAGTTCGCTTTCTCAACAGGTGTTGCAATGGAATTATCTGGCCGTGTGAGTGGTGGTATAGGGGATTCGGTGAAATTCCAACTGCCTTAGCGACTGAACAATAGGACCTGGAATTATTGGGACAAGCGAGAAGTTTGTTTCTAATTCATTGATTGTGTGCCTCCTTGGTTTCGTCGATAATTCCTTTGCATCTATTTCAGGCACAAACAAAGGTGTTACGATTTTTTCACGCCATTGTCTGTAGGCAAGATGTTTAGAAGCAACAGCTTCTTTACATTTTCGGTCAAACCAAGGCTTGCCGTTGGAGGGGCATTTCTTCGAAAAAGGAATGTAAGCTTCCATACCAACCAAAATAACATTGGAGACCTCCCTGGCGCAGTCAGATGGATTGTCGGATCGAAAACAAACGTCCATCCAAGGGAAACTTCGAAAATATTCCATGAGATCTTCCCATTTAGCAGACTTGTAGTGCCAAATCTTGCGGGGCCTAGGCGCCTCCCCGTCACTGATTGGTAGGATACTCGACGTCGAAAGCAGTTTATGGTCAGAAGAACCTAACGTCGGATTTATTGTGGCCGTGTAAATCTCCGGATTGGTGGTTAAAAACAGATCAAGAAGACTGGCGAACTCCCCGTCTCGATCAGGGATCCTTGTTGGTTCGTCAATGAGCTGAGTTAAGCCACAACTGATTAAGGATGATTCGGCTTCACGACCTTGTTCGTCGGTAGTATTTGAATATTTAAGCCAGTTGGTTGACTGTGCTGGTCGATGAACTGACCTTGGTTTTACAGAGAGCGAGTACATGAAGTTTATTTGATTGCAGGTGTTGGTGCACTGAATTTATGTTCGAGTTTAAACCTCGTATGTTGCAAAAATCTATTTTAAAATTAGGATCTCTGCATGTCGACGCCCTTGAACCAGCCCCCACCCGGAGATCCGAACGGGGGGCTATTCTGATATATATGATTATATTAATCGACGTATTGATTTAATTAATATTCCAATAAGATATACAAGATTTCTAATACGTAAATGGCGAATACTAAAACAAATTTTTGATTCTGTTGATATTTTCTTGTGTAGGTACGGTGAATGGTGTTCCAAAACGCGATATTTCACCAACAACGCTCTTTAAACTACTTGTGTATCTTTAAACATTTTAATTTTGCTCAATATTTATCATCTGTTATTTAAAAATCGCGAACAAGAAACTTTCACAATTATAAATCACACTTATTTCCAACCTAGTAAAGCAGACAATTTTTGTCCGATATTAATAACCGTTTAAGTAACCTGGCTCCGCGTTATCGTGCCGGTATACGGTATCAAGGGTCCCGGGTTCCTAACCGGCAGACCATTATACTTATTTATTAAGTTGTTTAAGTATATTTGGCTTGGCCACATACATAGGTAGTAATTGTTGCAGAAATGTAATAACACCTACCGCAATACTACCGCATTGTCTAAAAGATGCCGTCAAATATAAATGTATGTTAAAAACTTGGACAACGTTGACGGATATTACGACAACTTCGCCGGTCTTCTTCTTTTGTTGGTTTTAAGACATTCGGAGATAAATATAATGAAAAAGAGGACGAATTAGCAAGATTCGTAGCGACAAAATCATACGGGAATCAAGATCCATCATTTAGTATACCAAAACAAGTGGTATAAACGACAGTCAATAGAAGGTTATACCAGCAACATCTAGATCATTGGCTCGCAATATCTGGCCAAAGAGGTATAGAAAATGTGACTGGCGCCCCCTCAAAAAACTACCAACCACTTTTGTTCAACAAGAGCTCAGGCCAAATTAGTGGTGGGATTGATCACTTACCACTGTCAACTGAAGAAATATTTACAGAAAATGGTTACCCAAAATGATCCTACGATATACATATTATGTGATGAATAAAAATAAACCGCTATGAATATCCTATATGAATATGCGACTTTAACTCGGAACATAGGCGAAATGTTGGCGAAACCTGGCGATAAATTACCACATTAAGGAAAGCAGCTAATACACTTTTTTAAAGAGGCCACGCTCAAGTAACCAAGAGAGGAGAGCACAAGAAACCAAGAGACTGCAGTGCACAAACAGGCACAATCACTTACCCTGCGTACTGACTGAACCAACCAACTGCCAAAATTTATCATTTCTTAACTTCCTTCTTACGGGCTTACTGCTCTTAGTATATATCTAAGATTTTAAGCACCGGCTTAGCGCTTTCAGTTCTTCTCACTCTGCGCCTCCCTCTGTACCTATCCCTCTCTTAGCCGCAAGTGCCCCTTTATACCTCGAATAATCGTTACGGAAAGAGTAAATAAGAGATATCGGGATGAGAATACCAGCTCACACCCACCACTGACTTTTCCAACGTTTTTTCAATGAGATATTTATTGTTTAGAGAGAATCCCTATTGCTTTCCCGTGAAATAAAATGATAACTATTCTAATATTCTTAAAATCCTAATCGGTCATATATGCTAAAGTGAATAAGCTCAATATTATCCTTGCTCAATTGTGGGAGAATTTGCTATGTGGTTTTTAAGCGGAAGACTCCTTTAAATTCTAGGTCGATAACGTCAGCTTATTGAGGTCAATCAACGTGTCTTTTTTCAAACGATATCAGGATTTATTGAAGTAAAACTTCCGGTACGGTGCAGAACCTGAAGAATCATTTGCGTGAAGCTGGAGTAAAACTTAGCTACGATCAGTAGTATCTACGCTCGCACAGCTCCAAATCCCCAATTTTTAATTTTTTTAACTTAAATTTTAAGTTTTTTGATATCTCTCCAATTTTTTGAATAAAAATAATTCCCTCCTAATTTCCAAGTGGCTTCTATTTACTAGAGGGTCTAAAACTGAGACATGATCTGCTTATCATGAAGTTGATTTCTCTTCTTTACAGTTTTATAACACGTAGACTGAAAAGTTTATGGTTTGAGACATAGATGTCGCCCTTTTCAAAAAATCCATATGATTTTTAAGAAGTACCAACCTTCAAGCGATACGTGTCAAAATTTCATGACATTTCGACTATTAGTTTACAACTTACAGTGGTTTTAGTGACGCTACTTTTGATATTTTCAAAACAATGGAGAAAATCGAGTTTCGTGTGTTGATTAAACAATGTTTTTGGATGAGAAAAATTGCATGAGATAGCTGACACCCTAAAGATATCAAAAGAACGTGTTGGTCATGTTTTGCATGAACATTTGAGGATGAGAAAGCTCTGTTAGAAATGGGTACCGCGTTTGCTCACAGTGGACCAAAAACAACAACATGTTGATGATTCTGAGCGCTATCAATAGCGAATATTTTATAAAGTTATTGGTGCGTTTGAAGGCAGAAATCGCAAAGAAATGGCCCCAAATGAACAAGAAAAAAGTGCTCTTTCATCAAGACAATGCACCGTGTCACAAGTCAGTGGTTACGATGGCAAAATTGCATAAATTAAAATTCGAATTGCTTCCTCCCAGCGACTATTATCTATTCGCAGATATCAAAAAAATGCTCGCGGGAAAGAGATCGGGCTCCAATGAAAAAGTTATCGCCGAAACTGAGGCCTATTTTGAAGGCAAAAACAAATCCTTCTACAAGAAAGGTATAGCAATGTTAGAAAAGCATTGGACTGGTTGTATCGTTCTTAAAGGAGACTATATTGATGAATAAAGTCGAATTTTGCAAAAAAAAGTAGCTGGACCAAAAACTTTTCAGCCTACGTGTTATTTCATAAAACAAACATTAGTAAAGAAAAATTTTTAGAAGAAAATAGAAATTGAAAAATAAGGCTTACAGGTAGAAAAGTTATTAGGTTTTAGAATTTTCAAATATTGTTTCATTGTGTACTTTTCTGATCTTGTACTGTTATGAAACTTTACTCAAATTATTAGTATTAATGGCTATTTGAACCTCAAATTATCAAATTAGATTACTCTTAAAGTTAAACTTTCCTAATAAATGAAGCGGTAAATCGCTAACTTATTTTTTTTTAATACAATGTCATTAGCTACTGCCTCTGTTTTTAAAAACGCCAAATCTAAATACCATTTTAGCATTAATGAATGGTCTCTTTGTTGACGTGGACGTTCTATAACTCTGCACACAGATGGTCGTCAAATAAATTCTTAGTGAAATATGGTATCACTCGTAATTAATGAACGCGCTAATCCAGTTCAAAGTACTCAGCAAACTATACGGGATATTAATTACAATATCGTTTTGCACTTTTTGTGCTAAAGTTACTTGCTGCTCTTTCGTTTTGAACTCTTTTCAAGTATAAAATAATGAGATCTTTGTATATAAGGATCATTTATCAAATATTTGATTGATTTATAATATAAAAAGTATTAAACTATCTTTTTAAATAAGGTTTTTTTTTTAACAGAACTGATAGCCAAATTTCTTTAAAACATAGAATAGATGGGTTTATTTTTTTGTGGGATAATAAAAGAATGTATTTATACACATACATACATTATATATATATTAATATATATACTCGTATATGTTATGTATATGTTACCCTGAAAAACCGGTGGTTATAATATTATACATTCGAACCATCGCTTGTACATGTCGACAAGCACAGATAAGCTCTAATGGGGATCGAAACGACAAGCTGAGAGGATACAATCAGATATTATGTCTGAAATGTGTTGGCAGTTGTTGAAATAGAAGACTCCGACTTTTATAAATTAGCAAACAAAAATGATACCCTCAAGCAACTTTATACCCGTAATCAGTTCGTAATTTATAAAGAAAAGTTACTTTCCATAGATGAGATTTCTTTTCAAGAAATTGCAGTTGTGAAAGCAAGGGACTCTTGTGCAATTCAAAGGGTCATAACAGTTTAATTTGTTGCAATAAATAAGATTGTACTCGTATACCGTTAATCACATAATTTCACGTATATGATAAATTAAAAACTGCATACTGCATTTTTGTTTTAATGCAGTACAAATATTTTTATTCAACATTCACCATCAGTGCAAGCTGAATGTCGACATTTATCGGTGTAAATGAGAAATAATGATTTTTAGCAAATATTTCGTCAGCATTCACAGTCGCTTGGAGTACGTATATATATATATATATATATATATTTATATATATATATATATATATATATATATATATAAATACATATGTTTGGGGCTCTGCTCCCAAACATACACTGCATTTGTTGGATTCTATTCAGAGAAGAGCTGTTTGCCTGTTTGGAGACTCGGAACTAGCCGGCGGTCTTGATTCGTCGAAGAACGGTTTGCGACTGCTATTCTACAAGTATTTCTATGGAAAGTGTTCGATGGATATAGCCCGCTTAATTCCTCCCAGAGCGGTGCATGCTATAAATACACGTCGCGCTAATACTTCACAGCCGTATGAGGTTCAGCTTGTTACTCCTCGTACAACTCTTTTCAAGCAGTCTTTTATATGGAGATTCTCATCCCTTTGGAATAATTTGCCCAGGATTGCTTTTCCCACCGAGTACAATCTACAGCGACTCAAGACCAACATTGATCGCTTTTTTCGCACAGGTGTCGCTCCTGTAGCGCTTTAGAGATTTCCTTGAAGCACGTGTGCTAGACCCATAAAAAAAAAGCTTTTTGTTTATGCAACGTAAGACATCCTCGTTGAGAATATGGTCATATGGTCAGTATAAGAAATTTTCAAAAATTTAACTTTACTGCTGAGTTTTTGAAAAATGATTTGTCATTTTGAGGAACACTGCTCTAGTTTTTTCGATACGGCAACGAATTTCCTGCGTGTAATCTCACTGTTCGTTTAACATGGTACCTAGATATGAATATTGTGGAGTTCTTTGTATTTGTTGATTGTTAACTATCAACAACGTAGCAAGAACCGGAGAGTTGCTGATCATCACCTACTTTGTTTTGCTGATATTAAGTTGAAGGGCTGAATTCGTGTTTTTTTGTCATAAAATGTTGTCGACCCTTTAAGTTATCAGCCATAACTGCCGTATCGTGAACATAACGAATATTATTTATTTGCTTCTCATTAAGCAGTGTTCCTTCATCAGCCTCTTCCAGTGCCTCTCTGAAAATTTGCTCAGAGTATACATTAAACAAGAGTGGAGACAAGATATTACCCTGCCTTACTCCACGGTCAATTGATATTGTTTCTGAACGCTCCCCTTCTGCCTTAATAAATGCCATTTAGTTCGAGTAGAGGTTACTAATAATCCGCAGATCCTTTTCAGTTAGTCCAAGGTCTTTCAGAATTCTGATCATTTTTTGATTTTGGGGAAACATTCTGAAAAATTACCATCAAAATTGCAAAATAATTTTAGGTCATTTTATCTAAAATACGTACAAATATACTGGCTTAACTAAATTAATTTCGATTATCTGTCACCAGATAAAAATTAAAAAGGTATGGAATTTTCTTATGGTTTTGATAATCGGTATGTAAAAGTAGTATTTTTTTAAACAATTATAGTTTAATAGTTCTGCTAAAAACAGAGTATAGAAATCGCAATGATAATTAGTGTTACGCACTAGGATAGTTTACTCAACTTACTTTCTGTTTATTCTGATATATTATAATCATAATTGAATAATTTTAGAAAAAATTCAATGGTGAGTACGCAGTAGTAATTGAGGTTAGTTACTTACTTATCCTGCCTAGAGATGTGACAAATTCCCGAATCCTGAATAAAAGCGGAAGTCATCTTCATCCAGAAGAAAGAATATATAACAAAACTTAGTAACTATAGTTTGCTGTCTCAAATATACAACTTGTTTACGAAAATACTCACTAACAGATTAACGCCAAAAATAAATTTTCAACAACCTCGAGAATAAGCCGACTTTTGTTTGAATTATAGTATTATGGATCATTTACACCCAGTCGACAATCTAATAGAAAAATGTTTTAACTTATTTACTTACTTAATCCTTATGCCTTTCTACCTCTTGAGGAGTGTAAGGCCGGTGGAGTTCAGTTATTCTATAAATGTCTTTTCCATATTTCCTTCTATATCCTTCCATACTGTTTAAATTACCAATTGCCTCTTTTGTTTCTTCTGTATTAGTTTCTTCTGTTTGTATGAGTTCTGTATCTTGTTTCGGTATTATGTCTCTATGTTGATTTTTGTATGCTTTTCCCTCTAATTTTTTGCATCCATTTCCTTTCCTTTCTGTTTCAGTGATTCCTACAAAGTGCATTTGTTGTTCTTCTGTCAGTTCATCCTCTTTTCCGTTTATATCGCTATTATTCCGTGTTCTCAATCTAAAAACTCGATAATTATTTCCCATTTCTTTCTTCCTATCTATTTCTTTGATAATCTTATTATTTGTATTCCTTTCACTAGTCCTCTCTTCCGTATCCTTTATCTTTGCTAGGGTCGTCGTCAATCTACCTATCTCTCTTCTTTTTCTCAGTTTCTTTGTCTTGATGGTCGTAGTATTCTTTGTCTGTTCTTTCAGTTTTTCTTCATCAATGTTCCATTTATATTCTCTTCCTTCGATTACGAATTTTTGATATCCTATTTTTACCCTTTTTCCATTCTTTCTCTAGTTCTCTGCTATATGCTTCAATTACTTTTGAATTTGCCGTTCATCTTTTGTTAAATCGTTGTTTATGTAAACTCTCTCTCTTAGGTTTCTCAGTTTGTTTTTATTTTTCATTACAGCTTCCTTATCTTCCGTGTTTCCAAGTTCTATCTTGTATATAGTCGCTGCTATTTTTATCACATCTTTAATCTATACTTTTATGTCCATACTCCTCTCCATAAAATGTTCTACACCCATTTTCAGATCTAGTTGGCTATTCGCTTCAAATCTCATTCCCGATATTACAATATTATTCCTTATGTTGTCTTTTTCTAGTCTATTCATCTTTAAATCCATACTTCTCATATTTTCTCTAATTATCTTATTTTCCTCTTTCAATACTTCATTCTCCTTTCTTAGTTCCTTCAACTCTTATTGGTATCTCTTTTGATCTTGTTTTTATATCCTTTATATCTGACATTAGCTTTTTCTTCGACCCTTCTTCTTTTCGAGTCTCCTGACGTATAATAATCGCTATCCATTGTTCTTTCTATTATAAAAACTTTATGTGTGTCCCTCGTATATTCCATTTTCAAACACGGGAGAAAAAGAAAAAAAATTGTTGTTTATATTTCTTATCACTGTAAACAGTAAAATGATCGAGGTCGTCGCTCGATTCGTTAGCTCCATATAATTTTACAAAATTATTCTCATAAATCTCAAAATTTTTTACTTATTGTTTTAATCTAACACTACCCTCTGCTTTATTTCTAGTCCCTCTCGTTTGCAATCTGGTTTGTAATCGACAAATTAATTAAATAGAACGAAACACTACCCTAATAATGCTCGTTGAACGAGTTGACTATTGCCGGGCGTTCCTTTCACATGTACACACATCGCGATCCGAAACTCAACTCCATTTTGTTTGTATATGTTTTAAATACAACATAAACCTCCACATGACCTTCATCGACTACAAACAGGCATTTGCCACTATCGAAATATGGGTGACACCAAACTCAATGGCGAAAAGTAGTATAGACAGTAAATATACAAAATTAATAGAAAACACCTATTCGCAGGCAATATTATATGTCCTTCTCTGAGAAAAAAAATCTCCATTTCCAATAAAGAAAGTTGTAAAGTAAGGCGACACGATCTTTTCTAAATTGTTTATATCGTTTCGTGAAAACATCTTTAGAAAAATATATTGCTTAAGTAAAGGCATAAACATCAACCGCAAATTTCTGAACCATCTGTGATTTTCCGACGATATTCTTCTAATAAGTAGTGACCGTGCTGAACTACAAGAGTTGACTACGGAACTAGACTTTTACTCCAAATTAGTAGGATTAACAATCAATATTAAGAAAACAGAGAGCATCACGAACATAGTTACACACATGAATATAATCCTCAACGGTCAACCCTAGAAAAACTCGATTATTATACATACTTAGGACAGAATATTACAACTAACCACCGTATAACTGAGGAAATGTCTCGACGAATCAAAATGTCTTGGACAGCATTTGGAAACTTAAATAACAGCCTTACATTAAAAATACCTAATATTTAAAAACTGTATAATCAGTGTATTCTCCCTGTACTCACCTATGGAGCTGAGATATAAGGTCTCACAAAAAGACATGCTCAAAGATTAGCGAGCACACAAACCAAGAATATTAGGTATTAAATTAACGTACCAAAAACGCAACGAATGGATCCGAGGACAAACTAAGGTAGTGAACGTATTAAAAAGGGTGTCCGAATTAAAATGAAGATGGACTGGATCCGTCGCCCATAAAATAGATGACAGACGAACGAGAAAAAAATTTCGAGTGGAGACCAAGGCTTAGACATAGAAGTGCAGAAAGACCAAATTTAAGATGGGAGAGACGGCACCAGGAAAAGGGCAGGAACTTAGTAGATGAGAAGGGCAATCGCATGAAATGGGAAAAGTCTACATCCAGCAGTGGATTGACATAGGCAAATCATGATCGAGGCTTACCTTAATGTGTAATATATCACTGTTGAAGAATTATGAAATAACACGTGCCTTAAAATACTAGAGTGTCTGGTTAAAAAACAAGTCCGACATGGACAATTTATTGATCAGTATTTCGAAAACTGTTCAATTTATATAGTGGGTTAAAACCAGAACACTACTCAACTAAGTCTCTAATATTTTTGGCGCTTTGTTTCGACACAAAAAATTACTTCCCTCTTAAAATAAACGAATAAGCAATAAATCAAAAATCCGTTTTCATTAAAAGCAAAATATAACACGTTCAACAGACGCGTTGACAAGAATAAAACCAAATTATCCAGCGACAAACCATTTCCACCTTTTCCATGACAGGGCAAACTTTTCACATCACAATATACTTTTTCATTAATTTTCTCATTTTGAGTTTAAATTACGCTTTGTTGCATTTTTCTGTTTATTCAGTATTTTGTTCCTTAGAATAATTAAACAAATTTGAAATGATGTATATTAGTAATGCACTAGAATACTAGTTAAAGCGAGATTATCTTTTATCAAAGAAAATAAAGGAAAATTATTTACGCCTGCATCTTTGTTGGGAAATTGTAAGGAAGGAAGTTATATGGGTAACAAGAGAAAAATTTTGATTAATACTTCTTTTTTCCTCAGTTATATATTGATAAACCCAACGATTTGAATCAGAAATGCTATCGCTATTTAACGAAAAACAGATGCCCTCTGATGCCCTCTTTCTAAGTCTATAAAAATTGATAAAAAATTTTTGCTTACGGACAGGTTCTCACGGTCCTGATCGACTCTTGTATAATTGGCATTGTGTTAACTCTTGGACGGACATTCTCTTGAACAGATGCGGACACAAAAAAATGTTCTCTTAGCAGGACAAAAAACATTAAAAAATAAAAGTCTTGCCTCATTTTTCTGTGGCGAGTATCGCTGTTATGTTTCCCCGTCATCGTGGCTGCCTACTTTCACTGAGGGACTTCCCCGAGTAAACCGAGGATTTACCGATCTCAATTTTTCGGTACACTCAGGGATTTAATATTAGTTTGACGCCTATGCGAAAAAGAGACATAGTGGGTGACACATTCATTGTAGAAATGGCTCCAAATAGAAAAATTCTAACGCTTAAACAAAAAATTGAGATTGTTGAAGTTCACAATAAGGAAAAGTTAAATGTAAGGGACTTATCCAAGCGTTTTAATATCGGAAAAACACAAGCTGCTTATATAATTAAGTATAAAGAAATCCTTCTAAACAAGTGAATGTCGAATAGCAATTTGAATGAAAATAGAAACTTTTTGACTGGTGATGGTATCAAAATTGACAAGTTGTGTTATAACTGGTTTATAGCAGCTCGCCAGAAGGGGATTCCTTTAACAGGTATGCGCATGAATAATTTTTTTTAGATCAGGTTTTCTGGAATTAGTTGTTCCTTTTCATATCGCTTCAAAGAATGGATAAAAGGGGTGAGAGTATCAGTAGACTTGTCATGACAAAAATGCAAAAAACTTATTAAACTTATTTTTAATATTATATATATATATAATATATATATATATATATATATATATATATATATATATACATATATATATATATATATATATATATATATATATATATATATATATATATATATACATATATATATATATATATATATATATATATATATATATATATATATATATATATATATATATATATATATATCTATAATATATATAAAATGCAACGTCTCTCTGTCTGTCTGTCTGTCCGTTAGTGGGCTTATCACTGGAGAACCACTTATCCGATTTACGTACTTTTTTTTTTAAACATACATATGTTCTCTGGCCAGGTTATAGGCTATATTTTATTACGATAAGTAGCATAGGGAATAAGCAGTGACAATAATAGTGAATGAAGTCGGAAAAAAAATTTGCCTCTAGCGCGTTCCCTTGCAGTACACAGCGTAAACCATTAAATTTGGAACAATATTACGTAGCAGAGAATATCTATAATCTATAATATATAAAATGCAATGTCTCTCTGTCTGTCTGTCCATCAGTGCGTTTATCAGGCGAGAACACTTATCCGATTTACGTGTCTTTTTTTAAATTCATACATATATTCTTTGGCCAGGTTATATAGTAATAACTAGAATCTATATCTACAATATATGTAAAATACAACGTCTCTCTGTCTGCCTGTCTGTCCGTTAGTGAGCTTATCCCTCGAGAACCACTTATTCGATTTACGTGATTTTTTAAATTCATACATATGTTCTCTGACCAGGTTATATAATAATAATAATAATAATCTATATAATATATATAAAACGCAACGTCTCTCTGTCTGTCTGTCTGTTAGTGTGCTTATCATTCGACAACCACTCATCCGATTTACGTGTTTTTTTTTTAAATAAAATACAAAGGGAATAAACAGAGACAAAATGCTAATATGTAGGAAAAAAGATGGAAGTTTAGCAGTAAGCTTCGCAGAAAGACTGAATAGATGGGGGGAATACTTTAAAGAAACACTAAATGGAGATGAAAATGAGTTGAATGAGAAATAGGAAGCAAAATTGACTGAAGGGCAGGAGGGGACAAATAAACCCTGCAAAGAATAAATAAGAGAAATACTCTGAACCCAAAAAAAAATAAGGCCCCGGGTGGAAATTGTAGAACTGATAAAAGCTGGAGGAGTAGATCTGGAAAATGAAATATGCCGGTTGGTGCAAGAAATATGGGAAACAGAAAAGATGCCAGTGAGCTGGAGAGAGTCGCTCATTTGTCCAATATACAAAAAAGGAGAAAAAAACTATATGTGCTAATTATAGACCAATAGCCTTACTGGATGTCGTGTACAAGATAGTAGTGTTGACTATCAAAAACAGACTAGCAGAGAAAGCCGAGTCTATACTGGGAGAATATCAGTGTGGATTCAGGACCAGATATTTTCGATTAAGCAAATCTAAGATAATAGCTTAGAACAAAATTAGGCACTACACTTAGTCTTTGTGGATTTCAGAGAAGCATATGACTCTGTAAATAGAGAAGGACTCTACAAGATAATGGAAGAACTAAAAATTCCAAGTAAATTGATTCGCATGGTAAAAAATGACCTTGAATGACACAGAAAATAGAGTGTTGGTTGAGGACAAAGTATCAGACAAGTTTAAGGTGAAGAGAGGATTAAGACAGGGGAACCAGTGTCGACATGTCTATTTAATTTGGTACTAGAGAAGATAATCCGGGAGTCAGAAATAAACACAAATGGAACGGTATACCAACAAACCTGCCAAGAACAAAAGAGAACCTCAAAAAAGCCATAAGTAGGATAGAAGAAAGGGGAAGGATGAGAGGACTAAAGATAGATGAGGAAAAAACAAAATACATGGAAATTACAAAGAAGAAGGATAATAAAAACAACAAAAGTTTAGATATAATAAACAACTTAGGGCAAAGATATATGTTTGAAAAAGTAGACAAATTTAATTATCTGGGAGTAACAATAACAGAGAGTGGACAAGAAAGGACGGAGATACAAGAAAGAATAGCGAAAGTACCGAGATGTTTGGGGGCAATGAATCCAATATTGAAATCATAGAATGTATCAAGAAAAGCAAAAGAAAGAATATATACGACAGTTGTCAGACCCACGGTGACATACGGATGCGAAACGTGGAAACTGAATGCAAGAGAAAAGGAGACGTTGGAGGTGTGGGAAAGGAAAGCTTTGAGAAGAATCTGCGGAGGAAGGAAAAAAGAGGGACTGTGGAGAAGAAGAACAAACTACGAATTAAAATGCCTATATACGAAACCCCTTATAAGCCAAATCATAATAAGCCAGCGATTAAGATGGTTGGGACACGTGGCAAGGATGAAGGAAGAAAGACAAGCAAAGCAAGCCCTATTAAGAGGAGTGGTTGGAAGAAGTGGCAAGGGTAGACCTCGATCTACATGGATTCAGGCAGTAAAGCAAGATCCGGAGTTGATGGGAATCCCGCACTGGAAAAAGCTAACAGGAGACAAACATATAATAATATAAACATAACGAATAAGCAGTGATGATAAAGGTGAATCAAGTCCACGCGAGCGGAGCCGCGGGCACGGCTAGTATATATATATATATATATATATATATATATATATATATATATATATATATATATATATATATATATATATATATGTCGTGTCGGCATACAATATCAGTGTACTTATTTATTATTATATTTAAATATGGGCTGGGCCACTTACACGGTTATTCGTTATTACAGCAATGTACTCATAATAACACCCGTGGCAGCACTACCGTGTTGTCTAAAAAGTTCAGTGAAAAACTAATGTATGTTTCCGAAGTTGGACAACGTTGACGGATATTACGACATCCTTGACGATATCCATCCAAAAAGGGTAATCCCTATTCAGGCGGGGACGTGACCGATAAAAAAAAAATAAAATAAGGTTTATCCATATAGGACATTTTGAAAGACATGTTACAGAATAGTAATGGCAGGGTTAGGCTTATGCTAAGTTAGTTAGAGAGAATATTAAAGAACATACTTACTGCAACCCCTATAAGACAGAGTCAAATTATCTGTAGAAACGTATAAATAATAAACTTTTTTTGGGTCTTCCTTTCATATTTGAGAAATTTGTGTGTTTGCTTTCATTTGCCCAATTCTTCCTCTTCAAAAGTTGGATCAGAATTATATTATTTTCTAAAGCTATGCTGTATACTATTAGCATTTTTTAACTTAACATATTAGGTCAATGGAGTGTTAAATGTCATAATTTACAAGAAAAAGGGTAAGTTACATCTGCTAATGGTAATGATTAACAAAATGACCCAAAAACTGCTACAAAATTTTATTTATTATCTTTCATCTTATTTAATAAAAGTAAAATATTAAACCTTGTCCGCTAGCAATAATATTTGATATCAGGGAGGTATTATTTTCTAAAAGTAAGGAATAACTATTCCTACTTACCATAAGAATTTCTAAGATCGAAATATACTCAAAATTAATTTTTATAGCTAACATAAAAACAATTGAATTATTACCAAATCGTCCTGTTAGAAAATCTTCGGCATTTTTTTGCAAGATAACCTTGTAAACATATCAGGACGGACATGACGACATAAAATGGCAGGAGGCGGAGCATATAACATTAAAGAGATTTACAGAGATTGGTGGGAGAACCCCAAGCGGTAGGATGACTATATATATATATATATATATATATATATATATATATATATATATATATATATATATATATATATATATATATATGTGTGTATAGTCATCCTACCTACTGTATAAAAAGCATACATTGGATAGTTTATTGTGTTGAAAGGCTGAAGAAAAAATAACATTCAAATTACGTTCAGATTATATAATTGTATTTTTGTAGTGTTCCGTACGAAACATTTGTTGGATCATTCCAGTGTCCATCTGTCACACACATGTCATTTTCTCCGAAACTATTAAACTTAAATTTGGACTTAAGAGTTTAGCTTTTAGAGGGAAAAAAAATTCTAAAGTCATTGAGTAGGGTGTCAAAATGAAAGCTGGTGAAATTGTGATTTCCAAATTATGTATAATATAATACTCGCGCAAACTTTTCTTCATATTATTTTTAAAAAAATTGCCAAAATTTGCTGTCCCCACGCGCTATTTCGAAAAGTACTGAGCAAAAAATTTTGAAAAAATTCTGGAAAAATTCTCCATAAGGTGTAAATTAAGCGAAAATTATCACGGGGGCATTATGTTTGATAATTGACTTGGTATATAAAAAAATATGTTTGGGTTGAAAATATGATTTTTTTCGTTGAAAGCTGTGAATTTAACCGGGACTAAGAGCTACAAGATATCAATACGTATTTGTGGCAATCAGTAATATACACATATACTTTTTCAGTATATTACTGCATTTAGCCAATCACAGATAAACTAAGTTACCATGACAATTAACGGATAGGTACCGAGTACCGTAATTTTATTTTATTTGTTTATAAATAAACGACTATTTAGGAATCAAATAAATAAATAAATAAATCAATGGCCTGGAAACACCCCTCTTGGGGTAGGGCTACCCTTTAGGGTTCTCTAGATCTAGTTTATGGGTTGATCAGACCCGTTTTCCTTGTTGTTATATTTCTCTGCTTAGATGTTTCCAAAGTTTTCTATTAGACGTCTTCTCCTTTTCGTAATCCAGTTCGTAATCCCTGCCGCCTCCATATCTTCCTTGACTTGCTGCAGCCATCCTATTCTCGGTCTACCTCTCCTTCTACGTCCCGGTTCCCATTGAGGTATTTCATATATTGGTGCTCCTGGACCTGCTCTCCATGTGTGCCCTAGCCAATTAAATCTCTTCTGTTTTATTTTTTTGACTAGCTCCTCCTCCACTTCTTCCAAAATTTCTTGATTAGTCCTCCTTCTGTAGACTCTTTCACATATTCTTATTGGCCCTAGGATCGCTCTTAATATCTTTCGTTCAATTCTTCTCATGTCTTCCTCTTGTTTCTTTGTCATGCTTATATCTTCGGTAGCATACATTAGTTTTGGGAGTATTATTGTCTTGTATATCCTCATCTTACTGTGTCTTCCTATTATCTTACTACTTAACAATTTCTTTTCTTGGAACAACTTGTTTGTATTATTAATCTTTCCTTTACTTCCATTTCCTTGTTCCCATCCCAATACAGCGTCACTCTCCCAAATATTTAATCTTCTCTACTCTTTCGAAGGTATATTCGTTTATTCTAGTCCTTTCGATTTCCTGAACATTCTGTTTTCCTATTTTTCATTATTTTGGTTTTCTCTTAATTATCTTCAACTCTCCTTCTACGCTTATTTTCTCTCACCATTTCCTTCATTATTTTCTGGTTCTTTGCAATAATTACTACATCGTCCGCATATGCCACTACCTGGCTGCCTCTTGTTCGTATTGAACCCTGATTTATATTCCTTAGTACATATTGTAGTGTTAGGTTGAATAACGTTGCCGATAATGCATCTCCCTGTCTAACTCCATTGGTAATTTCGAAATCTTGTGTTCTTCCTTTCTGTGTTTTAACATTGGCGAATGTCTCTTTCAGTGTCATCATACATAGTCGTCTTATCTTGCTCGGTACTCCCAGTTCTTTTTGCACTGTATTTAATCCAGTTCTCCTAACCGAGTCAAAGGTTTGCTTGAAGTCAATGAACAACAATTTCAAGTTTAGTGCATGTTGTTATGCTCTTTCCAATGCTTGTTTGACCACATGTATTGCATCTACCGTAGATGTAAAATCGCATTGGTATTGTTCTATTACATTTTTTATTACATATTTTAGTTTTTCGTGTATCATCGTTGTCAAAATCTGTGTTGAGCAGGGTAATTCCTCGATAATTTTCACATACTCGTTGGTAGCCTTTCTTGTATATTATTACAATTTCACCTCCTTTCCAATCATATGGCATGCGTTCTTCTTTCCATATCTGTTTAGTACGTACATGCTTTCACAGAGTTCTTCTGCGCCGTATTTGAACAATCCCATGTTTATCCCGTCTTTGCCTGGCTTTTTTCCGTTCTTACTTCTTAGTATTATTTCTTTTATTTCATCTCTTGTTGGTTCTAGAATCATTTCCATTTCATTTTCTTTTTGCCCGTTTTCTTCGGTTATGTATTCTTCCTCTATTTGTTCGTTTAAGAGGTGCTTGAAATGTTCCTCCCATATAATAATATACTGTTTTTCTTCTTCTATTATTTTTCCCTCTTTGTCTTTCACTTCTCTGACTTTTCCTTTATAAGTTCTGTTCTGTATTTTGATCTTATTGTAAAACTGTTTTGTATTAACATTCCGACCTTCTGTTTCTATTTCTTTAATTTGTTCATCTATCCATTCTCTTTTTGTTTTTCTAATTACTTTATTACATTCCTTCCTAATACTTTCATATTTCCGTCTGTCCTCAATGTTATTTGTTTTCAACCATTTCATCCTGGCATTTATTTTTTTGTTTGCCATTCTTTTATATGTTTCATTTAGAAAGTAAATATTTGTTTTAAATTTTTACTACCAGATTCTAGACTCAGCTAGATTCATTTGTTGGCTATTAGGTAGCTAAGAAGCTACTAAGAACTATTATCCATTATTAACTAAAAAAAAACGTGAAAATACAAATTGAATTTTATAGATACCAGGTACCTCATTAACTTAGCCTAGGTAATGATTTTATTTTATCTTAAAAACAATCAGCGTACGAAACATACTTGACCGTTTTTTTTTTAAAGAAAGATTGTTGATAAAGTTGTTTTATATTTCACACCAGTCATTTATCCGTTAATCTTTCTAAGTTCCTATGGAGAACCATATATTTATGAATGAATGACCGTCTTGGTCTAAAAATTAATTTATTAATGCTTTTGCTACAGAGGCATTATTTCTTAAAATTAAATTTTAAACTACTATTCTTTAGTAGTGTCTTCGTTTTCAAAAAGAGCACTAGTAATTTACATTGTAATATTAAAAAGCGGCAAAATCGTTGCCAAACTTTGCTCTTAAAAAGTTTTGGCAACATTTTGCAAATAATCTAGTTGTCTGCACGGAGGTTTTTACGTCACTCTGAAAGAAGGAAAATTATGGTAATAGGGTGAATAAAGTGGAGATTTTAAAATTAGTTTTAAAACTAGACAGAGTAAACAGATTTAATGCTTTATAATAAATTTAGTTTCCATGTAAACATAAAATGTTTTCTAGGTGGACATTTTTGTATTATTCAGTGCGTATTTAGCATAAGAACATCCAGTTCCATTAAACGGACTAACATTAAGATCTTAAGCTCTTCGTTTAAAATAAAAGAACTCATCAGAAGCATCGGCATCGTGAGAAATGGAAAGGTAGTCAGAATAGACGACTGTGCACTGAACAAATTAAGAAACTTTGGAATTGAACCAAAAGATGGATTCTTAAGCTATTTAACAATTGCATAAAGATGTTCACCGTTCCAACACACTAAGGAAAATCAAAAGGTATTACGCTTCTAATACCAAGAAAGGCTCCAGATACACCTAGTAGCTAACATTCGATCTTCTTGCTTTGTCACCAGTATAAACTGTATAAGAGAATGATACTGGAACTTATTCAGCCCGAGGCAAGACAAGAAAAGTCAAGTTCTTAAGGTCACATATATTGAGGAAATGTTTCAAGACTTATCCGAAGCTTACAATACTGTGAAGCACAAACTCTTGTTATGTAAGCTGTTTAAAATAACTAATGACTACAATTTGTTGCAATATATAAGATTGTATAACGTTAATCAGATAATTTATGTGTAAGTTTAATAGTGGTATTATTTTCTTTTCTGATTTAGAATGTACTGGTCGTTTTAGGTTCAACAGTTTATTTAAATGTACTGTTACTTTAGCTTTCTCCTATTTTGACATATGTCATAATATTATTTCTTCTACTTTGACATATATCATAAATTAAAAACTGCATTTTTGTCTTAATGTGACATTTACCACTGTAAGTGAAAAATAATGATATTTAGTAGATATTTCGTACGTATACCAAGCGACTGTGAATGCTGACATTTCACCAGAGAGCATCGACGTTTGCCAGATATCGGTCTTTCACAGTAACATACATATGTATATATATATATATATATATATATATATATATATATATATATATATATATATATATATATATATATATAAATCAGAAGAGGGATTTTCGGGTGTCAGTCCGTATGAGGATATGAAACAATTATTTCTTACAACTCAATATTTCGTCAATTTATTGTTGACATCATCAGGAGTTAACTACAAAACAAATCTTTACTAGTTACGTGTACACAATTCTACAATAACCCATTGATATATATATAGTCTTTAAAAAAATTAAAATGATTATAACACACATACAACATTCAAAAAAAAAAAAAATTTCAGAAGTTTCATAAAATATAGAAAATCGTAACATCAACAAAAAATATGATCTAAAAATCCTTACTAAATTATAAAAAATACGTATGAAAATGAGGGTTAATCCATTATAAAGTGAACAAAACATATAAACTGTACTGCAACTCACGACCCAACTAAGATACTGTGAAGCACAAACTCTTGTCGTGTAAGCTGTTTAAAATAACTAATAACTACAATTTCACCCAAGTAGTTGATTCTGTTCATCAAAACAGAGGCCTATATGCCACCCATGAGGGGAGAAAAAGCAGATTGCGAATAGAGGAGGATTATCTGGCACAAGGTGGTGTGTTATCACCGTTTCTATTTAATATATATATCCTAACGACCAATCAGTATTTACAGACACAGATTATTTTCTCTACGCCAACGTTCTTGCACTGGCAGCTTGAGATTGTACCCTTAATGGTGTGGAAAGGAAACTTGGAGAGGCTCTCTTTCGCCTATCTGTAGTCAGTTGTTGCTGTAATAATTTACAGCAACAACTTTCTAAAACCAAACCCTGCAAAAACTCAAGACAGCGCATATCATCTACGGTCCAAGGAAGCCAGGAGAAAGTTGAATGTAACGTGGAACAATCACAACTGGAATACACAGATACGCTGAAATATATGGGCGTTGATATCGATAGATCACTTACTTTTAAGACCCACTGTGACAGTATAGCTGAAAAAATCGCTACTTATTTACTGACGAAACTTTGCAGAAGTAGATGGGGCGCGAAATCGAAAGTGTTGCTTACAACAGCCAAAGAGTTATGTTTCTTCACTGGAGAGTATGCCTGCCCTGTATTAAATAGGTTTGTGCATATCGAAAAGGTCGACACGGCTCTGGATGAGACCTGCTGAATCGCTACTGGATGTTTGAGACCAACACCACCGAGCAGCTTACACGAGTGCCGCCTTTTTAAATTTTTACAAACGACCATTAGATGGCTCTATTGAGATGCGACGTTACCATTGTTGTAAAATTTGGCATTTATTACTTTTAAAACAGTGGCATCTCAGAAATTGGCCGAGTAGTTTGTTTACAGTGAGCGTTTAAAAAAAAAAACAGTTTTGTGAACAAAAGGAAATTACACGGAAGGTTTTCGTTGGATGATTTTTTACAATTTTAGTAAAGGTCTAACTTAACAACAATGCCTAAAATGGCTTCGTTCTACTTTTTGTAATGAATCACCGTCAGAAAAAGCAGTTGAAAATTGGTTTGCAGAATTTCGTCATGGTCGTGCCATGTGATGATTTATCGTGAGATAAAGGCATTCTTAGGCATATCGAAGACTGCAGTACATTCGATTTTGCATGAACATTTAGCTGTGGAAAAGATCTGTTCCCGATGGATTCTGCATAATTTGACCGAAGCTCAAAGTTCAAAAAAATTCGACGGAGAACATGCAAAATCCGTATACAACATCGTAACAGTATATAAAACTTGAATATATTCATTCGAGCCTGAAACTAAGCAACATATGACAAATAGATGCTTATACTGCACTCTGTCGGTGACTTACGAAGTGTTTTCAAACATAGCGGCACAGGACGGCTGGCATTTATTGCAGAAACGCACCTTTCTCGAGCTTACCGTTCGAAGGCATAGATCGCACTGGTTTAACAACTAAAGATGAATCGAAAAGATTCGCATCTCTAGAAGTCACCAAAAGTGTTCTTCGTATTTGCTGAACCATGCCAAGACGCGGTTGGCCGTATCACGGCTCCTCAGTTGGGCTAGGTTCAGCAAATACGAGAACACCATTTTTAGTCCTTATCCAGGTACTAACAAAAAACTATGACAAATAGATGCTTATACTGCACTCTGTCTGTCTCTGTCTCTGTCTGCTGTGCCGCTCTGCTTGAAAAAACTTTGTAAGTCACCGACAGAGTGCAGTATAAGCATCTATTTGTCATAGTTTTCCGTTAGTACCTGGATAAGGACTAAAAATAGTCTTCTCGTATTTGCTGAACCTAGCCGAACTGAGGAGCCGTGATACAGCGAAACGCGTCTTGGGATGGTTCAGCAAATACGAAGAATACTTTTGGTAACTTCTAGAGATGCGAATCTTTTCGATTCATCTTTAGTTGTTATACCAATACCAACTAAGCAACAGTCAACTGTTTGGGTATTCCAAGATGAATGAATCCAACAAAAATGATTCATTTGAGAAGCATTTCCAAGAGAATGATCGCTTATTTGGTCATATTGGTATCCAAAAATTTGTTTACCAGAAGTCATCAAGCAAATCGGGAAAAACAACCGAAAATGTCGCACCATTCTTCATCATGACAATGCCAACTCTCACAGAGCGCGTCAAACACTTGATTATTTGACAGAGAAAAACATCGAATTAATGTCTCATTGCCCTTATTCTCCTAATTTATTACCTAATGCCTTTTTTGTTCCCCAATGTCAAAAAAACAGCGTGGCAGCAATTTTCACCACCTCAAGAAGATGTTGAATCCGTCCAAAACCATGTTTTGAGGTACCAACTTCATTGTTTCGAGAAATGGTTCGAATGCATGCAATAGTGTATAAAACTTAAAGTCGAATATTCTGAGAAACAATAAAACGATTTATACCAATTTTTTTTTTTCGTTCATTGTTTTTATAAAAACTTAAAAGTAACTCTAGTATCGTACCTCGGGCACTGGAGAACCGATCATCCACCGATCCGCTGTGGAATAAGCAAAACAGCGTAAATAGGCCTTTAATCTGCAGCACTTTATGTTTGGAGTTGAAGGGCCTCATCAAAAACATCAGAGGCTGTTCAGCTGCCACAGAACAACCAACTTTGTATCCAGTTCAGTCACAAGGGTCCTCTGGTATTGATCTTAGCTGGGGTATATCAAATAAGAACCGGTCAAAATAAACAAGGTCAGGTGGCGACAGATAGATGAAGGCAACCTACAATGTGCGTGTGGAGAGATTCAGAACATGGACTATATTTTTTCAATACCTGCTCTGTCCAATCCGATGTGCTCTTGTGGACTTTTGGAATGGAGACCATTTAGCTCCTGACTTGGCCCGACACTGGACTTTTAAGATATGTTTCTCGCTCGGACATGAAAAATTAAGTATTATTCAATTCCTTTTACCGCATATTTCATGTAAAGGGCTCTCATAAATTTAATAATTTATTATTAAATTAGTAGGTATGTACTGAAGAGAGAAAAGTTAGCTGTTCTTCTATAATATATATAAAATGCAACGTCTCTCCGTCTGTCTGATTGTCTGTCTGTCCGTTAGTGCGCTTATCACTCGAGAACTACTTATCCAATATACGTCTTTTTATTTTAATTCATACATTTGTTCTCTGGCCAGGTTATCTATAATCTTTTATAATATATGTAAAACTAGCTGGCCAGAGAACATATATATGAATTAAAAAAACACGTAAATCGGATAAGTAGTTCTCGAATCATAAGCGCATTAACGGTCAGGTAGACAGACAGACAGACAGATAGATAGGAAGACGTGGCAACTATAATATATATAAAACTAACTGTGCCTGCTGCTCCGCTCGCGTGGACTTTATTCACTGTTATCGTCACTGTTCATTCCTTATGTTACCTAACGTAATAAAATATGTCCTATAACCTAGTTAGAGAACATATGTATGAATTAAAAAAAAAAATACGCAAATCGGATTAGTTCTCGAATAATAAGCACACTAACGGACAGACAGGCAGGGAGATGTTGGATTTTATATATATTATATTCTTTGCACATGATAATTGTTCCATATTTAATGGTTTAGGCAGCGTATTGCAAGAGAATGCGCTAGCGGCAAACTTTTTCCCGACTGGATTCTCTATTATCGTTATTCTCTATTATTCTTTATGTTACCTAACGTAATAAAATATATCCTATAACTTAGACAGAGAACATATGTATGTTTAAAAAAAAAAACACGTAAATCGGATAAGTGGTTCTCGAGTGATAAGCGCACTAACGGACAGGTAGACAGACAGAGAGACGTTGTATTTTATATATACTATAGATATTCTTTGCTACATGATATTGTTCCATTTTTAATGGTGTAGGCAGTGTATTGCAAGAGAACGCTCCAGCGGCAAACATTTTTCGACTTGATTCACTATTACCGTCACTCCTTATTCCTTATGTTATCTAACGTAATAAAATATAGCCTATAACCTGGCCAGAGAACATATGTATGTTTTTAAAAAAAAAATACATAAATCGGATAAGTGGTTCTCCAGTGATAAGCGCACTAACGGACAAACAGACAAATAGAGAGACGTTTCATTTTATATATATTATAGTTGCAACGTCTCCCTGTCTATCTTTCTGCCTCTCTACCTGTCCGTTAGTGCGCTTATGCCTCGAGAACCACTTATCCGATGTACGTGTTTTTTTTTTTTTTAATTCATACATATGTTTTCTGGCCAGGTTATAGAATATATTTTATTACGTTAGGTAATATAAGGAATGAGCAGTGACGATAAAAGTGCAAAGCCGCGGGCACAGCTAGATTAAATTAAAACAGAAGGCCCCGCTGCACCAGTATGGTTGGGCATATCAGACACACAAACATAAAAACGACAACGAATGCAAAATAAAATACTAAGACGTGTCACATCAAATGACAGGTACATACGAATTAACAACTAGCATCATATGACAAACATGCCAACAATAAAACAGTTCTTAGAGGAAAGAGTTGATAAATTTTACAGACATAAAATTTTCGCATCAATTCTAACATAAGACTTGATGCAAATCAGATTATACGACAACGTAACACATAAACCACTATTCGACCGATCAGTGATCTATTTCGCTCCATGACGGCATCGTAACAAACTCAAATTAAACGAATGTAGATGAGCACGATAAAATATATATATATATATATATATATATATATATATATATATATATATATATATATATATATATATATATATATATACATATATATATATATATATATATATATATATATATATATATATATACATATACATATATATATATATATATATATATATATATATATATATATATATATATATATATATATATATATATATATATATACATATACATATATATATATATATATATATATATATATATATATATATATATATATATATATATATATATATGTATATGTAAATGTATATGTATATATGTATATATATATATATATATATATATATATATATATATATATATACATATATATATATATATATATATATATATATATATATATATATATATATATATATATATTTATATATATATATATATATATATATATATATATATATATATATATATATATATATATATATATATATATATATATATATATATATATATACGAGGATGGATTGAAAAGTTCGCGTCAAGAAAATAAAATAAAATACGTACAAAAATATTTTTATTTTTCGACGTAATCTCCACCCAGCTCTATGCACTTCTTCCCCCTGCTTTCCAAAGCTTCACACCTGTTTGAAAAAAAGATTCCTCAAGGTCTTCAAAATACTGGTTAACTGCAGCTTCGACTTCTTTACTTGATGAAAATTTCTGTAAGGTTTTTTTAGGTTTGGAAACAGAAATTCCGAAGGTGCTAAATCAGGAGAATAAGTCAGGTGGGGCAGCAATTCGAAACCACATTCACGAATTTGAGTCACAGACTCAACAGACGTGGGAACGCGAGCGTTATCTTGATGAAACAAAACTTTCTTACTCAGTAATTCTGGGCTTGTTTCTTTAATTTCTGGACGTAAACGACGCAAAAGGGTGCAATATAAATCAGTTTGTTGTTTCGCCTTTCGGAAGATAGTCCACCCTAATAATACCTTTAGCATCCCAAAAAACTGACGCCATCACTTTCCTAGCCGACAGAATTGCCTTCTCTTTCGTTGGGGTCGGTTCACCAGATTTTTTTCACTGTTTGTATTGTTGTTTTGACCGTGGAGTATAGTGGTGAACCCAGGTTTGGTCCATTGTCACAAACCTGTTAGGAAAATCTTGCGGATCAGCCTCAAACATCTTCAAACAGTCGCGAGAAATCGTGAGACGAATTCGTTTTTGTTCAACTGAAAGCAATCTGGAGACCCACCCAGCGAAAACAATTAGGAAAACTTTCAGCGTTCTTAAATTCTATTTTGTACAAACATCTGCAGAAAAACCTCGTCGTTGCAGCGTCGTTAAAAATATCTTGGATGGAATGATACCACCCAGAAACTCTAACTAAGTATAGTAGTGTAAACGGTAGTTCCGTAGACTGCAGACTTCCGTGTCGAAGTATGTGCTTGATAGTAAGCAGTAGCCATTATCTCGCGTTTTATCAGATACATTTCCTTAGAATTATGAAATTTAAAGAGTACTAGGTCAAGAAAGAAAACTTTTAGTACCATAGCTTGAGATGACTGCTGAAAATTTTGATGAGCGTTACTACCCAAAATGCACAAATGAATCGGCCCTCGACGTTATGAAACACATAAAAAAGCACTGACAAATTAAAATCCGATTTAATCTATATAATAAGTATTAGAATATCGTATTTGACAACAAAGTAAATTCCTAAAATTACCTCATGACTGGAGCCTAAGAAACGTTAATAGTTCTCTATATACTGTATTCCCTCATTTTAACTTTTGAACTTATAAAAATATAAAAATTTACATTTTAGTTAATAATTAAGTCATTTTTGGTTTAGTATGTTTTCTTAAATGAAAATTTTTATTTTCTACTTTCAAAATGAGAAAAAAAAAACAATCCCAAAATAAAACATATAAATGTTATTTAGCTTTGATACAAACTGAGTCAAAAGTAATTTAATCAACTTCAAGCATATTATTTTACCTTTTCTTTGCAACAGAAAATTGCAGTTGACAGAATTGGTTACTTCGCTACAAAGAAAAATACCCGTAAGAGAAGACAAAAATAGAGAATAAAAGAAAATTATAACTGGAGACCAATTTCATTAATGACTTGTTTGTTTAATTGTCAAGAAAAAATTATTTGTATTATATAATATTCTAGGATTTAATTTTTGAGTATTATAAGTTTCTAAATAGCATTATGACCTGGAAAAGTTTATCTCACTATTATTAGTAAACAGAGTGTTCGGTATGACTCTTTATTCTCATAGATCAGTGCAGTGAAAATGACGTTTATGGGAATTAGATAAGTAAAACGCTGGACTAGGTAAGCAATTTCTACCGAGAATGTCATATAAAAGGTTCCATGGCTGGAATGACAAAACTTGATGGAAAATATATTTTTCTAAAGTTTATGTGTCCTGTAAATCGATTTTGCCCTATAACGACACATCATGTCAAAATTAAACAATATTAAAAATACTTTGTAGATTTGTGGTTAAGAGTAAAACGACCCCATAATATAATGAATAGTTTGTGGCAATATTAATTTACTCAGGTAGGTATGCCCTAGAAAATATATGTTTATAATAAGTATAGATTATTTTATAAAAAAAGAGTTTTTTTTAATGCTTTAATGAAAATAAAGCATTGCGGAGCTTAGGAACCATAAGGACTGTCTTTCTCTTTTTCACACGTAAACTCGTAAGTAAAATAAATGGAAGTCATGTTCAAATTAAGACTGAAATTGGTGATGAATATATTGCACGTTAAAATAAATTTGCGATAATTAACATTATTTAGTTACAAATATGACTTCAAAAAGTGAGCGAACAAGGTCGTGAAGCTGAGTCATTCTCAATCAGTTGTGGCTTAACTCAGCTTATTGACGAACCAACACGGATCCCTGATCGAGACGGGGAGTTCGCCAGTCTTCTTGATCTGTTTTTAACCACCAATCCGGAGATTTATACGGTCACCGTAAATCCGCCGTTAGGTTCTTCCGACCATAAACTGCTTTCGACATCGAGTATCCTGCCAATCAGTGACAGAGAGGCGCCTAGGCCGCGCAAGATTTGGCACCACAAATCTGCTAAATGGGAAGATCTCATGGAATACTTTCGAACTTTCCCTTGGATGGACGTTTGTTTTCGATTCGATAACCCATCTGACTGCGCCAGGGAGGTCTCCGATGTTATTTTGGCTGGTATGGAAGCTTACATCCCTTTTTCGAAGAAATGCTCCTCCAACGGCAAGCCTTGGTTCGACCGAAAATGCAAAGAAGCTGTTGCTTCTAACCATATTGCCTACCGACAATGGCGTGAAAATCCTAATACCGTAAATCGAAACATCTTTGTTCATGCCCGTAACAGATGCAAGGGAATTATCGACGAAACCAAGGAGGCACACAACCAACGAATTAGAAACAAACTTCTCGCTTGTCCCAACAATTCCAGGTCCTTTTGGGCAGTCGCTAAGGCAGTTAGTCAAAATTTTACCAAATCCACCATACCACCACTCACACGGCCAGATAATTCCATTGCAACCACACCTGTTGAGAGAGCGAACTTGTTGGCTGAACTCTTTGCTTCACATTCTATTGTCGATTTCCAAGGAAAACCACCACCTACTATTCCCATATTGCAGTCAAGGATGCCCGATGTTGTCTTCAGACAGCGCATCATAAAGCGTATTTTAATGAAGCTAGACACCAAGAAGGCTTCTGGCGCTGACGGAATACCTGCCATAGTTCTCAAAAACTGTGCAAGGGAACTAACACCAGTTTTCTGTAGACTTTTTAACCTATCCTACAGAAAGGGAATATTTCCGTCCTGCTGGAAATGTGCCACGGTTCAGCCGATACCTAAAAAAGGTAAGAAGACCTTGCCAAATAACTACCGACCAGTTGCACTGCTTTCAATAATATCGAAAGTCATGGAAAAGGTTATCAATGAGCATCTTCTAAAATATCTTGAACGATTCAATATTATTAGCGATCACCAATATGGTTTTCGTAAACATAGATCAACAGGAGATCTTCTGACTTATGTAACACATGTTTGGAACAACGCAATTGAACACTTTGGAGAATCTCGAGCGGTTGCTCTTGACATATCCAAAGCATTCGACCGTGTTTGGCACGATGGACTGTTGGCTAAGTTGCGCTCTTATGGTATGCCTGAAAGGTTCTGTTTGTGGCTCTCATGTTTCCTCAGAGAGCGTTCTTTACGAGTGGCGGTCGACGGATTTCTTTCTAACACCCTCACTATCAACGCTGGTATGCCCCAGGGCTCCATACTGTCTCCTACTCTCTTTCTCATTTACATTAACGATCTCCTGGAAAAAACCGGGAATCCAATCTATAGCTTTGCAGATGACAGTACGCTTGTCTCTTCATTCACCTTGAACGCTCGGACATCGGCTGCTCAGGCGAATATCCGCAGACAGCAGGAGGTCGTTCAACTTAACAAAGACCTGGAAGGAATTCTATCTTGGGGTGACAGTAATCAAGTGGAATTTAACGCTACAAAAACCCAAGCGGCAGTTTTTTCTAAAAAAGTTAACGTTGCTGAACCCGACATAGTTATGTCGGGGCACTCCATTCCCCTAGCATCGTCGCTCAATTTGTTGGGCGTTAGTTTGGGAGCAAATATGTCTTGGCATGAACATGTTGCAGGCATAGCAAGGAGAGCTTCTCAAAAGTTGGGAATATTATTTAGAACCAGAAAGCTTTACACCCCACAACAACTGTTAATTCTTTACAAAGCCCAAATTCGACCAACTATGGAATACTGCTCCCACGTTTGGGGCTCCGCTCCCAAACATACACTGCATTTGTTGGATTCTGTTCAGAGAAGAGCGGTCCGTCTGATTGGGGACCCGGAATTGACCGGCGGCCTTGATTCGCTGGAACATCGAAGAACGGTTGGCGACTTGAGTCTGTTTTACAAGTATTTTCATGGAAAGTGTTCGAAGGATGTAGCCCGCTTAATTCCTCCCAAAGCGGTGCATGTTAGAAATACAAGTCGCGCTGGTGCTTCGCATCCGTATGAGGTTCAGCTTGTTACTCCGCGTACAACGCTTTTCAAGCAATCTTTTATATGGAGAACGTCATCCCTTTGGAATAATTTGCCCAGCGCTGTGTTTCCCACCGAGTACAATTTACAGCGATTCAAGAACAACGTGAATCGCTTTTTCCGCACTCGTGCCGCTCCTGGAGCGCTTTAGGGACTTCCCTGCAGCACGTGTGCTAGACCAATAAAAAAAATAAAATAAATACGCGTTTATACCAGTAATTCTTAAAAATCCGTTTTTTATTGCTAAAGAAATCAAAACTATAAAAAATAACCATGGAGAAGATCGACAGGTCCCAGAAAATAAAAGGCAGAGAAATTTTAAAGAGCATTATAGAAAATAAGACAACCGGTCAAGGGCAAGTCGGACTTGCGTAATTCGTGTGCCGTACGGTGATTGCTTTAAAAATAAAAAATTTTGTTAACCTAAATGAGCTTTCAACAAATTGAACCTTGAAATTTTTGTTTTTGATAATGTACCGTACGGAACACTTATAAGATGACTTCGGTGTCTGTCACATCCGTTTTTCTCCGAAATTATCTTCATAGAAAGTGGAAATTTGGTAATAATATAGGAATTAATGTCCTCATCAGAGCCGTGTAGTTCGGAAAATTAAATTTTAACTGAAGGGATTAGCTTTGAGCCTTGAAATAGGAAGTGAAATTTAAAAGGTCATCGAGTGTGGTGTCAAATAAAAGCTTGTGAAAACACGAGTAATATATATATATATATATATATATATATATATATATATATATATATATATGTATATATATATATATATATATATATATATATATATATATATATACATATATATGTATATAATATATATAATGTAATACTTGCGCACACTTTTCTTTGTGTTATTTTTAAAAAATCACGAAAAATCACTGTCCCCCCCTTATCTCGAAAACTACTGAAAAATTATGAAATATTCTTCACGGGGTGTAGATTGAACGAAAATTATCACGAATGCATTATCTTTAATAATTTATCTGGTATATAAAAAAAAAATTCAAGGTCATCAGTTTTCAGTAAAGATTGGAAACAAACTTTGTTGCAAACTCATTTTGGGTGTGTTTTGTGAAGTCACTGATCATTTTTTACCTCCGTAACGAAATGTTTTATTTTAAACAACTTCCACTTGACCAGTTATTTATTTATCAGATAAATTATCAAAGGTAACGCATTCGTGATAATTTTCGTACAATCTACACCCTGTGAAAAGTATTCCAGAATTTTTCCAAAATTTTTTGGTCAGTACTTTTCGAGATAAGGAGAGGGGGCAGCGGTTTTTGGCAATATTTTAAAAATAATACCAAGAAAAGTGTGCACAAGTATTACGTCATATATATTTTTGAACTCGGGTTTTTATAAGCTTTTATTTGACACCCCACTCGATGATCTGGTAAATTTTTTCCACTTTCGATTTCACCTCCCAAACCTAACCCCTTAAGTCAATCATCGTTCCTGATGGAGCTAACGTGGTTAGCGAAACGCGCGCCGAGCGCCAAAATAAATTGTTGGGTCTAGTGGTGATATATACTGAGTAGTATCATTGTGCCAAAGATTCCACATTCCCAACATAGCCTTAAGTCAAAGTTTAACTTTCAAAACTACACAGCTTTGATGGGGCCATCAATATTTGTGGCAAATTTCAACTTTCTATGTTAAATAGTTTCGGAAAAAATCGGGTGTGGTAGACGGACAGACAAGGAAGTGATCTTATAAGTGTTCCATACGAAGTACTAACCATGTCTGTCCGAATGCCAAACGATCAATACGGACAGTGCCAAGAAAGAAATTTTATTGAAAATTTAGAAGAATGTACTGCCAAACAAGGAAATATTGTCATAAAATAATCAAAGCAACTGTAAGCTCTGTTGGTGAATACATCTCGTATGTGCTTAATAACCGATGATGTTTTTTTTATTTTTTTAAATATTTTTTGGCCGTTCGGAATCGGCATTAAAGTGTAGATCCCCTTTTTCTGTGGAACAGTTAAAAAGGTATCAACCACAGGCAAAGGGGAAAGGGTCCGTATCGGTTTCGGCACTTCAAAAAAAAAGAATGGCTCCTTCAAAGAAGGTATTAGTAATTATAAAAATAATTTTCTAAAAATATATGTATTTATATCAAAAATATATTCTTAATATAATAACTACATAAGTATTTTATCAAATTAGTCACTAACATAATATTTTTCTGATATTTTCCTTTATTAATTACTCTTTTATCGGCTTTTATAACATAATCTAAGAACAACTAATTAATTGCTACCTTACTTTTGCGAGATTCTCGTTCATTTTTCTTTGTAAGAAAAAGCCGATAATGAAACATATGACGTTTTATTGCAAAAGGGAATAAAAATTAATTAACTTGTCATTATCATACTTTTTTCTATTTGTTCACTTATCTATTTGTTAACTAATTTTATATCTTTAACTAGAACATTGTTTTGGAGATTATTTAAAAATAACCGGCCAAATGTAAGTCGGACTTCCGCAATTAAGGTTCCGTAGTTTAATTCCTTTTAAAGGGTTACATAGACCTGGAATTTTCAAAAATTCCATTTTTTTACGGATTTTTATTCTCTATATTTCTAAGAATTATTAAAAAACTTTTTTAAAAAAATTCCATTTCATTACGTTAATCTGACCTGCCGTCGAATTGGGACCCCACCTATCTCAATGCACTGTCTGCAATATTACTGTCAATTTTTAATATTTTTTAACTTTTTTTTTTAATAATAATAATTACCTTTTCTCAATTTCAACATTTCGAGAGGTTCTTTTAAAGTTTTCTAATAGACAATTTTTTTATAAATAATTAAACATAATTTTTTTGGTCAAAAATTGCAAACTAAAGTTTGAAACATTTTTGAAAAAAAAACCTTCGACAATTTTTAATTACTTAATTTTTATTTTTGCATATTGAATTATTTTTTGTGAAGTTATCTCGTTAAAAAATAATTTAAAACATATTTTAAAAAAAAATTCTTATAATTTAAAGTACAATGAAAATATGTAATCGCGATTTTTTTGTATTATTTACCTAATAACTTTAATATATTTTTTTGAATATACATACTTTTTGCAGTGACCAGGTATATGTAACCACATAAAATAAAAAATTTTGTTATGGAGGTATAAAATGATCAATGAACACACCTCAAATTAGTTTCAAACAGTTTTTTTTTTCCGGTATTTACTGAAAACTGATGATCTTGAAATTTTTGTTTTTTTTATGTACCAGATAAATTATTAAGGGTAATGCATTCGTGATAATTTTCATTCAATCTATACCCTGTGGAAAATATTCCAGAATTTTTTCAAAATTTTTTGAGCAATACTTTTCAAGATAAAGGGAGGACAGCGATTTTTAGCAATTTTTTAAAATTAATACAAAGAAAAGTGTGGGCAAGTATTACATTATATATGACCGACTCGACGACCTAATATATATTTTTTTTACTTCCGATTTTACCCCCCACAACGAATCCTTTAAATCAAATTTTTATTTTCAAAACTACACGGCCCTGATGAGGCTATCAATTAATACTTTAGTGCGAAATTTCAACATTCTATGCAAAATAATTTCAAAGAAAATCGGATGCAACAAACGGACAGACAGACACCGAAGTGATCTTGTAAGTGTTCCGTACGAAACACTAATGATCTAAAATTTTGTAATCGATAGTAAGTACTCAAAAGTTATATTTACTTAAGTGGAGATATATAGAGTGTCCAGTTTTTGAACATAGTGAGTGTAGCTATCAGAAAAGCCAGAAAAACGAATCTTTGATTTTTTAACTACAAGTTGAGAGAAAAATTAACACAAATATTTTACCGACCCAATATATGGACCATTTCATTCCATTAGTCTTATGTGATATTCAAAGGTGTATTTTTTAATTACCTTCCTAACTTTAAGTGTGACGTCATACCAAAAATTGTATAGTCATCAACTTAATGCCTCTGTTTTAACTATTTTGACGTAATTTTTGTACGAATTTGTTTCGTTTTGCAGCTTTTAGAATTATTTTTCTTCCAAAAAATGAGTGCAGTCGTAAGATTTCTCACGATAGAGAGAAATAGACAAAGAGTTATTCATGAAAGGATGTCTTAGGTGTACCAAAATAACATCCCACTTTATTTTTAAGTAAAGTTTTGGTCTACACAGTTTCGATGGAACCGAGACTCAATTTAGTATGATCTTAGATCAGAAAGGCCGGTTGAAATAACAACTAAGGAAACCATCAGACTTGTTTAGGATTTATCGCTATCAGCTCGACAGATAAAGGTCCCAGTATTTGCTAGAGAAGCTGGAATATCTAAAACCAGAATTTTCAAGATTGGTCAGCGAAGGATAAAAAGAGTTTCTACACGATGGACACTTCTTACACCACCGCAAAGAAAGACATTTTTCACGAAAATTTAGCAGGTTTAGAGGATGTTTCGAGTTATTGTTACAGACGCCGAGACTTACGTGTTCTATTGGGACCTTTTTACGAAGCTGAAATCGATTCAATGGGTTTATAATGGCTCTTTACCGTCATAGTAGGCGAAAACTTGGTCGTCTTCTGGAAAGTTGATGACGACCATTTCTTGGGTTTACAAGGGCCTACAATTAATGAACAGATATACGCAAGATAACTCCAAAACTTGAGGGTGTCCGTGGAGAATCAAAACTGTTGCGAAACAACTGCCAAACCTATGAAGCTTGCACCGATTAAACCATTACCAAAAGCTCTGAATTTATAGCACATATTTCACATCCTGCAACTCATTTTAATTCAAACATTTTTGAGCATATAATATACTAAATATTTATAAAAAAATGACATTGCCAATAAAACTCGTACCATTTTACTTAAATTATAATACCGGTTAGTTTCATTTCTCTCCACACATCTGTGTTTTTTTTTAGAGGAAAAGGTAATATTGTCAAGAACAATTTCGTAATTCTACAGAAGAAGGAAACTAATATGCTTAAAGTTTATTGGATTTTCTTTCACCCAAAGTGTTTGGTATAAGAAATTTATGTATTTTTTTATCTTTTTTTTTCGCAACCGGGTCAAGAGAATAATATATAATTTGTAGCACTAGCGTTACGCTTTATATAAATAAAATGTCTTATTTTATGAACCTTTTTATATGTAGTGTATATCTTGTACAAATTAAGTTGTTGCATACACCTAGGCTGCAAAAAGTATGTATTTTTAAAAAATATATATATATTTTAAAGGTTATTAAGTGAATAATACAAAAGAATGGCGATTATAGCCTGTCCCAAAATATAGGATCATGATTTTTGCCATTTTAAGCGGGCAATATAAAAATTCTGATCTTTTGTTTATGATAGATTGCAGAGATGGACTTAAGAATTTTATTCATTAATGCAAATAAATAAAATTATAAGTGTTTTTGGAGATGTTTATTTATAGATGCATGTAAAAACAAATGAATAAGAAGTACAAATATACAGTTTGAATGAATGGGGTTTACAAGAGGGGACATATTGTATAAACAAAACAAAAAAATATTTTAACTTAAGCCAGCTGTGGTAATTATCAGTGGTTTAATATAATTTACATAAATATATGAACCTTCAACTTTAACAATGTGCTGAATGGAATTCATTCAGCTTTCACATTTATAACTTTTTTTACTAATTCAACCACTGACACGCTTAAAGTAGGAGAAACATTTTGTGCCCTTATTTTTGATTTTAACTTGATGCCAAATATGTTCAATTGGATTAAACACACAATAATACGGATGAAGCCGCCAAACAGTGTGTCCCATTTTCTCAGCCATGCTATCACAAATATATTTCTTTTTCAATTTATAGTCTTTCAAAACTTTCAAAAGGTTACTTTTTTTATAACTAAAGTCAAAATAAATGTCATTTTTTAACATATATTCTTGTATTTCCGATTTGGTGTTGGATGCATTAGGAACCTTATTTAGTAGGCAACTATGGTAACTTGCATTGTCCATAACTATAACACTCTGTACGGGAAGATTTGGCAAAAGAGAATTTTGAAACCAATTTTCAATAGGTTCTGCGGTCGTGTCTTCGTGATAGTCCAAATTAGAATCTTTTATGTTTTTTGCAGATAATAGTAGCACCAACTGCTCCTCATACATAGAATATATTTTTCTCCTGATGACGTCTCTTTCACAATCGAAACCAATTTTCTACATGATGCATTTGAAAATCTTTCCGTTTTTTTTCCTGTTTCCTGAGTGATGGTTTTCCTACAATACCCTTAATCGTAGAAATGGGGGAAATGGGGGTTAGTTTCCTGGTTTATTGCAAAGCACTTTGTTTATTCAAATTTCTTTTTACCAAATTGTCGTAAACATTTTTCATTATTTGTTTAGCGTTAAGTGATAAATGTTTTCTCTTGCGATAGCCACTATTGCAATTTTCCCACGGACGCCACATAATTAAAATAGAATCGTTACGTTGTAAGTTGTAAGTAAAATAAAAATAAAAATAATAAAAAGTATATTTCGAATCTTAATGGGGGCCTGTGGTCATTGGGCCTATATTATATATTATCAAATACTTAAAGGGCTCCAAACCGGCTTTCCAGGTAGTAAATATATAGGTAAAAATAGATCCAGTATGATTGGAGGTGGAAGTGAGGGCGGTATACAAAGCAGGTAAAATAAAAATAGGTTTATCGTAATAGGACCGTTTATTGCCCCATTGAAAAAGCAAAAAGGCAGGATCTTATATCTTGGGATTTACTTTACATATTTTTATTGTACTTTAAATTAAAAGAATTTTTTTATAATATGTTTTAAATGCTAACATTATTTTTTATCGAGTTAAATGGACAACTGATGAAAACTCCTTGTCTGCAGGATAACTTCACAAAAAATAATACCATCTGCAAAAATAAAAATTAATCTTGTAAAATAATGTAAAGTTAAATTATCGCAGGTTTTTTTTTCAAAAATAAAAAATTTACGGTGTTTCAAGCTCCAGTATGCAATTTTCGACTCTCGATATTTTACAGGAAAAGTGATTATTAAAGTATAAAAAAAAAAGTTAAAAAATATTAAAAATTGACTGAGTAATATTGCAGACAGTGTCTGAAAACATAGTTTCGAGAAAAACGCGTTTAAAGTTTCGGGTAGATAAAAAGTGAACGTACGGCTAGTCTACTATTCCAGCTTCGTACTCTATGCCTTCCTCCTCTTGAAACTTGGCAAACTCTCTCACTAACGGACGTAAAATTCTAACGACTTTATTTTCAAAAGAAACAGGTTGACAAAAGATATCCAAAACGGGCTGCCGAGAGGCCCAGCATTAAGACAGGTAGTGGTCCCAATCCGACTCCAGGTCACATTTAATGCTATAACTTTATAATGGAATGGAATTTTCTTAAAAAAAATTTTTGAAAAATTCTTGGAAGCATAGAGAACAAAAATCCATAAAAAAAATTGATTTTTTGAAAATTCGAGGTATATTAAAAGTTTCTGTGTTAGACAAGGTGACTGTACTGCAAAACCCCGTATATAAAAATAAAGGCAAATATTTAGGTTTAACTCAGGGAACGGCAATATTATTAATGCACCATAATAACCATAAGTAAATGATAACCCTCATCTGATGCTAAGAGAAAAAATGTGACAAAAAAAACATATATCTAATATACCAAAACCTAGGGCCGAAGAAAATCTAATAAACATTAACTAGTTTCCTTTTTCGTAAAATTACCAAATTGTTCTGGCAATATTGGATTTTCTCCTAAAAAAAAACATAGATGTTTGGAGGGAAATTGAATTAACTTGTATTATAATCTAAGTAAAATAGTAAAGTTTATATTTAAAATCGAAATAAATATTCTGTCTACTATACGTAATTTTTTTTAATAGGTTTTTTCTTTGTAAAAATAGCAGATATATTTTGATATTCGGGTAACTAAAATGTGTAGTTTAACTTTAGGGCTACACGTTTATACTCAAAGTAAACCAAATTAAATACATTTTGTTTTTGAAAAATAACCAGTCAAATTTTGCCTAGAAGCTGCCGTAAGCCCGAAATTAAAAAATTTAAGTGTTATTTATACAGGGCTTTTCGAAACCATCGTACAGAATTTAAAATTTTTCTCCTACTCCAAATTAGTAGTTGAAAATCTATATTTAGCAGTTTCAACCGTGGGATATTGATACTTCTTTAAGAGGCCTACTAGAAATAATACTTTGATTTTCTAAAACTAAACTTTCCATTGCCCTTTTTACAATAGAATACAAATGTAGAATTGCACCAGATGTATTACATAGGATAGCTTAAAAAGAAATATAAGAAAGAAAAATCATCAGCGACTATTTGAGAGGTTTAACGATAATTTGGGTTCCTAACTTTTATCTCTGTTTTGTTCTATCTTAATAATTATCTCGGTTAGTTCATTTTCGTATGCACTATATTTAGTCACACTCTTTTTAACGTATCGTGTAGTGTAACGATTTGTAAAAATATTTAAAAAAATTCTGTCAAAATACTTTTACAAACCGTATCGATTTGAGGAAAACAACTCTTCATATTTCTGATTTGCCTGAAATCTTTTTTATGGCTTTTATATTTGAAATTAGTCTACAGGTGTATCGTGATTTTTTCCAAATGTATATTTTGCAAAAAAAAAATTTTTGTCATTTTACCTTAACTACAATAGATCTAGGTTATGTTTTTAGGGTCGCTGATCATAAATACGAGGTCCGTTTTGGTCCATCACATTTGGATTTTGCATAAAATAGCCATAAAATTGGTAAAAATGAGGTCAAAATGAGATTTTCATCATTTTAAAGGACATGGTTCAGGAATGATCAAATTCGTCATATATTCGCCACTTTTCGAGTATGGAGGTATTACTTCAATATCCCAAATAGGTTTTGACAGCGACCATATGTTCTACAGTTGTCAAGTGCCAAAATGCCTTGACGAAGAGACTTTATATTGCTAATGCAACCATGCTACCGGATGCTATTGGCGATTCTGATTAAGATGAGAGAATGCAATATATCATTTAACAGCTGTTAAGTTTACTTTGGCAGCTCTCAAGTTTACTTTGACAATTATCACGGCTGTCAAATGTCCAATGAAATTGTCAAAACAATGCGAATATTCTATTAAAAAATCGTGTTACTATAATGCTTTGTCCATCATTTGACAGCTGTTAAAGTGCACTTGAGTGCTGTCGATTATCATATTATGTCAAGCCTCTTACTATAACCAGTCCAACCATTATAGTTACACGATTTTTCAATGGAATAGAATATTCTCATTGTTTTGACAATTTCATTTATCATTTGGGGGCTGACAAAGTAAACTTCACAGTTGTCAAAGTAACCTTGATAGTTGCTAAATAAACTTGATAGTTGTTTAATGATATATTGCATTCTCTCATCTTGATCAGAATCGCCAATAGCATCAGGTAGCAGTAGCATTAGCAATATAAAATCTCTTCGTCGAGGCATTTTGGCACTTAACAGCTACAGATCATATGGTCGCGCTCAAAACCTATTTGAGACAATGAAGCAATACCTGTAGACCTCAAAAGTGACGGGTATATGGCGAATTTATCATTCCAGAACCACGCCCTTTAAGAAGATAAAAATCTCATTTTGAGCTCATTTTTACCAATTCTATGGCTATTTTATGCAAAATCCAGAAGTGATGAACCAAAACGGACCTCGAATTCGTGATCAACAACCCTAAAAACATAACTTCGACCTATTGTAGTCAAAGTAAATTGACAAAAATTTTTTCTTGTGGTCCTGTGTTATCGTAGTCCACTAATCGGCGGCACATTAAAAAAACAGTATCTCCGGTTCTATTTATGGTATAAACTTCGTTCTTTCGCCATATTTTTGGTTTTTATGTTTGTTTTCGCAAAGTATAACCGTAGAATTTTTTAAGTGTTTACTTATAAAAAATAACAACAATGAAATTGTTTAAATAATTTTTTCATGCTTGCCCCCACAACTTATAAAGCCGAAAAAAAAATACCTATATATTCGCTGTTTTTAATCCAAGAAACCCATATTTTTTAAAAGTAGATCAAAAAATGTTAAATAATTTCAAGCGCCCGTCACGCGGAGTGCACGGCGCCCACTTCTTTTCATTGTCCAAAAAACGAGCAAGTAGAAAGTAACCCTGTTTATTAGACTAAATGTTCAAATGCACACTCATCGAAAACTTAGAAACGTAATTATTGAATACTGGAACAGAAACAAACTCAGCTGAAATCGAATATTACGCATTTTTTTATGATAAAAAACGATCGGAGTATTAAAATAAATCAAGAGATTATAAAATATTATCATAAGCATATTTATTTGCAAGGATATGATATAGTAATACACATATTATAATTTTCGTCGATATGTTACATAGTAAGTAATTATTTCATAACTTTCGCTTCAGTTGAATGTTCCTGCAAAGAAAAACTTTTCGCTCTTGCTTTTTTTTTCGTGAGTGGTATCATGCAATGATATGTTAACGTCCCTTTTATAGTTAGAGTCATTTTAAATCGTGCATATAAATTTTTTGCGTCTTCAATATATTCTTTACTCTTTACAAATTTCAATGACATGTTAGTAAGGACGAGACTCAGCTGCCCATTCAAATAATTCTTTTTGTGTTTGCATCAGTCTGATTACTCTTTGAAGGCTGATTCTAGCAGCCAACCTTTTCAAAGTCCCGTCCAGCACCTTTGTCAAGGGACGTTGAAAAAAAGTGCTCTCTGCAGCTAAACCAAGATCTTCTAGATGATGGGTGAGATTGATAATTTGTTTTGTTTTTGTATTGCGCACTTGCCCCATCAGAAAAATATGTAAGTTTCTGATTTTCATTTCAGCTGAGTCTGTCTCTGTTCCAGTATTCCATAATTACTTTTTCGATGAGTGTGCATTTGAACATTTAGTTTAATAATAAGAATCACTTTCTACTTGTTCGTTTTTTGGATAATTTTCGTATAGAAATACGGATATAAATGACCTTTCAAAAGCAAGAAATGGGCGCAAACGTGAAAGAGATTCGGTTAGAAATTATTTAATATTTTCCGACCCAATAGAAACTCTACTTTTCAAGCATATTGGTTTTTTAGATTAAAACATAGCTAATATAATGGTATTTTCTATAATTTTATAAGTTGTAGAGGCAAGCATTAAAAAAAATAATATTTAAACAATTTAATTGTTATTATTTTTATAAATGAACAATTAAAAAATTCCACGGTTATACTTTGCGAAAGCTAACATAAAGAGCAATAAAATGACGGAAGAACAAAGTGTATACGATAAATAGAACGGGAGATATTGCTTTTTAAATGTGCCGCCCATTAGTAGACTACGATAATTTCTAACATCTATATTTTTCGAAATATACATTTGGAAAAAAAATCTCTATATATGTGTCGACTATTCTCATGTATACGAGCCATAAAAAATTCTTCTGATAAATCAAAAATATGAAGTCAAAATAGGTGTACGGTTTGTAAACTGACCCATATACGATATCAATTTCTTGTGCAGTTGTGTTTTGTTGATTGACAAACCTTAACACAATTTTGCTACTCACATACTAAAAATTCTTAAAAACCGCTTGTTAATTTATACAAGAATAAGATAACTTGTGATTGGAATATTTTTATAAATGATTAGAACATATTATCAACTCAAGAAATTATTTTTATCACTGTACTTACCTGCATACTATCAGTGTATCTTGCAACATGAAATTGTGCCAAGTTAAACGAAAGTAATTACGAGAGTGGATTCATAAGTCTGGTAAATTTATACGAACTAGCGGGAAATTTTGTTAAGCGGCATGATTCTTGTAAGAGCTTTGTTTAAATTCTGATTCAGGGCGCAGTTGCTTGTTGGCAGCTAACGTAAGTGATCAGCGTTACACGTTTCATTTGAATTGAATAAAACCGTTGGAGCACTGCAAATGCTGCATGTTAAGGACGCCCGATTGTGGTTTCTTCTGAAGAAATAATCGATAAAATTCATGGTATTATGATGGAAGATCATCGCATTAAGCTTCGTGAGATTGCTGAGATGATATGAATCTCTTATGAACATATACATAACAAACTGCGTGAAGTTCTAAAAATGAAAAAGCTTCGTTGATTTCAGTCCAAATACGCACGAGGAAGGAAATTTTAAAGTCGTATTCCGCTATTATACTCCGCAGACAAAACGGAAGACAAAACAATGGGTTGGTGAAGGTGAAAGTGAACCGAAAAAACTGCGAAGTTTTATCGGCGGAAAAAATGATGTATTTTAAACCTCACAGGATATCATCATAATTGACTACATACGTAGAAAAGGATAACACAGTATCTGCCTTTTATTATGCAACATAATTTCGGCGTTTGTGTAGCCAGTTGAAACAGAAGCTACCAAATGCTCAAAAAACTGCTGTTTCGCCAGGACAATACCCCTACGTATATCGGTCGCTGCAATGGCAAGAGTGTACGAGCTGAGCTTGGAAATATTTAGTTTCCTACCCGTCCTACTCCTCAGATTTGGCCTCGAGTTACTTCTTTTTCGTTTCTAACGTTAAAAATTGGCTGGGGTGGGGAAAGAAATTTTCTTCAAATAAAGAGCTGTGTGTGTGTGTGTGCTGTAAAAAGAGTATTATGAACAATTCGAAACGTTTCTTTCTCAGGGAAAAAAAAATACCAGATATATTAAGTAGAAGAAAATGTTTTTGCAAAAAATATTATTTATTTTGTTTTTTACAAAACTTTTCAAGCTACCCTTTTACATTTTCTGATTTGCCTAAAAAAATGAATTTGTAATATAACTTATTCTAACAATATCGATAAGTTAACTTTAATAAACTTAGCAAGTAATGAAAATAACATACCAACGCAATTAATTGGAAGCTAAAACATACGATTAAATAAAATTAAGAGTCCAAAGATTGAATAAACTTGTGGTTTTTAAAATCATAAATTATTTAAAAGCGACTGCATGTGTGTTTTGGTAACCATATACTGTACGTTTAGATTAATATATCATTGTCAATAAACGCAATGTAGACATCTAAACAGGAAAAATCTTATTTTTGGAAGCAGCATAATATATTTAGTAATGAATACAGGCTCAACGGCTTTCATCATTAATAAAGGTATGATATACTGACTTTTAAATTGGATCTGTAACGTGTATGGAACATTAAAATTTAAAACCTAAAAGTTATCAAAAATAATATGACTGATGTTAGCTTGATTTTATCGATATATGAGTTGGAACAATTTTTTTTCTCTATTTTTTATTTAGTTTTAAATATAAATTTAGATGTGTGCTTTACTTAAAATATTGCAACTTTTAAATTACACTGGTCAACATGATTTTTTCACAAGGAAACTGAATAGGGACCCTAGTTCAGTTTTTTATGCTGAATTCAAATATGTTATCAGATTTCTTCTATCAGGCATAGTTTTCTTGTGACAGTAATTTTTGTGTAATATACTTCTCTATATTAGGATTTTATTGTTATAATTGTAAATAGAGAAGTGAGAATTTATATTAAGAATAATTTAGCACCAGGCAGACTTATTCATGTTGAAACATGTGTTACCTCTGTCCAAGCTTAATGAGGTTCAAACCTGTCCTATCTTGTACAAATATTGCACTTTTTTAGCAAGCGGGTAGTAGTAGCCAGTATTGTAATTGTAGTGAGTCTGGAACACGTGTACCTACTTATTTTTGTGCTGTTTATTGTTTTTATTTATAATTTTTTTTGTAAACGTTTCAAAATGCCAAGAAAGTGTGTAAATCAACCAAACAATTTCTGCTACGTGTGTGGTGAACTGACTTTCAAGTCTCAGAGGCGAAATTTTACAACGCTTGTGAAAAAATGTTATGAACTTTATTTTGGGTGTGAAGCTGGTGATTTTGATAAAGACTGAGCCCCAAATTTATACTGTGTATCATGTGTTTGGCTTCTCACTGGTTGGAAAAATGGTACTCATCAAATGCCGTTTTCAGTGTCTGTGATTTGGAGGGAACAGTAGGATCATTTAACTGATTGTTATTTCTGTTTAACTAACATTAAAGGAATTACGTCCAAAACAAAATATAAAGTTAAGTACCCCAATTTGGCATCTGTAATAAGACCTGTGCCACATAGTGAAGAGTATCCTGTACCAAAGTTTGCAGATTTCATGACCTTAAGTGATAACTCCGACTCCGACCCAGTTCATACTGAAGACGGAAAAAGCGAGAGAAGTGACCCTACATTTGAAGCAAGTAATTCATCAGAACCTTACTTTTTATCTCAAAACAGTCAGCTCAGCTTTTAAGTTCCAGACTCAAAGGTTGGAATCTACTCCAAAAAGATACAAGGATATGCGTTTATCGTAGACGCCATAGTAATTTCAGTGACTACTTCTCTAAAGAAGGCCACGTAGTTTTTTGTAATGATGTTTGTGCAGTAATGGAGGCTCTTGGGTATCAACACCAGCCAGAAGAGTGGCGATTATTCATAAACTCATCGAAAGTCAGTTTGAAGGCTATACTACTCCAAAACCAAACCCTCGTAGATGATTTTATGGAAAAATTCAGTGAACTGAAAACCGCATTGATAACAGAGGCATCAAATAAAATGTCTCAAATGGTGTCCAATGACCAGGTAAATTTTGTATCTCAAACACAAACGTACGCCCAAAACTCACGCATGGATAAATCAAGAATAATATTAAAACCTAAGAATCAAAACCAGAGGAACTCTGAGACAAAGAAAGATATTTTAAGTACTATCGATCCTATTGATATTAATATTCACAAGGTTAAACACCTAAACAATGGTGGAATTCTCCTAGGGTGTGAAAATCAAGCTGAATCTTCAAAAGTTAAGGAAATTGCGGAACGGAAATTGGCAGAAAAATATGAAATTCAACAACTTAAGGAGCTCTACCCTAGAGTTACGATTGTAGGGATGACACAGGATATCGATAAGAAGCGCCTAGTTTCCTGGATTCGAAAGCAGAACCAAGAAATTTTTGGAGACAGTAACATTGAAGTTCTGCGAATATGGCCAACGAAGAGAAATGTTAGTGTTTATCAGGTCACGCTGCAGTTGAATGAGGAGGTATTTCGGAAGGTAATGTCTAGGGGTTCTGTATTGGTGGGTCTGGATACATGTACTGTCTATGAAGCTTTTAAGTTAACCCGATGTTTTAAATGTAATAGTTTTAACCATAGCTCTAAATCATGTCAAAGCATTTTGAAATGCCCCCTTTGTGCTGAATCTCATCTGGTAAAAGATTGCAAGGTTGATAATTCCACTCAATATAAATGTAGTAATTGCACATTAGTAAATCAAAAACAAAATAGCAAAATTGATACAAATCATGCTGCTTGGAATTATAAATCCTGTCATACCTATAAGCAAGCATTGGAAAGGTTTAAATTTCATGTATTGGGTCCTCAATAGCAATTAAACGCGGCCTCTAACGGCAAACCAACGACTGAGTTTTATAATAGGTCCTCAAATTCTGTTCCCCTTAGGAGGAGCATGGCTTCTGACAAGGTGGATAATTTATCTGTCTATTATCAAAATGTCCGTGGTATGAACACAAAAATTAAGGAGATTTACAATGCCGCTGGCTCTGGAAATTATCAAATTGTTGCCCTTACAGAAACATGGCTCAATGATAGTGTGATTGATTCTGAAATTTTTTCTCCAAATTTTATAATATTCCGAAGTGATAGAAAGTTCCCCTTGGTTGACATGCAGAGGGGTGGTGGTGTTGTTCTAGCCCTCGGATCTGAATTTTCCGTATTTCCATTAGATATGTCTATGTTTGACCGTCTAGAGATTATTGATATAATTAGCGTAAAAGTCTTTTTAAATAACGTAACTCTGTATATCTTTGTTTTGTATATTCCTCCAAGAGTATCGGTCCAGATATACGAAATATTATTTGAGACTTTATTATCTTTACCGTTTGTTATGAATAATAAAGTGCTAATTATGGGTGACTTTAATATACCCAATTTTAATGTACCTGAGAATACATTGCGTAGCAGTAGTAAAACAATAATTGAAAATTTTCTGAACTTTTCCGGTCTATCTCAAATTAACGTCATAGAAAATACCTCTGATAGACTTCTTGATCTCGTGCTCACAAATGACGATGGCAGTGTTGAGAGAGCCATGGATATTTTGACAGCGGAAGATAATCACCATCCTGCTTTAGATATTTTTTTAAAAGTACAGTGTGAATCCAAGAAACATAAGCAAAAGAATTATTCAAACTATTATAATTTCAAAAGAGGGAATTTAGTAAACCTATATCTTAACTTTTCATATATTAACTGGGACTTTCTCTCACAATTTACAGATGTAAATAAAGCCTGCGAAAGATTTTATCAAACAATTTACACTACTTTAGATATACATGTTCCTAAGACACAAAAGACAAATAAATATTATCCGCCTTGTTTTACTAGTGAAATTTATACAAAATATCAGAACTAAATACAGCTCTTGGAAAAAATTTAAAAGAACGGGAAATTTATTCGAATTAGAAAAGTTTAAAAATCTGAGGCGAATCATTAAAAATGACACAAAAGCTTCCTACAAAACATACTCTTTAAATATTGAAAACAACATAAAAAACGATCCTAAAAAATTCTGGCGCTATATTAATGACAAGAAGAACTCTCATGTTATACCAACCACAATGTCTTATAATAACAACATCCTTAATAATCCTAGACATATAGCCGAAAGTTTTGCATCCTTTTTTCAAGACTCTTATGTAATGTCTTCTCAGAAACAAAGAAACGTGGAGAACAATTTATTCCCATCACAGAATCCTATTAACATGGAGAAAATAACGGAACAACTTGTTTTTAAAGTATTAAAAAAGTTAAAACCTACAGCTACTGTTGGTCCAGATAGAATTCCTGCCTTCTTGTTAAAAGACTGCGCCTCTGTTTTTGCCCATCCTCTTCAATATTATTTAATTTATCGCTTGACACATCTATGTTTCCAGACACATGGAAAACATCACGTATTACGCCTGTTTTCAAAAAAGGTGACAAGAGTTGTGTAACAAACTATAGACCGATAAGCATTATTAATAACTTTTCAAAAGTCTTTGAAATCATATTACATGATTATTTATATAATTCAATTGGCATGCAGATATCACTGCAACAGCACGGTTTCGTGAGGGGCCGTTCGACGGTTTCAAATTTATTTTGTTTTACGCAAGACCTTACCGAATCACTTGATGGGGGTGAGCAGACCGACGTGATTTACACTGATTGCTCTAGGGCCTTTGATCGGCTGGATCATGGGATTCTGTTGGACAAGTTGTTCGCAATTGGCTTTTCGAGTAAGTTATTATCTTTTTTTAAATCATACTTGATAAATCGCTCGCAGTTTGTACAGTGTCTTGGTCAGAATTCTTCTAGCTTTGTTGCCACATCGGGAGTGCCGCAGGGATCACATTTGGGGCCACTCCTTTTTAATATATTTATAAATGATCTTACTCGGAGAGCGGGGTGTTGAATACCTACTTTATGCTGATGACGTGAAGCTATATTGCAGAATCGGAGACCTGAATGACTGCATAAGACTACAGGATGGCTTTAATCTTGTAAACAATTGGTGTAGTAACAACAAACTCCTTTTGAATGTATCCAAGTGCAATGTAATTACCTTTACAAAAAAACTGAGTCCCATACAATTCAATTACAGTATGAACGGTCAGGTCTTGGAGCGATGTCAGTCGGTGTCTGATTTGGGTGTTTTGATGGATACTGCCTTGTCTTTTCGTGGCCACATTGCAAAGATTACGGCGGAGAGTTTTTAAACTATTGGGTTTCATCATACGTAATAGTGCCGACTTTGTTGAATACGATACTCTAAAATTGCTTTTTAATAGTTTCGTGAGATCACGGCTTGAATACTCAGTTGTTGTTTGGTGCCCCTTTTATCAAGCGCACATTCAAAATATTGAAAAAATTCAAAAGCGTTTTTTAAAGTACGCTAGTTTTAAACTCGATGGAGTATATCCCGAAGTAGGTTATCCCTAGGAAAGTCTCTTGGATAGATTTGCGATGGAAAGTTTAGAGGCACGCCGAAACAAAGCCCAAATTATATTTTTACATAAGATAATATCAAACAAAATTGATGCAAACAAAATCTTGCAGTGTCTGCCTTTTCATGTACCTAGAACGGCGGCACGCAATGTGCAAACTTTTAATTTACCAATCCCAAGAACAAATATCCTAAAATTTTCTCCCCTTTTCCAAATTTGCGAGAAATACAATCAAATGCAGAACCAGCTTGATATTTTCAATTGCAGCGTGACAAAAATAAAAAAATGTAGTTTTAAAATATGTTGTTAATAAGTTATAATATAATTTTAATATATTGTATAATATAATTTTAATTAGGTTTAGTACATTTCATTATGTTATTTTCCCATTCTGTAATTGGAATACTGTAGAATGTGGTGAATAAATAAATAAATAAATAAATAAATAAATAATGGGAATGGGAACTACCATCAATACCTGTCGCGCATGCCAGTGATACGAAGAAGACATATGAAAGTATGAAATTGCTGTTAGAAAAAATTCAGTATACTAAATATAACTGGAATATCTGTGATTTAAAGGTTATAGCTTTATTGTTAGGTTTACAACTTGGATATACGAAATTTTGCTATTTCTTGTGTGAACGGCATAGCAGGGGTAAAGAGTCTTACTACATAAGGAAATAATGGCCTAAATGTGAATCTCTTATTCCTAGGGATAAAAATGTATCAAATGCCCCATTAGTGGATCCCGAAAAGATGTATTTACCTCCCCTGCATATAAAACTGGGGAAAAAAAAACGGATAAAGGTTCTGCTGCATTTATGTATCTGAAATCTAAATTTGCTAAAATAAGTGATGCAAAATTGAAGGAAGGAATCTTTATAGGGCCCCAAATAAAATCATTCATATCGGATGATGAGCATTTTGAGGAACTGTTACATCCACCGGAAAAAGCAGCGTGGAAATCATTCAAAAATATCTGTTGTGGATTTCTTGGCAATAATAAAGAAGGAAACTATAGTGAAATAGTGAGTGATCTTCAGACTTCATACAAAGATATGGGCTGCAACATATCCTTAAAAAGTCACTTCTTGGACTCCCACCTAGACTTCTTCCCTGAAAGTCTTGGGACTGCATCTGATGAGCATGGTAAGCGTTTTCATCAGCAGATTTCTACTATGGAAAAGAGGTATCAAGGCAAATGGAGTCCCAGTAGGCTGGCCGACTACTGCTGGACCATGAAAAGAAACATACCGAAGGCAAAATATGACCGAAAATCATCATATAAAACATTTTAGGTTAGACAAAATTAGCTGTGGGGGGGGGGCGGGATAGAATATCTCCCCCGGTATGTTCTGCCTGTCGTAGGAGGCGACTTAAAGAACAATCTAGATGGTAGATGCCCAGATCCCACCTGCATCGCCCGGTGTGATACCATCGCATCGGCTTAGGCTGCGTGAAGTTGCTTAACGTTTCGAGGCTGTGCCGATGTCCCGACTGTGGGACCAAATAGCATGATGAGGCACCTGGATACAAAAAATTCCGGAGGTAAAATAGCCCCCCGTTCGGATCTCCAGGTGGGGGCTGCTTCAGGGACGTCGACATGCAGAGAACAGAATTTCAAAATGGATTTTTGCAACATATGAGGTTTAAATTCGAACATAAATTCAGTGCACCAACACCTGCAATCAAATAAACCTCATGTACTCGCTCTCTGTGAAACTAAGGTCAGTTCATCGACCAGCACAGTAAACTATCTTTATCCTGGGTACGATTTCTAATCCCGATTTAGGCGTAACTTTGGAATCTGTCTTTATGTCAGAAGCGACCTCTCTTGCCAACGAGAAAAGGCTCTGGAGCCCCCAAACTTTGATGTTATGTGGTTAAAAATAGCGACTCAACCAACCACAAGGTTCGTCTGTATCCTCTATCGACCACCAAGTGATACAAACTTTAGAACACTTTTCGCTTCTCTTGCAGACACCATAGATCATTTACAAATTAACTATCCAAATGACGAAATTGCCATCCTGGGCGACTTTAATGTCCACAACATCAACTGGCTTAAATATTCAAATACTACCGACGAACAAGGTCGTGAAGCCGAATCATTTTCAATCAGTTGTGGCTTGACTCAGCTTATTGATGAACCAACACGGATTCCTGATCGAGACGGAGAGTTCGCCTTCTTGATCTGTTTTTAACCACCAATCCGGAGATTCTTCCGACCATAAACTACTTTCGACATCGAGTATTCTACCAATCAGTGACAGAGAGGCGCCCAAACCGCGCAAGATTTGGCACTACAAATCTGCTAAATGGGAAGATCTCATGGAATATTTTCGAACTTTCCCTTGGTTGGACGTTTGTTTTCGATTCGACGACCCATCTGACTGCGCCAGGGAGGTTTCCGATGTTATTTTGGCCGGTATGGAGGCTTATATCCCTTTTTCGAAGAAATGCCCTTCCAACGGCAAGCCTTGGTTTGACCTAAAATGCAAAGAAGCTGTTGCTTCTAAACATCTTGCATACCGACAGTGGCGTGAGCATCCTAACACCATAAATCGTAACATCTTTGTTCGTGCCAGGAACAGATGCAAAGAAATTATCGACGAAACCAAGGAGGTACACAATGAACGGATTAGAAACAAACTTCTCGCTTGTCCGGGCAATTCCAGATCCTTTTGGTCAGTCGCTAAGGCAGTTAGTCAAAATTTCACCAAATCCACCATACCACCACTCACACGGCCAGATAATTCTATTGCAACGACACCTGTTGAGAAAGCGAACTTGTTGGCTGAACTCTTTGCTTCACATTCTACTGTCGATTTCCAAGGAAAAACACCACCTACTATTCCCATAGTGCAGTCAAGGATGCCCGATATTGTCTTCAGACAGCGTATCATAAAACGTATTTTGATGAAGCTAGACACCAAAAAGGCTTCAGGCGCTGACGGAATACCTGCCATAGTTCTCAAGAACTGTGCGAGGGAATTAACACCAGTTTTCTGTAGACTTTTCAACCTATCCTACAGAAAGGGAATATTTCCTTCCTGCTGGAAATGTGCCACAGTTCAGCCGATACCTAAAAAAGGCAAGAAGACCTTGCCAAATAACTACCGACCAATCGCACTACTCTCAATAATATCGAAAGTCATGGAAAAGGCTATCAATCAGCATCTTCTAAAATATCTTGAAGGATTCAACATTATTAGTGATCACCAATATGGCTTTAGTAAAAATAGATCAACAGGAGATCTTCTGACTTATGTAACACATGTTTGGAACAACGCAATTGAACACTTTGGAGAATCTCGAGCGGTTGCTCTTGACATATCCAAGGCATTTGACCGTGTTTGGCACGATGGGCTGTTGGCTAAGTTACGTTCTTATGGTATGTCTGAAAAGTTCTGTTTGTGGCTCTCATGTTTCCTCAGAGAGCGTTCTTTACGAATGGCAGTCGACGGATTTCTTTCTAACACCTTCACTATCAACGCCGGTGTGCCCCAAGGTTCCATACTGTCTCCTACTCTCTTCCTCATTTATATTAACGATCTGCTGGAAAAGACCGAGAATCCAATCTACAGCTTTGCAGATGACAGTACACTTATCTCTTCATTCACTTTGAACGCTCGGACATCGACTACTCAGACGAATATCCGCAGACAGCAGGAAGTTATTCAACTTAACAAAGACCTGGGAGAAATTCTATCTTGGGGTGACAGTAACCAAGTGGAATTTAACGCTACAAAAATCCAGGCGGCAGTTTTTTCTAAAAAAGTTAACGTTGCAGAACCCGACATAGTTATGTCGGGGCACTCCATCCCTCTAACATCGTCACTCAATCTGTTGGGCGTTAATTTGGGAGTAAATATGTCCTGGCATGAACATGTTGCAGGCATAGCAAGGAGAGCTTCTCAAAAGTTGGGAATATTGTTTCGAACCAGAAAGCTTTACACTCCACAACACCTGTTAATTCTTTACAAAGCTTAAATTCGACCAACTATGGAATACTGCTCCCATGTTTGGAGCTCCGCTCCCAAACATACACTGCATTTGTTGGATTATATCCAGAGAAGAGCTATTCGTCTGATTGGACACCCGGAACTGACCGACGGCCTTGATTCGCTGGAACATCGGAGAACGGTTGGCGACTTGTGCCTATTCTACAAGTACTTTCATGGAAAGTGTTCGAAGGATGTGGCCCGTTTAATTCCTCCCAGAGCGGTGCATATTAGAAGTACACGTCGTGCTAATACTTCACATCCGTATGAGGTTCAGCTTGTTACTCCTCGTACAACGCTTTTCAAGCAGTCTTTTATATGGAGAACATCATACCTTTGGAATAGTTTGCTCAGGACTGTGTTTCACATCGAGTACAATCTACAGCGATTCAAGAACAACGTGAATCGCTTTCTCCGCACACGTGTCGCTCCTGTAGCGCTTTAGGGACTTCCCTGTAGCACGTGTGCTAGACCCATAAAAAAAAAAATTATTCAGTGTTTTGTAAGTGTTAATTATGTTAAAAGTTTAAGCACGTGCCACACCTGATAGATAAAGTGCCCTACCTGATAGATAAAATCTGAGAACATATTTAAACTCAGCATGGAAAATATAAATATATTCTGTTAATTTAGTCCTTGTGAAAAAAAAATTGTAGACCAGTGTTAATTTATCAATTTTTATGACAATTAAAGTTACCAAGAAGAAGATCTGATTCTCTTTCTAAAGACGTAATCTGCAATCCGAATGAAAATGTGTCGACAAATTGGCGTGTGTAAAGTGACAATACTTGGAACAATAACTATCTTTTACTTCATACGTTCATACATAAAATACTCACTATACAAAAATTGTTCCATGGGATATATAGATACAGTTTTAAAACAGTCAACTTTGAAATCGAGCAAAAAATAAAAAATGCCTTAAAATATAATAAATACCCAATTGCTATCACTAATAGTGTAATCAATCAATACAAGCATTATGTAGGTGTGGGAAGACTGAAAGGAACAACGTAGAATATTACAAATATCAGAAAGTAGTTAGAATCATTTAGGAATTATTAACTCATAATGTAAATTTACATACAATATTTTCCAAGCTAAAGGACTGATTACTAATTAATCATTGTTTTAACGTAATATGCAGGGTGCCACGTACAACTTGTAATAATTATTATATGGACAGACTAAACCATATTTTGAAACCCATAATATATCAACATATTGCTGAAAACTGGAGGACATAACTGTTTTTTTAGTGTTCCGTACGGAACACTTATAAGATCACTTTGGTGACTGTCCATCGTCCATCTGGCACACCCGATTTTCTCCGAATCTATTTGACATAGAAAGTTGAAATTTGGTACTAATATAGGAATTGATGGCCTTATCAGAGTCGTGTAGTTGTTAAATTTGGACTTAAAGGGTTCATTTTGGGGGGAAATCGGAATTGAAAAAACATTTATTTACTAGGTCATCAAGTGGGTGTCAAATAAAAGCTTCTAAAAATACGAGTTCAAAAATATATATATGGTAATTTAATACTTGCGTACACTTTTCTTCGTATTATTTTTAAAAAATCGATGTCCCCTCTCCTTATCTCGAAAAGTACTGATCAAAAAATTTTGAAAAATTTCTGGAATATTCTCCACAGGGTGTCGATTGAACGAAAATTATCACGAGAGCATTACCTTTAATAATTTATCTGGGATATAAAAAAAAAAACAGAAATTTCAAGATCATCAGTTCTCAGTAAAGATCGGAAACAAACTTGGTTGAAAATTCATTTGAAGTGTGCCTTGTGAAGTTACTGATCATTTTATGCCTCCGTAATAAAAAATTTTATTTTAAAAGCAATCAACGTACGGAACACTAATTGCGCAAGTCCAACTTGTACTTGGCCGGTTATTTAATATTATTATTTTGGCTAAAGATACCTATTTTAAGGGGAATTTAAGTGAAATATATCATATCGTTCTTAATAAAAGATAATTTGATCCAGTATTGTCATTCCCTGAATATCATCAAAATTTTAAGTAATTAAAAGCTTAATAGATAAATTAAACTGTTTCACTTGGAACTAAAGCTTTCACGATCTCGGTTAGATGAGAAATTGTAGTCCTTAAGATTATACCTTCTCAATTTGGAGTGACGCTTTCTCATAAACTTTCTAAATGAAAATATAAGATACACTATAAAGTGGAACGTAACTTTTCTCAACATGATAATATTGCTTTTTCAACCAGTTTAAAGATGCCCCTCTTCACTACAATTTATTTTCTTTTTTACGCCCCATATGAATTTAAACAATCATAATTCATATAATATGTTTTTCATATTCTATAGTTGAATACAAAACAATGAAGGTTTGTTTCAAGGCTACTATTTTTGTAATTTAATTTTTCTTTATTGTAGTCTTATGGAGGCTTAAGTTAAAGTCGAAGGGTCGATAACTTACAAAGTAATAAGTTTTGTTTCATCTTAAGTCCACTAGTAGTAGCTTAATAGTTGACTAACTCTGAGTAAGATATAAACAGCATAGGAGAGAGTCCAAGGAATTTAACCAAACAATTTTATTTGGGGTGACTGCTTAGTAAATGTTTTGAATTTTATTGAATAATTCTTAGATTTCTTAGTAATGACTATGATTTATTATATAACTCAAAATTCCGAATTTATAGGTAATTTTTGTGTTAATAAAATAGGTGATGTTATGTATAATAAAAAAAAATCGGTAAAACCTAGGAAACCCACCTAAAATGTTGAAAAAAATAGTGTAGTTTAAATTTTATGAACATATATTTTTATAACTCAGTCTTTGTATACACAAATAGACAAATAATTTATGACTTTCTCAAAATTTGGCAAGTCGGTTTGGTCTACGGATTATATGGTTATTTTATGAATATTTTTTCAAACTAACAAGTGTATTGAATTGTGCTAATAGCATACTTACTCAGTTAGAAGGAAAACGTAAAAAAAAACACTTAATTAGAAGAAGCTACAAGGAAAGTCTCCGGCGGTATTTTGTACGTGCAGTTTTACTTTGTTCTTTAGTCTTTAAGTAAATGAATTATTAAACAGAACCTAAAAGCAAGATACGTTGTCAAGAAAATTGTTTAATTTTGCATCTCTTTATATATATATATATATATATATATATATATATATATATATATATAGATAGATATGTATATATATATATATATATATATATATATATATATATATATATATATATATATATATATATATATGTATATATAACCGGGAGTACATAATCGTCATAGATTTTTATTTTTAGTCTCCTGTGGATTTCCATATTTAAAATGTATTTCAGATTGCTATCGGAAACCCGTCGTAGTCTGATTCCCCTGTCAATTTTAATGTCTTGGTTTTGCTTGTCCAGTATGACAGACTGTCCGAGGTATATGTATCAGTGAGTCCTGCTTATTATTTGACTCTGTACTATAGTTGCTTCATCCTTTAGGGACATATTTGTCATGAATTCCGTGTTTTCATTATTCATCCATAATCTTATTTTTGCTGCTGCTTCATGTAGTTATTCTAGTATCTGCATTAGTTATCCCCGATTTTTCCTGAACAGAATGATATAGTCGGCAAATCTCAAGTCGTACGAGATTATATCTTCTTGTCTAAGCTCCTCTGTTTGCCTATTAGATCGTGAACTTTCTAATAAGTTGTTGTATCTTTGGTCCACTATAGTGTTTTCAAGTGACTTGATTATTGCCCATGTGTCGAAATCCTTTCTGAAATCTACAAAGGCCATCCACAATGGTATTTTGTATTCCGTTGTTTTATCTATTAGCTGCCTACCGGAATCCCGCCTGTTCTCTTGGTCGGTCCATTTCAAATTTTCGTTCCAATTTGTTCGTAGTTGTTCGAATGAATAATTTATATTAGAGATGAGCGATATTATCATATCTATGACTTAGATAGTCACAGATAATACCTGCGACACAATTTTTCGCAAAGCAGCGATTCTAGTCGCTGCTCTAAATACTCGCTGCATACGCAGGTGTCGCAGATCCGCCCGACCTAAACTTAATGATCGACGACGGAGCCTATCGTCTCGTTACAGACAACGATCGCAGTCGGCCGACGACCGACGACTCACTGGTACACGATCATGGACTGTCGTCGCCGTCGGAACGCAAAATGCTATTACTTCAAATAAATACAAAGTGAAATTCTGTTGTATATTTATAAGTAAATACTTGTATTTAGGCAGAAAGATGGTAATAAAACAACAAAAGTACTCTGAAAATGAATAAATCAGAAGTAATGGGTAGTAAAATTTAAAAAAAAAAAAAATGAATCGTCGTTTACCGGATCGTCGACTGGCTGTGACAGTCACCGTTGTCGATCATTAAGTAGCAGTAGTTTCTGATTTCCAGAGATTTTGGACGGAGTGAAGCAGCTACGTAAGTCGTTGTTAAAAGAAGTTGTGACTTATAAATCACTATCGCCGGTATACCTGTGACCTAAAGGTCGCTGTTAAGCTCATCCCTAGTTTATATAACTATATATACATATATATATATATATATATATATATATATATATATATATATATATATATATATATATATACACATATATATATATATATATATATATATATATATATATATATATATATATATATATGTATATATATATATATATATATATATATATATATATATATATATATATATATATATATATATATATATATACGAGTATACAGTTGGTTTCACAAAAACAAAAGTTTAATGTAGCTATACTCGTATAGTCATCTATGTTATATCGTAATATGGGGACCAGGACTGAGATTCTGTAAAAAAAAAATAAGGAAAATTACTGTTTTGCCTTCTATTAAATGTCATAAATTTGTCACTCTCTTGAAAGAGGTAAGGAAAATAGATGTTAAAAAGTGTGCTTGCAGCATCGTATTCCAGGATTCTTTCTAAACGATATATGCTATACTATTCAAATATTTCATTAACAAGATTGAGCATCTGACTAGTTGGTTTCCATTCCTGTACCAGCTGTATCTTGTAAGGTTAAAAACATAAACCTGAACGAAAAATGTTGATTTTTACCGTGAAAAAAATAAAAAACATACCTAAATTTATCCGGTAAAATTACCTATATCCACGTATAAATCAGTCAATAATCTACATGCACGTATTGTGCTTCGTATTTACGATTGCCAAACGTGACGCTATTGTTTAAAGCAGTCGACGAACGAATTTAATTGTTTCGTCTTGCTGGTGCTGTTAGGAATTAATTCATGAATGCATTTTAAAATATTACCACAGTCACACGTGTGCATTTACTCTTTAAGAAGGTAAGTTTTTATTATATATTTGTGTATATGTATATATATATATATATATATATATATATATATATATATATATATATATATATATACGAGGCTGGTTTGAAAAGTCCGTGCAAAAATAAAAAACTACTTATGTGTTTGGGGTAAACCTTTTTTATTTTTCGACATAGTCTCCTTTTAGGCTTATACACTTCGTCCAACGATGTTCTAGTTTGTTGATTCTTTCCGAATAATAGGATTTATCCAAGTCTGCAAAATATCCATTAGTGTCTGCAATCACCTCCTCGTTTGAATAAAATCTTTGTCCCGCCAGCCATTTCTTCAAATTGGGGAACAAATAGTAGTCCGAGGGAGCCCAGTCTGGAGAATAGGGGGGATGTGAAACGAGTTGGAATCCTATTTCCATTAATTTTGCGACCACAACTGCTGAGGTGTGTGCTGGTGCGTTGTCGTGATGGAAAAGGACTTTCTTGTGGGCCAATCGCGGGACTTTTTTCTTGCAGCTCGGTTTTCAAACGGTCCAATAACGATGAATAATATTCACCTGTAATAGTTTTACCCTTTTCCAAATAGTCGATGAGGATTATCCCTTGCGAATCCCAAAAGACAGTCGCCATAACCTTTCCGGCCAAAGGAACGGTCTTCGCCTTTTTTGGGGCAGATTCCCCCTTGGTAACCCATTGTTTAGACTGTTGTTTGGTCTCAGGAGTATAGTAATGTATCCATGTTTCATCCACAGTGACGAAACGACGCTTAAAGTCCTCCGGATTCTTCTGGAACAGCTGCAAACCATCCTTGCAACACTTCACACTATTCCGTTTTTGGTCAAGCCTGAGCAATCGCCGCACCCATCTTGCGGATAGCTTTCTCATGTCCAAATGTTTATGCAAAATATTTATGTACCCATTCAGTCGAGATGCCCACAGCACTAGCAATCTCACGCACCTTAACTCTTCTGTCATCCATCACCATATCATGGATTTGATCAATGATTTCTGGAGTCGTAACCTCGACAAGCCGTCCAGAACGTTCAGCGTCACTTGTGCCCATATGGCCAGTCCGAAAATTTTGAAACCACTTATAAACTGTTCCAATCGAAGGTGCAGAGTCACCATAATGTTTATCAAGCTTCTCTTTAGTCTCCTGAGGCGTTTTGCCTTTCATAAAGTAATGTTTAATCACCACACGAAATTCTTTTTCGTCCATTTCTTGAAAATCACTCGACTTCCTTGATTCACACGAATGCCCAACACAAAGAAATAGACCAATATGGCTGAAACTTGGTGTGCGTTCATTCAAGAGATGCTACTAACTAAACATGGCCTCGATACGCGCCGGTGGTGCCATCTCTCGGACTTTGCACGGACTTTTCAAACCAGCCTCGTATATATATATATATATATATATATATATATATATATATATATATATATATATATATATATGTGTATATATATTATATACATATATATATATATATATATATATATATATATATATATATATATATATATATATATATATATATATATATATATACGAGTATACAGTTAGTTTCACAAAAACACAAGTTTAATGTAGCTATTAATTTAAAATATTCCCTTTACTTATGAAAGAACAATAAAAATTAAGAGTTTTGTACTGTACAGGGTGAGTCAACGATAGAGAAAAGTTCATTATCTCATTTGTTTCGGGAATGACGAACAAATGTTAAATACAATAGTTTTAGGGAATGTGAAGGTGCACAGTTTAAAATTATTTTTGAATATACAGGCTAGTTCGAAAAAGTGTGGTCTATTTAACAAATGTTTTTTTAAATGGAATATCCTATTTTCTAATTTATTTTTAAATTCTATGTAAAATTTTATGCCTTTTTTATTAATAATGTTATATACCTAAACCTAGTAGTTTTTCTAATATTTCAATTTCAGAATTTTGAGATTTTTCAATTAAAAATACTGGTTTTCAGTTTTGTAAAAAATTGCCAGTAGCGCCATTGTTTCTGAAGGTGAAATACTCATAATTGGTACGAGCGTTCTATAGAGATGAAAAAAAGATATATGTAAAGAAATTTGAATTAGATGCTACTGGGTGTTCAAAATAAGTTTATGCATTTCGACTATATTAAATTGCAAAACATTAATTTTTTTAAATGGTACAACTTGTATGTTATTATTTTTTCTGATAGATTTTACAAAACCCTCCAACTTTTATTAAGTAAGTCATATACCTATTTTTAATAGTTTTCAATTTATTTTGAATTCTTCAATTTTTACCCTTGTTTTTAATACACTTACGCTATTGTGAAAACATAAACAAATAGTTAATAATAATTTTAATACAGCTTAACTTATCTAACGATTAATTATTATGACGTAATAAATGTTCAAAAATATGCCCGTCTACTTGAATATACATGTTTAGTCGTTTTGCTATATTTTCCTTCACTTTCCTTAGCATAAATGGCGTTATTGTCCTGCACGCATCCCGTATTCACATGAACACCATCTTTAATGTAGCCCCACCAAAAGAAGTCTAAAGGTGTTAAGGCACATGATCAAGGGGGCCACTGAATGAACCCATCCTTACCGATCCATTTTTGTGGGTAACGATAGTTTAAAAATTCCCGACCTTTCCGGTGGTAATGAGTAGGAGCTCCATCTTGTTGAATCTACATTTGTTCCCTTTCAAAGTTATCAACTTCTTCAAGAAGCTGAGGTAATTCGTTTTGCAAAAAAAATTATATATCTAGGCCCGTTAAGCGGTTCGCGGAAAAAATATAGACCAATAATTCGAAAATTTAATATTCTACACCATACATTAAGCGACCAGTAGTTGTGGTTTTGGTTTTGAACTTCCCGTTCCCAAAATGGATTAACTGTTGAATAATAATGCTGTTACCTGCGCCATTACTGCAAAAAGTAGCTTCGTCAGAAAACATTATTTTGGATAAAAAATTTGGATCGGCCTCTATTGCTCCATTCATGGTGGTAAAAAAATTTACTCGTCGTTCAAAATCACGGTCTTGAAGATCTTGGTGTAGTTCCATATGAAAGTTCCATAGATTGGGATGTGTCAGATAAGTCAGCTAGTTGACGGCTGCTGACCTGGGGATTATCTTCATCATGAAATAAAATCTCCATTTCTTTTTCCTCATTAGTGGCATTCTGGTTTACTACTTTCCGTTTCGTATACTCAACGCTACCACTACCATTAAAGCACTGAAAAGATTTGGTAGATGATATACGTCTATTAGGATTCTTCGCTCCGTAAAGCCTTACTGCCAAAAGACATTTTTTTCGCGCCTCGCCCAGCATATGAACCATATTAATTAATTCATTTTTAGGAAAATCCATAACTATTACCTTTATACGTCACTTATCACAACAAATTAAACTATTTTTACTTGCTTAACAGACATGTCGAAATTTGACAATACCTACATTTTTGTTTTGTCTTGGCAACTATGATGTTATAGCGTATTAAAAACAAGGGTGAAAATTGAAAAATTCAAAATAAATCAAAAACTATTAGAAATAGGTATATGACATACTTAACAAAAGTTGGAGGGTTTTGTGAAATCTATCAGAAAAAGTAATAATATACAGGTTGTGCCGTTTAAAAAATTTGAGATTTTTCAATTTAAAATAGTCGAAATGCATAAATTTATTTTGAACACCCTGTAGCATCTAACTCAAATTTCTTTACTTACATCATTTTTTTCATCTCTATAGAACGCTCGTACCAATTATGAGTATTCCACCTTCAGAAACAATGCGCTACTGGCAATTTTTTACAAAACTGAAAACCAGTATTTTTAAAAAAAAAATGAAATATTGAAAATTTAAAAATAAATTAGAAAATGGGATGTTCCATTTAAAAAAAAAACATATTTTAGATCGGCCACACTTTTTTGAAGTACCCTGTGTACTCAAAAATAATTTTAAACTGTGCACCTTAACATTCCCTAAAACTATTGTATTTAACGTTTTTTCGTCATTCTCGAAACAAATGAGATAATGAACTTTACTCTATCGTTGACTCACTCTGTACATAAACAACACATGTATTTAGACCCCTTGATTATTAAACGGTCGCATACAGAATAGGTGGTTTTATCTTCTTGAGAAAATATTGTCCTGCAATAAGGTTGCATGTATGCCATTTCCTGATTTTCTCTTAACTGTAAACATTTCCTGATTTTCTCTTAACTGTAAACAATTACTAGAAAGAAATAATTATTTTTAAACTACAATTTGCGTGACGTCCTACCAATTTATTTTGTTATCATATAAACGTCTAAATAACAACTTTCTAAAACTAGAGCTACTATTTTTCATAGATTATTAAAATTGAGTAAAAAATTCGTGTATAAATATGACAATTTATTGTTTTTTTTCTGAATTTCGAAGTATTTATTGACGTATTATTTATGTTTTGTGTATTAAATCCATAAATTTAAATGAATCCAGCATCGTTCGACATCAGTCTGTTCATATTTTTACTGAGAACTTTGTTATTTGGCTAATAAATCAGACGTACTTTTGTTACTTTTCGCTTTTTATACTAAACTATATTTCAGATTACAACTTTAACTAACAGCGCGCTTTATATATATATATATATATATATATATATATATATATATATATATATATATATATATATATAGGACATAGTTCAGGTTAGTTCATATACTGGAAATACCAGAAGAATAGGCGGGCTTGTACAGGGACAAGGAACACGTGAGCAAATACTCAATATAAGACAAATAGTCGACAAGTTTAGAAGATATAAAGTTCCAACGTACATGTGTTTTATTATCTACATTAAGGCCTTCGACTTTCAGTGGGGCGAAATGTGGGAATGTCTTTTTCGTATCGTAGTTTCTGTCTATCTTATACTAGGGTGGATCAAATATAAACGAGATTTTTTTTATAATTTTCTTATTTACTGTAACAAAAAACATCAAGTATATATCATTTTTTAACATAATCTTCTGCTTTTGAAATGCACTTTTACCAGCGTATCGGATGCATTTTGATAATGTCGTCGTAAAAGGAAGGGTGCTGTGTCAGTAACCAATTGCGCACGAAGCCCTCCACCGCGTTGTCGTCATCAAGTCCTTGGGTTCCCAGCACTTCTTTGAGTGGCACAAAGAAATGAAAATCACAGAAGTGATAGATCAGGGCTATAGGGAGGGTGAGCAAGTAATGTTCAACTAATTTTCTCCAATTTTTCACGAGTGAGAGTTACAGTGTGAGTCGAGCGTTGGCAAACAGTTTACTGAATCCTAGGTCCTTTGTGATGATGGCTTGAGTGCTCCCATAACTTATTTCGACTTCAGAAGACATTTCGAAAGACGGTAAACGTTGTCGCCCTCAATAAGGTTACGAATGGTGGGATTGTTCTGCTCGGTAATGCTCGTCAGTGGACGACGATAATGGCTCTCATTTTCGACATCTTAACGGCCTCCCATAAACTCTTTATGCGACACGAGGCCTCGATACTGTTTGATCCCCAAACTGTGCCGTCAATCTCCGTAGAATTTCAGTAGGTTTCACGTCTTCATGAGTGAGAAATTTAATAATGATGCGTTGCTCAATCAAAGGGCGCACATTTCGCTTCGACATAGTGAGCTGTACTACTGAATACACCTGGCGGGACCAACCGATCGTTCTCCCCACTCCTAACAAACCCAACCAATATTGCTAGAAGGCGCTATCCGCTCCGAACGATACTAAGCGCTCAGCACAGAAAGTCTCGTTTATATTTGATCCAACCTTAAATCTTGTCAGATGTCTCTATGAGAATAATGCTGCTCATGTAAGGGTCCATAGTATACTCTCTAATGTCTTCTCTGTGGGAAAGGTAGTGAGACAGGGGATCGTGTTAAGTTCAATAAATACCCTTTAATATGTACGGAGAATGCATTATAAAAAAGCAACAGAGAACTGCTGGTGGAAAAAAAGATCAGCAACCTAAGATACGCAGACGATATGGCTTTTTATGCCAGCTCCGAAGAAGAATTAAGAGATCTTATACAAAGAGAAAAAGAATTATGTTTAGATGCTAGTTTAAGCATAAGTCAAAAACAAAAATAATGATAAGAGATAGGACAAATAACAACAGAGCGAAAAGTAAACCAATAAACAACATCTAACAATAACTAACACCTTGAGCTCTACTGAAGAAATCAAGAGAAGATTTGCTATTACCGCCTCGAGAAATTAACGATACAGAACAACGTAGAGTGCTCAAGAAGTCGTGGAAGGTCAACAACCAGGTGCACTGACCACATTGTTGGATATCTCTATAATTGAATATAGAAGAGTGGCCAGAGATAGGGATAAATGGAGGGAATTATCCAGAAACGATTAGTCGGAGGCAATTATCAAGAACACGATTGGGTGATGGTGAGCGATTCTCGAAACGGGCGAATGATATATATATATATATATATATATATATATATATATATATATATATACGTAGTAGTAATAGTATTGATTATATATCTAATGCTACCATTCTCTAATTTTCTGAAGAACAAATTCATATCTAATGGAATTTAAATTTTAGTTGACAATGCTTCATTTTCGTTACTTCTTAAAATTAAATTTATTGTACGTATTTCTGTGTCTCCGCATTTGACTCCGCCAAATTAGAAGAGAAATGTAATCAACACCAAAACTTTTCACGCGTTAAGTTTAAATTACCTGCCATAGTGTTGCTCGGTGTTGCGTGCGTAGTTGATAGTTTATACCCCTCTAGTTGTATTAATTACTCAATGTTGTAGATAAAATTATCCCTTGGTTTACAAGATGTCTTTAATCGTGCATTTGCAGAAGATAAAACGTTTTCTGTTTGGATTGCATAATTTCATTACGCTTTTTCATTTTATATGAATTTAATTAATAATTTCTAAGTATTTTTAGAGACATGAGAATTAGAAGGACAGAATGCTTGTTCTGATTTATTTTATAGTATTTTGAAGGCTCATTTAGAGTCATTAAGTAATACTTACTTACTTTCTGTGTCCGGGCAAACAAAGTATTTCCAGTCATTTGTAGCGGATACCACTCTGTCATTCGCTAACATAATATCTTCCTCTGTGCATGGTTGGTCCAAATTTGAACGACTCAAAAGGTGTTATGGGTTCTGGACAGCGTCGCATAGGATGTCTGCTCGAGCTCGTAGTACCCCCATTTTTGCATCGTGGCATACCTGCTCTCATTCTATTAAGTGTTTTCTATACTGTGTAGGGCTGTTCGCTACCTGGTGGTAGCTCTTCCCTGGCTTGAAAGCCCTGGTGATTTAGGTGATTTCTCCATTTCACGATTCGGTTAGCTTTCGGTGTTTCTTCCAGGACTTTCGTTCTTCTCATGAAGTTTTTCCTAGATTTACGTTGCTGTGATAATGGTTGTTGTCCATAAAGCAGATGGCGTGAATCTGATTCCTGTTTTGTACTCTCTGCGTCCGCAGCAACTTCCCTGCGTATATGGGGAGGAGCTATGCCGAGGTATAGTTTCTCCGTTGGTGTTGGCCTTAGGCATCTTGTTATGATTCGCGCGGTTTCGTTGAGCGCGGTGTCCACTTAATTTGCGTGTGCTGAACCACTCAAGAGTGGTGCCGTATACTTGGCAGCAGAGAGACGTAAGGCCAAGGTAAAGGTTCTCAATGTGTGCGTAGTAAGTAGTATGATATATACAATATAGATTTTTCTTGCTACTGCTTTTGTACTCGAATTTAAACTTACTTGCAATTTTTCGATCAGTATATATTTGTGATAATTTTCAAACACATTATAACACCTTATTGCGGTGTTAGTGTTATACATATAGACATTTATACACTTAAATTTCGGGCAACACACTGACAATGAGGAAATTAAACAGTGGACGTTTAACAAAACACTGGTTATATATATATATATATATATATATATATATATATATATATATATACGAGTATATATATATATATATATATATATATATATATATATATATATATATATATATATATATACGAGTATATATATATATATATATATATATATATATATATATATATATATATATATATAGTTTTGAGTAGATGTCGACCTATAAAAGACGGCGACCATACATCGGTTTCTCAGTTAGCTTCGAGCGGCAGCAGCAGCAAGATCACAGTATCGAGTAGCAGCAGCAGCGGAAGCACTTGAAAATGCTAAATGATCTTTTGGCGAAACGTCCGCGTCGTGCAAAAATTCATTGTTAGACGAACGGACTGTAACCCGGAATTTTAATATATTACATTCCACCATCCGTGAAAACCTCTATTGTAATATATATATATATATATATATATATATATATATATATATATATATATATATATATATATATATATATCCTTTGGCAGACATCCTGGGTAACCCCAAGGACGAGAAAAAACTGGAAAACCACGGAGTTTACAGAACCCATGCGGAGACTGCCACAAATTGTACATAGGACAAACAAATAGAAAAATCCCCATCTGGATCCAAATACATAAAAGTATCAAAAACAAACAAACAACATCAGCTCTTTTACAGCATCATCATGATACTGGTCACAACATCAATTTTGAGGGGTCTAAACAAATAGCCTCCATTTCACATTATAAATCACGAATAGTCAGAGAAGCCTTGGATGATGCGCTGAATATCTCCACTACATGGAAGGATCTACTAGCTAAACCAAGGAATAACCAAAACATCGAGAAGGCAACAGTCAGCATAGCACCGGAACCCGTAATTACCACCCAGCCGGCAAACACCGATGCTCGGACGAACGCTTTCGACCTCCCCCGCCTACAATTTGCGTAGGCGCCGACCTATAAAAGACGGCGACCGCATGTCGGTAGCTTCGAGTGGCAGCAGCAGCAAGATCACAGTATCGAGTAGCAGCAGCAGCGGGAGCACTTGAAAATGCTAAAGGAGATTTTGGCGAAACGTAGTGCAAATTCATTGTTAGACGAACGGATGGTAACCCGTAATTTATATATTTATATATATATATATATATATATATATATATATATATACGACTTTCTTGGAGTTTAAATATGTCATAGGATTTTGATCAAAACCGGAATATTGTAATCTTACTAGTAACCTTATAAACTTATTGTTAATCGACTCAAATTCGTACGATACTACTGACTATAGATATATATATATATATATATATATATATATATATATATATATATATATATATATATATATGTAAATGTAAAATACAAGTTAGTTCGGGTTAATTCAAATTAGTTCAGGATATATATGTCGCAGGATAACTGGAAAAAATGGATTTTTGCGAAAATCCTAGAACGATTGCGATTGTCCGGATATATGGAAATCATTGCAAAAATCCCAGTTTCTTATCTAATTTAAAATGCCTAGACCTTTATATAACCTAAACTAACCTGAACTAGCTTATATTCTATAATAAGATAATAAAATATAGTCCATAATATTGCAGCAATTGGAGTTGATTGACAATAATCCGTAAGTTTATAATGTTACTAATAAGATTAGAATATTTCGATTTTGATAATATTCCTACGACATATACATATGTAGTACTTCAGTGAGAGATTTTCACTGATTCTTTTCCTCAGTATCAACCACTGAATATCTTAACCTGAAAATCAACCAGCCTGATAAGAATCGATGTTTACAATACTTAAAAATGTTGTTATAATATACTTGCAAATGATCACAAATATATACTGATGGAAAATTTCCTAGTAAGATTAAATGCAAAAGCAGTAGCAAGAAAAATCTATATTATATTGCTGGAGCATATTTTAGTTAATAATTATGTGACGTAGCCATACTAATTACTGACTCCAAATAACCCTGTTGTTCTTATAATTCTCATGTTTGTAAACATTACCTAAAAATAGTTTTAAATTTACATACAATGAAAAGGCGTAATGAAATCGTACAAGCCAAACAGAAAACGTTTTATCTTCTGCAAACGCACGATTAAATACATCTTGTAAACCGAAGGATCATTTTATCTACAACATTGAGTAATTAATACAACTAGACGGGCATAAACTATTAACCACGCATGTAACAGCGAGCACCACTATGGCAGGTAATTTAAACTTAACGCGTGAAAAGTTTTGGTGTTGATTACATTTCTCTTCTAACTTGGCGGAGTCAAATGTAGAGACATAGAAATATGTACAACTAAAATTTAAATTGTATTAGGTTTGTACTTCTTTGTCACAAAATTATAGAATGCTGGCACTAGAGGTACAAGCAAGTGATTTAAGAATTTTGAAGCTATATATATATATATATATATATATATATATATATATATATATATATATATATATATATATATATATATATATATATATATATATATATATATATATATATATATATATATATATATATATATATATATATATATACTCTTTCTGTCAAAACACAACCTAACCAGCAAATTTCAAATCGAAAGAGGAGAACGACAGGGTTACATTTTCTTTCCCAAGCTTATTGTAACACTTTGGAAAACATACTACAATCAACTGGGAAAAAATAGGACATCACCTTTGCTTTGCCGACGACATTGTCTTAATAACAGGTAGGGTGCAAGAAGCACAAACTATGCTGCATAAGTTTTAAGAATCTTCAGAAAAGGTTGGTTTAAAAATTAATCTCTCTAAGACCTAGTTTATGACATGACTAATCGACGCTATAAAACTGAATAACGTGGTGATGGAGCAATTACACCGATCTATATATCTAGGACATGAAATCAGCATAGGACGAGGCAACCAAACACATGAAATTTAGCGGAGAATAGGTCTCTCTTGGGCGGCATATGGCAAATTGACTTATGTATTCAAATCTAACTTTCCTATGTGCTTAAAAAAACGTTTTTGATAGATACGTACTCCCCTTCCGTACGGAGCCGATACACTCGCAATGACGAAGAAAAACATCCACAAAATATAAGCCACTCAAAAAAAATAGGGGTCAATGTTAGGCGTTATCATTAGAGATCACATCCCAAATTACATTATCAGGAATAGAACGGGGGTATAAGACGAGGTCAAATTTATTCTAGATCTTAAATGGAACTGGGCTGGGAACGTTGCGAGATTTAAAAATGGACAATGGAAAAAAAAAATTATGAAGTTGCGACCAAGATCTGAAGCTTATCGGTGTAGCGGTAGACTATCAAGTCGGTAGACTGATGATTTCAAGAGGCTGGCTGGAAATTGGGTACAAATGGCCCAGAACAAAAAAGGTGGCAAGACCTGCGAATGGCTTTCGTCCAACCGTGGAAGTATAAAGTAATAATGATGATGATTATATATATATATATATATATATATATATATATATATATATATATATATATATATATATATATAGAGGGTAATATAAAAATCGTTTAATATAGTATTAAAACTGGTGTATCTTTATAGAAAAAGAGATTGCAGAAGAACACTTAGAAATAGCGGCTCTGTTTCATAACGGAAAAATCTGACCTAAAGAAACGGTGAAATTAATAAAATGAAAATATTGTTTTCACAGGTGTAGAAATTAAATCGAACTTACAATGTTGCCATGGTTTAACTAGAAGTTTCATAACAAATTTTATAAAAAGAATTAAATCTAAATGGTGTAGAATCAGATAAATGCATATTCTCGATATTTACGATACCGTCCTCTATCGAGCTTGACAATGACATATTTTTCCAATCCAAATTCCAAATAGGTATCTCTACTTTAGATAATTGATGAAGATCTCATTCTAAAGCAGCATAAGTTAAGGTTAAGAGATGTGTGACCTTATACCTGTGGTATAAGGTGGAAAGCAGCGAAATAGAGAGTTAAAGGAAGCTTAATGAGCCACCTTGAAAGACTCCTCTTCTAAAAACCACCGACTCAGTTTCTATCTTTTGAGTTCCTAATGTTATAAACTTAGTTGTCCATAGCGGCATTAGAAATTCTAGACGCCACTTCTAGTGTTGGTAACAGATGAAGGATCAGTTAATAAGATGTTAGATCGTATTAATAAATTTATTGTTATTATTAGTGTCATTACCATAATTTCTTTAAAAGAAAACAATAGAAATACTCTACTATTTTCTTTTGGTTCTTCAATTTAACTAAATTATTAAAATGAAACTAAATTTAAAAGCAATAACCATTAACGCTAATGAACGAGAATAAATATAATAAAAACAAATTAGATATTTGTTGTAAACAAGGTCTATATATATATATATATATATATATATATATATATATATATATATATATATATATATATATATATATATATATATATATATATATATATATATATATATATATATATATATATATATATATATATATATATATATATATATATATAGGTGTACAAGTATGAAATGCGGATTTTTTTTTCTAAAAAAAAACATGTTAAATTCGGAAGAGTGATAAAAAGTGCTTTATTCAAAGTATGTTCCATCGATTGTTATACATTTTTCCCATCTTTCGGGCAATTTGTAAATACTACGCCAATAAAAATCTTCCCCTTTTGCTGCGAACAATTCATCGAGCCATTTTTTCACATCTTCGTACGAACCAAAGCGCTGCTCAGCAAGTGCGTGACCCATCGATGCAGACAAGTGGTAATCGGAAGGAGCCAAGTGAGTAAGCCGGATGGGGTAGAACTTCCCAGCTGAGTGCTTCCAACGTGTCGCGAACTGATTTTGCCGTATGTGATGGAGCACTGTCATAAAGAAAAATTACTTTGTGTTGCCTCTTTCGGTATTCTGGCCTTTTTTTCAAGCAGTGAACGGTTCAAATCGGTCAATTGTTGTTAGTAACGTTTAGTATTAACCGTTTCCCCAGATTTTACCAGCTCATAATAGACCACGCCTCTCTGGTCCCACCAAACACAGAGCATCGTCTTTCTGCCCAAGCGATTCGGTCTTGCGGTGGATGTGGATGGTGCGCCTGGGTCTACCCATAATTTTTTTGCGCTCGGGATTCTCAAAATAAATCCCCTTTTCATCCCCTGTAACTATACGATGCAAAAACGATTTCCTTTTGTACCGAGCGAGCAAAATGTCAAACGTGTTTTTGCGCTTTTCCATTTGCCTGTCGTTCAACTCATGTGGTACCCATCTACCGGTCTTCTGAATCTTTCCCATCTCTCGTAGCCGATTGGAAACAGCTTGTTGACTAACGCCCAATTGCTCGGAGAGTTGTTTTTGTGTTTGCGAATCATCTTCGTCCAACAATGCCTGAAACTCCACATCTTCGTATTTTTTTGGCAGTTTTCCACGTTCCTTGTCTGCAACATCGAAGTCACCACTTTTGAAACGCCGAAACCATAAGCTTCTCGAAGTGATCGGTATGATTCGATAGCAGTTTTCTTCAAATTAAAACAAAAAATCAATGCTGTCCGCGAATGCTCTTTGTTCGGTATAAATTTCGACATATTGAACACAACAACACAACACTATGGACACATTTTTCCAATTTATCATTCGTGTGCGTCTGACCCTTGTTGATGATATAACAAAATGTATATTATATATATATATATATATATATATATATATATATATATATATATATATATATATATACATACGTATATATGCGTAAGTTGTTAATACATTTTTAATTCAAGCTTTCAGAATTAAAGATTTGTAAGATGAAAATATGTCCCTTCTTGTATAAGAAGCATAAATATATTTAGTATATAATAAAACCAAGAAAAAATACTGGGCAGCTGATTAGAAATAATTACAACGAAAAGAAAATTATTGTGTCAGATTAAATCACAGGCAAATTAAAGTTCCCTTTTCTTTGTTTATTGTGACGTTTTGTCGAATACAGGCTCATTTCAGTAAATAATTTAGATTTATTACAGTGTAAAGAAAAGATGGGACTGCGTAATGAATAATTTATTCAGTTCTTCCTTACAAATTTTATTGTTTTGTAACGGACGATTTGCCAAATAAAAATTGCATATTTATTTGTTACAATATTCCGTATAGGAAACAGTGTCACAACAATGACCTGTACACGACAATAGTGATTAAGGATGGTGATGAATCGCTTACAGCGTGAAACTATTTACAAGATGGAGTTAAGTCACCAACTTACTTTTGATATTTCAGAAAAGTTTTTTTTGGGTTTTGGAAATAGTTCTCTTCCAGATCTAATTTATTTATGTGAAAGAAGGAAAGGAAAAAACAACTGTGCTGTAATATGTAAAGCTACAAATTGGATGCTTTATTTTTGCCTACAGATTATTAATATTAAATAACCATTCAAGTGCAAGTTCGTCTTGCGCAGTTAGTGTTCCGTACGTTCATTGCTTTTAAAATAAAAAAAATTGTTGCGGAGGTTTAAAATGATCAATGATTTCACAAAACACACCTTAAATGTTTTTTTTTCCGACCTTTACTGAAAACTGATGCTGACCTACCATCGGATTGGGACCTCTACCTGTCTCAATGCATGTCTGCAATATTACTGTCAATTTGTAAATTTTTTATTTTTGAAAAAAAAAACTCTTCAACAATTTGTAAATACTACATTATTTTACAAGATTAATTTTTATTTTTGCACTTATAATTTAAAGCACAATGAAAATATATAATCCTCATTCTTTTGTATTATTCACTTAATAACTTTAATACTTTTTTTAAATATACATACTTTTTGCAGCGACCAGGAGTATATAACCCCATAAAATAAAAATTTTTGTTATGGAGGTTAGGTTGTAGGACCAATGAACATACTTCAAATGAGTTTTCGACGGTTTTTTGCGATCTTTACTGAGAATTGATTACTTGGAAATTTTTGTTTTTTCATATACCAGATAAATTATTAAAGGTAATGCACTCGTGATAATTTTCGTTCAATCTACACTCTGTGGAGTATATTCCACTTTTCGCGATTTTTTAAAAATAATACAAAGAAGAGCGTGCCCAAGTACTCGTACTACATTACATATTTTTGAACCCGTGTTTTTATAAGCTTTCTTTTGACACCCCACTCAATGACCTGGTAAATTTTTTTTTTACTTCCGATTTCAACCCCCAAAACTAAACCCTTAAGTCAAAATTTAACTTTCAAAACTACACGGCTCTAATGAGGCAATCAATTCCTATATTAGTACCAAATTTTAACTCTCTATATTAAATAGTTTTTGGAGTAAATCGGGTGCGTAGACAAATGGACAAACACCAATGTGATTTTATAAGTGTTCCGTACGGAACACTAAAAAGAGTAGAAAACAGCATATAACACATGGGCTGAAAAGTCCCGGGCCTAACAAAGAAAACACGGTTTTTTTGGTTCAAAATTAGCTTTATTCATCAACGTAATCTCCATCAAGAGCAACGCAATCACTCCAGCGCCGCTCTAACATTTCAATACCACTTTTGTAGAACGATTTATCTTTTGCCTCAAAATAGGCCTCAGTTTCAGCGATAACCTCTTCATTCGTGCGAAATTTCTTACCGGCGAGCATTTTTTTCAGGTCTGCGAACAGCCAGTAGTCGCTGGGAGCCAAATCTGGCGAATACGGTGGATGTGGGAGCAATTCGAAGTTCAATTCATGTAGTTTTGCCATTGTTTTGATTGACTTGTGACACGGTGCGTTGTCTTGATGAAACAAAATTTTTTTCTTTGCCATATGCGGTCGTTTCTTTGCAATTTCGGCCTTCAAACGCTCCAATAACGCTATATAATATTCACTGTTGATGGTATTTCCTTTCTCAAGATAGTCGATGAATATTACATCACGCACATCCCAAAATACCGAGGCCATAACCTTTCCAGCCTATTGTTGTGCTTTCGGGCGCTTTGGACGAGGTTCACCAGTTGCTGTCCACTCAGATGACGATCGTTTTGATTCCGGAGTGAAGTGATGGATCCATGTTTCATCCATTGTCACATATCGACGCAAAAATTCCGGTTTGTTACGTTTAAACATGGCCAAACACTGCTCAGAATCATCAACACGTTCTTGTTTTTGATCAACAGTGGGCAAACGCGGCACCCACTTTGAACAGAGCTTTCTCATAGTCAAATGCTCATGCAATATAAAGCCAACACGTTCTTTTGATGTCTTTACGATATCAGCTAACTCACGCAACTTCACTTTTCGATCATTCAAAACGATTTTATGGATTTTTTTGATGTTTTCTGGTGTTACCGCCTCATTTGGACGTCCACTGCGTTCTGCATCATCGGTGTCTCTACGACCACGTTTGAAGTCAGCAAACCAACGTTTTATTGTTGTTTCTGATGGAGCGGAGTCCCCATAACACTTTTCAAGCCATTGCTTCGCTTGAACGGTATTTTTTCCCATCAAGAAGCAGTATAAAATTAAAACACGAAATTGTTTTTGATCCATTGTTTTGAAAATAACAAAAGTAGCGTCACTCTTAGCACAATAACTCACAAACTAATGAATAGAATATCATGAAATTTTAACAGCTGTCTTTTGAAGGTTAGTATTAACTGAAAAAAAGGTGACTGCAATAAAACTAGCGCCATCTATGTGTTAGGCCCGGGACTTTTCAGCCCATGTGTTAGACCTGAGGTTAATTTGCGTTAATTGTAAGGGTATCAAAAAAAATCCGGCAACTGCTACTTCCAACGAATAATCTTTAAAACAGGGATGTCAAAGATACGGCCCGCGGGCCGCATCCGGCCCCCGGGACGTATCAATAAGGCCCGCGATCGCAATGTGTCACAGAAAGAAGAATCATGTTTTTTAGAGCCGTATATTATATACTATATAATTAAATAATTCAGTACATTTTTTTTATTTGAATCTGGCCCGCCTACACATTCTAAATTTAATATATGGCCCTCTGCAAAATTGAGTTTGACACCTCCGCTCTAAAAGAACTTGGCAATCGTAAACAAAACCTTACAGATCTATCAATAGGGTGTATCTTAGTGGACAATCCATCAAGCCAAACACAATACAACACGTCCTTGGATATATCAATTTCAACCGCTCGAGGCCCTCCGTAATGCTCAATTGCGTCAGTTTACATATATGTGATAAAAGTAAAGAGATTTTTGTTGTATTTTGCTTCTTTTTCTCGGTTTGCTATATTAGTTGTATTAGCTGTTGCTCGAAATAATTTATAAACGATTCTTCAAACCACTGCCTAAGATATTTAAACCATAAAGTTTTCCTTCATCGAAGCACTGTCTGCCTCTTCCTTAAATAGAAGTAAAACTTCGTATTTTCAAGGTACCGAATAACATGGCCAAAATAGTCAAGTTTACGTCTTTTTATAATTTTATGTAATTCCAGATGTTTGGCTGTTTGTTTTTTTTTTCTATTCTCGTTTTCATTTCATTTGATGGAATTTTTGATTACGAAAGGTATATTACTGTCCTTTATTAATATAAAAAATCTTCTAGGTATTTTAGAAGATGCTTATTGGTAGGTTTTTTCAAAATTTCTGATATTATTAGGAGTAGTGGAACTAGTCGACAGTTACATATCATCCTCTCTTTTAGGATCCTCAAGCTCATTTTCAGCAGGAAGAAAATATTCTTTTTCTACGATTGAAAAACCAACATAAAACTGCTTCTAGTTCACTGGTACATTTTTGGTGTTCCGGACGGAACACTTATAAGATCACTTCGGTGTCTGTTCGTCTGTCTGTCCGTCTATCACATCCGATTTTCTCAGAAACTATTTGACAAAGAAAGTTGAAATTTAGCACTAATATAAGAACTGATAGCCCCATCAAAGCCGTGTAGTTTTGAAAGTTAAATTTTGACTTAAGGCGTTAGTTTCGGGAGGTGAAAAAAAAATTTACCAGGTCTTCGAGTGGGATGTCAAAAGAAAGCTTGTAAAAATACTATATTAAAAATATATATGAAGTAATATTTAAAAAAAATTCTAGAATATTCTCCACACGGTGTACATTGAACGAAAATTATAAAGAGTCCATTACCTTTGATAATTTATCTGGTATGTAAAAAAAATAAAAATTTCAAGCTAATCAGTTTTCAACAAAGATAGGAAAAAAACTTTATTGAAAACTCATTTAGTTTTTATTTTAAGAGCAATCACCGTACGGAATACTAATTGCGCAAGTTCAACTTGCACTTGGCCCGTTTTTTTTTGTTAAATACAATAGTTCATGAGTTCCAAAAATAGTTTTGATTTCTAGCGTCATTAGAATACGCTGTCGGAAAATAACTTCGGACGATTTTGGGTACTTCTCATATTTTATACTGTTATTCTGTCTTGTATGCATCTATATAATTTCTATTAACTAATGTTAATATTCTCTTTTTACGCCAATACAGATAACTTCACTAATATACGGGAATTAATAGGATTTAATATTACATCTCATATTCTCATTGACATCAAAACCGTAGGAAGATGAGATACATACGTTCTAACAGAAATTGTAACATAATCTCAAACTTTATATTGGTGCGGATTTGTCGGGCGTAATTAGATGTCATTGCATATCTGCAGCACATAATTAGAGTGTTGTTTGTCACAGCTGTCATTTCCGTAAACTCTCAGTAAACAGAATCCTACAACATGTCTTCACATGAAATTTGAAACTTCGCTGACAGATGTTATAAGATAATGTATGACATCCTCCCGTGACCATAGTTTTCCACAATATAGCGTGACCATTGATCGGTAAAATAGATATCTATTTTAGGAGAATTTCGACGAGTTGGTACGTCTATATCAAGCTTGGAATATTACGCGAAGATTGCATCCGAATCAATATAACGTTATCGTTTTACCGTAGAACATATTCATTCTGTCCGTTAGATCAGCTTACTAGCGAGCTTGCCCCAGTCTGTTTTAAAGCTACCAAGGTTACGTTCTAAATAAGACTACATGTTGCATTTCTTTTTACTAGCTCTTCGCTACACATAAAACGGCGTGGATTTTCTTTTGGAGAATCAATACATAACAACCCAGGGACATGGATACCTTCATCGCTGTCTGTGGACATACATCAGCTCCTGTGCCTTTTTTAGGTACAGCTACACCTGTGTACTACATGATAACTTGGTTCCTTTAGTCCCGCCGTCCCTCTCCAGTATTAAAATCTTTAGCGGCTTATCAGTAAGTGCCTTTTTGGGATGGTTAACCATCATGTGCAGTAGAGGGCAATTATCCGCTGTTCTATTCTATACGCCGTGATGTTCTAAGAATCTGATAAGTTACCGGCGATGCTTCGGATCTTATCTATAGATGCACCAGAGCCTCTGTTGAGTTGTTACCTGATGTTCTCGTAGCAGGTGTAAAGCCGAGGCAGCTCAGCTTGAACTTAATCCATTTGTTCCCGGTTATGGACCATCACACCAGGGCAGTACGAAATTAGAGTGTGATTTGTCAGAGCTCTCAAGATGTATTTATATGAACTATTGCCTTATATTTGCTCCTCAAAAAGGCTTAAGAAAAATTCCCGCTAATTTTGGGGCATCATTTATTATTGTTGTTATCTACGTCTCATATTTAAATCAGCAACAGTTTTATAAGAATATTTCACATTCACCTCATATTAAAAACTAACCCTAGTATAGTTAATCTGTAATTTCTCGTTTCAGGTCCGTACTGAACCCCAACATTCCACGCGTAAACTTAAATTACCTGCCATACAACTGTTCAGCGTTGCGTGCGTCGTTGATAGGCCCGTAACCCCCTTGGTTGTATTAATTACTCACTGTTCCAGATAAAATTATCCCTCAATCTATAGCATGCACTTAACCATGTATTAACCGAGGGTTAAATATTGTCTAGTGGTGGTTTTTATTATAGGGTTTGCACGTTTACTTTACGCCTTTTGATTTGCATTGGCGTGGAAAGGACTACAGTAAAAATTTATGTAAATCAGGGGGCTTCATTGAAGTAGTTTAAATCAAGGAAAGGGAAGAATTGATTTATGCAGTTGAAAGAATAAATTAATGGAAATACAAAAAACTATAACTGCCTTACCTAGTTAATTAAAAATAAATTAGTCAAGTGAAAGTTGGACGCAATTAATGTTCCGTACCATAATTATCTTTAAAATAAAAATTAGCTACTCAGTAGCTAATAAATTAATATAGCTCCATCTAGAATCTAGTAGTAAAAGTTTAAAACAAATATTTGCTACCTAAATCTTTGTTTAATTATAAACAAATAAAACAAAATTATGTATTCGGTACCTATCCGTTGGTCACCAGTCATTATGATATTATTGATTGTACCGAATATGAATTGATATTTGGTAGCCCTTAGTCCCAGCTGAATTCCCAACTTTCCAAAGCTTCACCATTCTGTCATGCCCCATAGTTTTTTATAGCAGAAAAATTTTCAGTTATATACTTGTGATCATTTTTGCTCAATCTACACCTTATGTAAACTATTCCAGGATTTTTTGATCAGTACTTTTCGAGATAGGGTAGAGGGACCGAGTTCTTTGGCCGTTTTTCAAAATAAAACAAAGAAAAGTGTGCGCAAGTATTACATCATACGAGTATATATTTTTGAAGTCCTGTTTCACTCAGTCGACACCATTTAATATCAGTCAGCAGTCTGAGCCTATTTTTGTACAGTCTTACTCTATACCGTTGACTTTAAAAGGGTGAAGTTTGATATTATTAATACCTACCAATATCTTGATGACATTGTGACGAAGTCCGTTCTTGTTGGTGACTTTATTCGATTGGCAAGTCGAATTGCAGGTATGAATTCCATTCAAAAACGAGAAGAATATTCTCCCCATCCAAGCTCTTTTCTATTTTAAAAGGTTCTGCACTAACAATATGCTTTCAGCAATTTTATAGACCTAACACTCATTTGCATCAAGTACGACTTCAGATATGCTTCTCCATCGTTAGTCTTTTTCGGCACAAGTGATCTAAAACCAACAAAATGCCTTAACAGTAGCGTAGCTAAATATACTTAAATAAATAAAGACCCGCTGGCCATAAAACCAGTAAACTTTGAGTTAAAATAACTTATGTTTTTATAGAAATAATTCATGATTAGCTGAGATGATGGACTCAGCTGGCCAAAACGCGTAACTGTAACTAAACTAAATAATTTTTTTTAAATTAGGGACTTATTATTTCTTTGTCTACCAATGCATGAGACATGTTCAGAATTATTATATTATTATCTAAAAAAAAATTCTACGCGACAAATCCTGTGGTTCTGACCCACACAAGCTGTCATGTGGTATGGCCCGAAAATGGTAATCACGACTCACGTCCGCTCGGTTAGTGATCATCTTCATGAACAATCTAAAACAACTAAGGATAACTGTCCTCTGCATCTTAATTACATTGCTCCAATGACTAGGACGACTATTGTAACTAAATGTCGAGAGAATATAGTATGAAGTTCGTGGTTTAAATCTTTGTATTTAGAACGTTTTTCTTCCTCTTTGATTGCTATTTTTATTTCTACCGGCGTCGAGAACTCAGTTACATAAATCTTCTTTGTTGTTTTATCGAGAAGTTTTATTTACTTGCAAATGCCCTGCAGTCGAAAAGGTAAAGTTCCAGTAAATACGGCATATGTTATATTATTAATATCGTCTCAATGAAAAAAAAATAAAAATCCTACGCAATAAATCCTGTGTTTCCGACCCAAAGCGGTTACCTTCACGTCCATTCGGTTATTGATCATCGACCAAATTCATCTCCTGAGTAATTTGAGAGAACCAAGGATAAATGCTCTCTAAATCTGTGAATATCGAGGGAAGATAGTGAGAAGATCGTAGTTTAAATCTTTGCACAGTTTTTCCTCCTCTCTGAATGCTATATTTGTTTTTGCAGGTGCTGAAAACTCAATTATATAAAGATTTTGTTTTTTATCGACAATTGCTATATCAGGCTTCAATTTCTTCCAGTGTTGTTGCTATTCAAGGGATAACACCAAAGAGTACGCCAGTAGAGGGATGGCAAAGGTATTAATGGCTAATACACTTTTTGAAATTCTTGTACTAGATGGTTTGGCAAGCCTAGATGTACTGTCTCTACTTCTTCTAATTTCCGAATAGGTTTTCGCTCGATTCCTCTTCTTCTCGTTCTCAGTTTTGGATACGTTCTATGTTAGAGAGATGCCCTCTAACATATCTATTATAGTTGCTATCTTACGCTTTTTATCAATAAGTACTATGTCGGATCTATAATAGATAACTATTCTATCGGTAAGAATTAGTCTGTCCCATTATAATAAGCACTCTGTAGATTCAAAGACGGATCCGGGCGTATATCGAGAGTATGGTTGTGGATTATTTATTTAATTTTACTTTTTGGCTGATTCCACGTGAATTGTTTCTTCTATTTGATTATGTCTAATCAAGTAAGCATTATAAAATGGAGCCGAGCATCTAGCCATAATACGTTCTATTGTTTCCTCAAGCCTTCTGCATTTCCTGCATTTATGATTGACGTGTTGCTTTATTATTATTATTATTTTACTAAAAAGTTCTTCTTTCTCACATTTGGTCAATGTGGTTCCATGTTTGGCCCAAGACAAGTCAGCACAAACACTCTTACCATTGTGTATCAAGGAATGGTCTGACAATGTTACATGTTTTCAAAATTACTGACTTCTGAATGTTTCTATGTATGTTTGTGTTGAGTCCTAATTGTACTAAGTGTGGTGTGAACGTTATTGGTGTAAGGCCTGTGGCTGATACAATGATGACTTTTTCTTGTTTCCATAGCCTTTTTCTTTCAGTTGCAAGGTCTGTGTATTTGGAAATTTTTTTTGTGTATTTCGTTTGGATGTTTGTGTCATTGGGGACAGCTTCGTCAATTAGATAGACTTTTTCTTTTGTGCACACGTGCTGCAGGGAAGTCCCTAAAGCGCTCCAGGAGCGGCATGTATGCGGAAAAAAGGATTTACGTTGTTCTTGAATCGCTGTAAACTGCACTCGGTGGGAAACATAGCGCTGGGCAAATTATTCCAAAGGGATGATGTTCTCCATATAAAAGACTGCTTGAAAAGCCTTGTACGCGGAGTAACAAGCTGAACCTCATACAGATGTGAAGCACCAGCGCGACGTGTATTTCTAACATGCACCGCTTTGGGAGGAATTAAGCGGGCTACATCCTTCGAACACTTTCCATGAAAATACTTGTAGAACTGACTCAAGTCGCCAACCGTTCTTCGATGTTCCAGCGAATCAAGGCCGCCGATCAATTCCGGGTCTCCAATCAGACGGACAGCTCTTCTCTGAACAGATTTCAACAAATGCAGTGTATGTTTGGGAGCGCAGCCCCAAACGTGGGAGAAGTATTCCATAGTTGGTCAAATTTGAGCTTTGTAAAGAGTTAACAGTTGTTGTGGGGTGCAAAACTTTCTGGTTCGAAATAATATTCCCAACTTTTGAGAAGCTCTCCTTGCTATGCCTGTAACATGTTCACGCCAGGACATATTTGCTCCCAAACTAACGCCCAACAAATTGAGCGATGATGCTAGGGGAATGGAGTGCTCCGACATAACTATGTCGGGTTCAGCAACGTTAACTTTTTTAGAAAAAACTGCCGCCTGGGTTTTTGTAGCGTTAAATTCCACTTGGTTACTGTCACCCCAAGATAGGATTTCTCCCAGGTCTTTGTTAAGTTGAACGACCTCCTGCTGTCTGCGGATATCGGGTCTATTGGCGGAGACAGTTTTATCTGTATGGATACTGATGTCCCAGTAGAGTTTGTAATCTTTATTTTCAAGTATGGATGTTGGTGTGTATTTGTAGTAGGGATCTGTGTTTTCTATGAGTTTGTATGTTGTGGCTTGTGCTTGTTGAACTACTTTTGCCGCTGAGTTATGTCTGGCTGTATATTCCATTCCGGCTAATATTTTACATTGGCTTGTTATGTCTTCGATCGTTTCTTTCTGCTGGTGGCATTTCCTGCATCTGTCTTCTGTAATAGTTGGGTCTTTGATGACATGCTTTTGGTAGGTTCTGGTTAATATGACTTTATCCTGGATGGCAAGTAAGAAGCCTTCTGTTTCAGGGAATAGCTGCCCATCCTGTAACCAGGCTTTTTATTTACGTGGTCTTGTTCTACGCGATATCTGTTTTCCGTGAAGTGTTTTCTCTGACCACGTTTTCACCTTTTCCTGTTGTAATTGGGTGTGTATGTGTGTGTCTGCTGAGTGGTCTGCCTGGGATAAATCGAGAGGTGTGTAGTTTTTGTCGGCTTTCACTGTCGCTGTGTGGAGGCTGGTTTGCTTGCTGTGAAAGAATTTCCTAAGTGCTTGTATTTTTTTGTGTGTAGTGATCTGATGTCTATGATTTCTCTTCCTCCTGCCTTCCTATCGATGGTAAGTCTTTCTTTGCATGCGTTGGGGTGTAATTTCCTGCATTTGGTGAACATAGAAGGATGTGAATGATGATACCAAATGAATGTGTGCGAACGTGTTGATGGCTTTAGTGAGATATTTACAGTTGAGTTTTGTTTGTAAAAGTTTCGTGAGTCTGTTTTTGAATTCGGTTCTGACCTCTGTTTTGATGTGAGTGTGGTTGAGTTTGGTGCTTTGTTGTTGGGGGATTATTATTATAATTATTATGATTATTATACTTATGTATGCAAATACCTTCTTCTTTTTTTCTTCCTCTAGCCATTCTCTATCTTTTGGATATAGGCCTCTCTCTTGTGCTTCCATATGTCCCTGTTTGAGCAATTTGATACCAATTAAGCACCGCTGATTTTTTAATATAGTCATACCAACGTTGTTGAGGTCTGCCAGTACTTTTTTTTTCCCCCATGGTCTTGATTTAGTTACTTTTCCGGTCCAGTTATCAGTATTCCTGGCCACATGACCAGCTCAGTTCCACGTCAGGGGAGATATCCTTTCAGTTATGTCTTGGACCACTTTTTTTTTCCTAATCCAATCGTTTGGTTTGCAGTTCCTGAGTTTTTCCTTTTAATTGCTCTCTGGGGAACTCGCAATTTTTTAATAACTTTCCGTGTCAGAACCCAAGTTTCGCTACCATATGTTGTTACTGGTAGAATGCATTTGTTATATACTTTATTTTTAAGTTTTAAAAGTAGTTTGGACTGAAAGACTTGCTTCATTTTACCGTAAGTGATCCATCCCAGACATATCTTTCGATAGACTTCGAGTTCTTGATTCACTTTTTCGATTGTAACTTCCCGTCTAAAATACACATATGAATCCACCCTTTTCACGTTTTCCGTGCTTGGATATTGCGTCATTAATGGTTGATTGTTCGTCATGAATTTGGTCTTTGTGATGTTCATCTCTAAATCGACCTTTTTTGCTTCAGTTTGTAATTCTTGGAGCATTTCTTTCAATTCGATTTCGTTTTCAGCAAAAAGTGCGATGTCATCAACAAATCTTACGTTGTTGAATCTCCTTTCGGATATGTTAAGTCTCCTGTTTTCCCAGTGAAGGCTCTTGAAGATATCTTCTAGTACCAGGGCGGATATTTTCGGTGATATGATATCACCCTGCCTAACACCTCTCCTTATCTTTACTTCCTTGGTATCCTCGTTTAATCTCACTTTCAGTTTTGATTGCTTATTGATTTTTGTCAGTATGTTAATATATCTTTGATCGACTGTTGCGTTTTTCATCGCTTTCTCAATTGCCCAGTATTCCACTGAGTGAAAAGCTTTTCAGTAGTCTACAAATAACTAGATTGTTTTTATTATTACATTTATCTATGCAAATAATTATAATTATTATTCTTCTCATATTAATACAGCTCTAAGTACCAATAAGTTGTTATTAGATAGGTTTCCTCAAGAAAGATGTTGTGACTTAGCATTCAGGTATAGATTTGTATAAGTTGATTTTGAGTAAACAAAATATGCCAAAGTGTTTCCTTTATATCAGTACGACTAGATTGGGAAGAATGCCGGTTGATACAGTTTTATTGTGAGTTTTATGCTTCAATGGTCTTAATTATAGGAATCCGAAACGGCATTCAGATGATCTTTACTATGTAAAGAGTCGTCTGTATACCAACACCAAAGTTTTCGTTTTAAATATAACTTTCTTTAAAGTATTCTATGTAATTGTACTTTTTTTCTTATTTAAACAGATTTAAAAACAATCTCCACCCATGTAAATTTTTCTCTTACATGTCGGTTTGTAAAGATTTATTCATTTGAGTTTCAGTTTTAAATTGATTAGTTCGTTAGCAAAGGAGAAAGACGTTGACAGTGAATAAGGAAGTAGTAATTATGTATGCAAAGGTTGGTTTTCTTCGTTGAAATTTGCATTTTGTTTGGCCGGATAATTACGTAGAAAGGCAAAAGTGTTGTTGCTTTTAGACTTAGAGGCAGCGTCAATTGCTGACAAAGAAAATTCGGTGTATTTTAAAATATTTTGGTGTAGGGCAAGTCTAATGTTGAATAAAAGATGGAGCTTATAAAATAAGCCAGTTTAGATACACATTTATAGAGTGAGGTACAAAAGTAATAAAATTTTTCTCTAAAACTCTCTACTCCGCGCACGTTGACTAGTCGATCATCATTATTGCAAAAGAAAAGGATGTAAAAAAGTCACACAAGTCCCCAAAACTTTACCATAAAAATAAAAATTCGGCCTTTAACTTGTATGCGCACGGAATACTCGCTGCTGCTGTTTAAACGTTCAAAGTAAATAAAGAAACAAGTGTTTTCCAACAGATCGCTAATGTAAAGAAGCGAGAGATTGGTATATGATAGAGTATCGAACCACAAGTACATTGGCGTGAAAGGTATCGGAAGAAATCCATCAACTGTTACTCGCAAAGAATAACGTCTAGGGGAATTCGAGAGCCATTAAAAAATGTTTCGGAAATGTCATAAGAGTACTGCTTATTCGACAATCCGTGATACTAAGCCGGGTTAAATACCATAGATATATCAAGTGCAACCATTTGGAACTGTCCATAATGTCCGGTTGAGTAATTCTAAAGATATATAACATCTCGTTTGCCCTTTGTTCTTAGCTTGAGGATATTTTAATACAAGCTGATTGATAGCCTTTTTCATATTCTTCAATGTTACTGAAATCAATGCGACATATTAGTAATTGTTTGATATCTTATTGCCATTTTAAAGTATTAGCTGAACTAAATGCATTCCCAACAAGAAAAATATTCCTTTTCTGTAGGATTACTTGAAAATTCGATCTAGTACCCCATAATGACAAAATTAATTTAGCATTTACTCAAAATGTCCCCCTTTTGCATTTACACAAGCCCTCAAACAATTAGGTCATTCGTCTATGGCAGCCCACACTTGATCCAACGCTTTTGTTAAAGCTTATTTTAAAGAGACAAGATTTGTATGCCTTTTAAAACAAACCATGCCCTCTAAGAGGGACTTGCAGAGGTCCAATCTCTTCTATAGAAAGAAATGAAGGTACGTTTTGTTGAAGCCATGCTCGTGTTGTTTTAGGTTTGTGTCCTGGTGTAGAATCTTGCTGGTAGACCCAATGCTTTTTTTTAAAAGGAATGTGGTTTAGAGATTTTACAACGTTCTCTAAAATAGTGTCTTGATATATTTTAGCCGAAGTTTTCATGCCTTTTTCATAAAATTGAATTCTGGTATCCCCATCAAACCATAACTGGTGCTGGATGGTGACCCCTCTGAACTTTTGGAACAAGTTCTGACGCTTCCTTAGAAGATCTAGCATAAATTTTGCTTAATAAAAACAGCGAAAATATTTTAGTCGGTTCACAAAATTTTTCTATTTGTCATTAGCGTATTCCTTCAACAAACTTTTAGATTTTTGTCACCATTTCGCTTTAAATCTTCCATTAGCAAATGATCAGTGTGTCTCTTATAAGTATCAGGTCTTTTTTAATAATACGAGACAGAATTTTTCGAAAATTTTCATCTCACAAGATAAAATTTTTTGTTTACGGTGAGGATTTCGGTCAATTTGCGCTTTTACAGCTTTAACAGCTCGTGGCATTCGAACTGTCTTTGGTCTTTTTGAACGTTACAGTTTTTTATGTCTTCCGTCTCAGTAAATAATTTTATCGCCCCGTAAACAAACATACGAGTTATTTTAAGCGGTTTGAAAGTCTTAAAAATGTCGCTTTTGCTCATACCGCACTTAAATAAAGCTATAACAGCAATCCTATTTTCTCGATCACCCAACTGCATTGTCTAAATAATTTGAATTGTAAATATGTTTACACGCAATAACTGTATAACAACTGAGTAACATAATCTATAAATAATTTCACCAAAAATGTGTTAATGTTTATAGAGGGCGTACGTTAAAGTTTGTAACAATACTAGGTACAAAAAAACCGGTCAAGTGCAAGTTGAACTTGCACAATTAGTGTTCCGTACATTGATTGTTTTTAAAATAAAAATTTTTGTTAGGGTGGTATAAAATGATCAGTGACTTCACAAAACACACCCCAAATGAGTTTTCAACAAAGTTTGTTTCCAATCTTTACTGAAAACTGGTGACCTTGAAATTTTGTTTTTTTTATATACCAAATAAATTATTAAAGGTAATGCACTCGTGATAATTTTCGTTCAATCTATACCCCGTGGAAAATATTCCAGAATTTTTTCAAAATTTTTTGATCAGTACTTTTCGAGATAAGGTAGGGGACAGCGATTTTTTTAAAAGTAATACGAAGAAAAGTGTGCGCAAGTATTACATTATATATATATATATATATATATATATATATATATATATATATATATTACTCGTGTTTTCACAAGTTTTCATTTGACACCACACTCGATGACCTAGTAAAAAAAATTTTTTTCACTTCCGATTTCACCCCTCAAAACGAATCCCTTAAGTCAAAATTTATGTTACGGTGGTATAAAATGATCAGTGACTTTACAAAGTTTGTTTCCAATCTTTACTGAAATCTGATGACCTTGAAATTTTTCTTTTTTTTATATACCATACAAATTATTAAAGGTAATGCACTCGTGATAATTTTCGTTCAATCTACACCCCGTGGGGAATATTCCAGAATTTTTTCGAAATTTTTTGATAAGTACTTTTCGAGATAAGGCCCGGGACAGCGATTTTTCGCGAATTTTTAAAAATAATACCAAGAAAAGTGCGCGCAAGTATAATATTATATATATATTTTTTACTCGTGTTTTCACAAGCTTTCATTTGACACCACACTCGATGACATAGTAAAAAATTTTTTTTTTCACTTCTGACTTCACCCCCCAAAACTAACCCCTTAAGTCAAAATTTAATTCTCAAAACTACATGGCTCTGATGAGGCCATCAATTCCTATATTATTACCAAATTTCACCTTTCAATGTCAAATAGTTTCGGAGAAAATCGGGTGTGACAGACAGACAGACAGACAGACAGACACCGAAGTGATCTTATAAGTGTTCCGTACGGAACACTAAAAAGAGTCGTTCATGTAAAACAACTGCCCATATTTGGGCAGTTTAGCCACCGTTCCCTTATTTGTCAAATCCACCCTGAAACGCATTTCGCAGTATCACGGCTCATCAGTTAAACTAGGATTGACTAAAAAGAGAAGAGAATTTGCTGGTACCTATTTCAGAAGTTACGGAATACGATGGTAGGATTCAACGAATCTTACTAAGTACGCATACCTATTACTCCATCGAAAGCTGCAGCTTCTGTTATAAGTGCCAGTAAATTCTATTCTCTTGTTTGTCAATCCTATCCTGACTGACGAACCGTGATATGGCAAAACGCTTCCCAAAATAGATTTGACAAATAAGAGAACGACGGGTAAACTGCTGAAATATGAACTTGTTTGGGAATGTTTTACATGAACTGAGGAGGATGCCTCGAAAAGCGCTACCTGTTTTTTTAAGTGCTGACTATGTCAGCCACTCTGTCGGCTCGAAAGCTGCTGTGTCAGCTTTCGATGGAGTAATAGGTACCATCGTAAAAAAGAGTCGGTTCGAACGCGAAATTTTTTAGTAGAATTTTTTTGGTGTCTACCTTCATTAAAGTAAGTTTTATGATATATTGTCTGAAACCAATATAGAGTATTTTTGACAGCATATTCGGAATATCGAGTATTTTTTTTAGTGGAAATTTACAGTAAAATATGAAGCGAAGAGCTCGGCTAACTAGTTGGGTTTTTCAACAAATCTTTATGCAGTTTATTTGGTGAAATCTTAACTAATAGCTTTGGCAACTGATAAAAAATACCTGAAACTGTATCTAACAAAGGAGTTACGATTAATGACGTTAGGATTTCCTTAGTAACCAAAATATTTAGAAGCACAATTTCTTTGTACCTTCCATGGCTCTAAAGCTTGCTGGTTTTTAGGTATTAGAGCCTCCTTACTTTGGCAAGAGAGTTAACTTCTCATAAGAGTTCAAAGTTATATCTAATCTAGAAATCAAAGCATTCATCACCTTGCATATGTTTTCAGAAAATTCTTTAAGTCAAATAAGGTTTTCCCTAATTCAACAATCTTTAATTTCTAAAAATTTGTTAATAAATAAAAAATTGAATTTGCACAATTAGTGTTCCGTACGTTGATTGCTTTTAAAATAAAAAATGTTGTTACGGTGGTATAAAATGATCAGTGACTTCACTAACTCACGTCTCACGATCGCCGTTGTTCTCTGATATCAGCTTAGCTTCATCAGCATAGCTCGGTATTTTTATTTCTTTACATTTCAATCCGTAACCCCTCAGTTTATAAACGTTTCTAATTATTTCTTTAGTTAGTATTTTAAAAAGTAATGAGCCCAACGATACTCTGGGGAATTCGTTATGTTACTGGTATGTAGAACTTTGTGAGCTCGTCATTTGCTTTTTAATTTCTACGATTTCGACGATATCATATTATTTTGTATGTGATTTGTAATTAATTTAAAATTAAGAAAGGTGCATGGATGTATTGAAACAAAACAAAATTAAATAACCGCACAATTAGCGTTCCGTACGTTGATTGCTTTTAAAATAAAAAAAATTGTTACGGTGTTATAAAATGATCAGTGACTTCACAAAACACACCCCAAGTTTTCAACAAAGTTTGTTTCCAATCTTTACTGAAAACTGATGACCTTGAAAATTTTTTTTTATATACCCCGTGGAGAATATTCCAGAATTTTTCAAAATTTTTCGATCAGTACTTTTCGAGATAAGGTGGGAGGACAGATATTTTTCGCGAAAAGTGTGCGCAAGTATTACATTATATATATGCTTTTTACTCATGTTTTCACAAGCTTTCATTTGACACCACACTCGATGACCTATTAAAAATTTTTTTTTTTCATTTCCGATTTAACCCCCCAAAACTAACCCCTTAAGTCAAAATTTGACTAAGGCCATCAATTCCTATATTATTACCAAATTTCAACTTTCTATGACAAATAGTTTCGGAGACAATCGGGTGTGACAGACAGACGGACAGACAAACACCGAAGTCATCTTATAAGTGTTCCGTACGGAAGAGTAAAAATGTTCCTGTTTATTACAAACTTGCTTATTAAATATCTATCTAAGTTTAGTCATAAAAAGTTTTAAATCCACACTAATCTTACTATCGAAATACCGCTTAGCTTTAAATAAATTACACGTTATTACTTAAAAGAGACTCTTAGAAAAACTTATTTCTAGTCAGCCGCTTAATGGAAAATCCGTCATCAAACTACTTAAAAGCTCTTTAAAACTTATCAAGCACACTTTCTTTCGATTTTTTGATGGTAAGTCAAAGGTTTGCTTGATAATTTCACCTTTCAAGTCGGAGTGATTGGTAAAAGTGCATTTTATTAAAAGTGTAGGTTCATAAAATTTAAAGGCACAAGGTAGAAAGTTCACGACTATTTTATTAAAGGCCTTTGTACAGACGTTCTTTGATCTTTCTTAGCAATATAAAACACGTCTCGTTAAGGGTATTTCATATTTAAAACCATTTAGCTATTTGAAGATATATTATTATCTATAAGAGAGATTACTGGGGAAATAATTAAGAGAAAATACTTCAAATAATCTGCTTACAAATTATGTATCTCCTCTGGAATTGTCATTGTTCAGTCTTCCACTTTTTTCTTGTCAGTAGTATTTCGGTTCCCTGTCTTTAAAATCATATCATCGAATTTTATGTCTGTAATGTATTGTATCTAGTGCAGGGATGTCAAAGATACGGCCCGCGGGCCGCATCTGGCCCCCGGGACGTATCAATAAGGCCCGCGATCGCAATGTGTCACAGAAAGAAGAATCATGTTTTTTAGAGCTTTTAGATTCCTCTACGGAAGTTTTAAAATGCGCACACTACATTTATAAGTAATTTCAAGGACAGTGCGTGCCTTGACAAGCGATAGAGATAGACAGTAACGCCATCTCTTAGCAACAAGCGGAAATACCCTATTATTTTTGTTGAGAACAATAGAATCTTCCACGCGCTTCGAGTCTAGACTAGAACCTTCCTTATCGATATTATAAAAGGAGTACGTCGGCGCGACGTGAGTCAGTTGAGTGTGAGTCAAGTAATCGAAGCGATACGGTCGGAGAAGGATTTTAGTTGTACTGCGAAGTAGTGATTGTGAAGGTATTGTGCATTTGTTTGTGTCGTGCGCGTGCGATATCCATAATTGTTGTGTCGAGTTCCATAATTGTTACGATTTGGGCATAATGTCACAAAAACGTAAAGTTGATAGTAAGTGCAGAGTTTTTCAGTCTAAATGGGAAATTGCATATTTTTTCATAGAATGGAAAGGTAAACCACTGTGTTTGATTTGCAATCAAACAGTTGCTGTTTGTAAGGAGTTTAACTTGAAGAGACACTATGATACGAATCATAAATCAAAATTCGATTGTTACACTGAAAAAATAAGAATGGACACATTGTCATCTTTAAAATCTAAACTTCAAGGTCAACAATCGATGTTTACTAAAGCTAATACTGAGAGCGAAGATGCCCTGAAATCAAGTTTTATTATTGCATTAGAAATCGCGAAGAGATCAAAACCTTTCACTGATGGTGATTTTATTAAAGACTGTATGTTGAAAGTTGCTGATGTTTCATTTCCATTTCAAAAGTCAATAATTCAAAATATTTCGCTGTCAAGAAACACTGTTGCTTCAAGAATAAATTATTTATCTCAAAATTTGGTTCTTCAACTGAAGGAGAAAATTAAGGAATTTACAAACTTTTCACTGGCTGTTGACGAGAGCACTGATACTGTTGATACAGCTCAACTTGCTGTTTTTATACGAGGTATTAACAGTAACTTTGAAATAACTGAAGAACTATTAAAGTGCGTTCCATTGACAGGTACTACAACAGCAAATGATATTTATTCTGCAATTGAGCATTTGATAGCAGAATATGAACTCGACTGGAATATACTTAGCAGCACAACTACGGATGGCGCTCCTGCCATGGCTGGTAAACATTTGGGCGTTGTAACTAAATTAAAACAGAAAACATCAGGGAATTTTGTGGAATTTCACTGTATAATTCATCAGGAATCATTGGCATCCAAACATTTAAAAATGGACCATGTCATGCAACCTATAATTAAAATAGTAAATTTTATAAGGAGCAGAGGACTAAATCACCGACAGTTCAGGCAGTTTTTGCAAGATTTGGACGAAAAGTTTTCTGATGTTCCTTACTTCACCGAAGTTCGTTGGCTCAGTCGAGGAGTAGTTTTAGAAAAATTTTTTGCAATACGTGACCCTATTCAAGCTTTCATGTTAGAAAAAGGCAAACCAATTGACGACAATGACTGGTGGGTTGATTGTGCCTTTTTGGTAGATATGAATAAACACTTGACTGATCTGAATGTAAAGTTACAGGGTAAAAATCTGATTGTCACTCAAACGTATTCATGTATTCAAGCCTTTGAAAACAAAGTTGAGGCTGTGGGAAAATCAGGTAAAAAATCAAACTTTGGATCATTTCCCTCATTTAAAATCATTTGGCACAGTGAACCAAAAAAAATTGGATCAATATTCTCAACTTCTGCAAAATTTGATCACGGAATTCAACAATCGTTTTGAAGACTTTTACAAAATGAATGAAATGGAATTTCCAATTTTCAACAATCCATTCAATTTTGAAGCTTCACAGGCCACAGTTCATTTGCAAATGGAGTTGATAGATCTTCAATCGGACAGTATTTTGAAAGAAAAATTTAAAGAGATTAACGCTCTTATATTTTATACACAATATTTCAAGAGTTTGGATAACTACCCGGAATTAAAAAAGCATGTTTGCATGTTTCGTAGCACCTATTTATGTGAGCAGATGTTTTCCGTCATGAAAATAAATAAGAACAAACATCGCACAAGACTTTCGAATGAACATCTCCAATCAATTCTTAAAATAACTACAACGAATATGATACCTGATATCAATGAGCTTGTCAAAAACAAGAGAAGTCAGGTATCTGGATCCTCGAGCTCAAAATAATTACCCTCTTTTATAACTTTGATATAATTTTTAACAACCGTATATTATATACTATATAATTAATTAAATAAAATGTTATAATAATTCAGTACATTTTTTTTATTTGAATCTGGCCCGCCTACACATTCTAAATTTAATATATGGCCCTCTGCAAACTTGAGTTTGACACCTCTGATCTAGTGTTATTATTTTGTTCTGTTCATTATGATTGTCATTTTATGTGCGGATATATCGAGTTTTATAGGAGTCTTACAAAAAATAACCGGTCAAGTGCAAGTTGAACCTGCACAATTAGTGTTCCGTACGTTGATTGCTTTAAAAAAAAATGTTACGGTGGTATAAATGACTTCACAAATCCAAATGAGTTTTCAACGAAGCTTGTTTCGAATCTTTACTGAAAACTGATGACGTTAAAATTTTTGTCTTTATAATATACCAGATAAATTATTAAAGGTAATGCACTCTTGATAATTTTCTTTCAATCTACACCCCGCGGAGAATATTTCAAATTTTTTTTGATCAGTACTTTTCGAGATAAGGTGGGGGGACAGAGATTTTTCGCGATTTTTAAAAAATAATACAAAGAAAAGTGCGCACAAGTATTACATTATATATATATATATATATATATATATATATTATATATATATATATATATATATATATATAATATATATATATATATATATATATATATATATATATATATATATATATATATATATATATATATATATTTTACTCGTGTTTTCAGAAGCTTTCATTTGACACCACACTCGATGACCTAGTAAATTTTTTTTTCTCTTCCGATTTCAACCCCCAAAACTAACCCCTTAAGCCAAAATTTAACTTTCAAAACTACATGGCTCTGATGATGCCATCAATTCGTATATTATTATCAAATTTCAACTTTCTATGACAAATTGTTTCGAAGAAAATCGGGTGTGACAGACAGACGGACAGACAGACAGACAGGCACCGAAGTCATCTTATAAGAGTTCCGTACGGAACACTAAAAACACAATAAGTATGTAAATTCTAAATAACTACACTCCCAATTGACCCACAATCCCAAGAAAAAAATATTTACTATATTTATATATATATATATATATATATATATATATATATATATATATATATATATATATATATATATATATATATATATATATATGGCCACCGTAGTTTGTTATTTCGTATTTGGAGATATTCAAAAGTTGACGCTAATTAATTCCGGGATATCTTTTCCTTTAAATCGGTGTAGGTCAGATAGATTATTAAGAAGTTGTAGATGCGCTAGTAGATTATACACTTTAACTGCTATTTACTTGAAGTCGTAGAAGATCGAAACTGGCACGCTTTTATGCTTGTACTACCATTGGCAGATATTTTTGTAATATGCCTTAAATCGTGTTATCATTTAATTTGTTATATTCAAGCTAAATACCCATTTATTAAGAAAATAATAAGGATAATAATAATTAATTATTTTACAAGCACTTAGGAAATTATTTCACAGCAAGCAAACCAGCCTCCATACACAACAGTGAAAGCAGACAAAAACTACACACCTCCCGACTTATACCGGGCAGACCACCCAGCAGACGCACACAGTTACACCTAATTACAATAGGAAAAGATGAAAACATGGTCAGAAAAAACACTCCACGGAAAACACAGATACCACACAGAACAAGACAACGTAAATAAAAAACCATCATACACCTGGTTACAGGATGGGCAGCTATTCCCTGAAACAGAAGGCTTCTTACTTGCCATCCAGAATAAAGTGGTATTAACCAGAAATTACGAAAAGCATATCATCAAAGATCCAACTATTACAGAAGACAGATGTGTGGGAAATGCCACCAGCAGAAAGAATCAATCGAACACATAACAAGCGGTTGTAAAATATTAGCCGAAACGGAATACACATCCAGACATGATTCAGCTGCAAAAGTAGTTCACCAAGCATTAGTTACAACATACAAACTCATAGGAAACACAAATCCCTACTACAAATACACACCAACATCCATACTTGAAAATAAAGATTTCAAGCTCTACTGGGACATGAGTATCCATACAGATAAAACAGTCTCCGCCAATAGACTCGATATTACTTTTCAGTGCAAAAAAGGAAAAGTCACCTATCTAATTGACATAGCTGTCCTCAACGACACAAACATCCAAACGAAATACACATTAAAAATCTCAAAATACACAGACCTCGCAACAGAAATAAAAAGGCTATGGAAACAAGAAAAAGTCATCATTGTCCCCCTCATCATATCAGCCACAGGTACACCAATAACATTCACACCACACTTAGTACAATTAGGACTCAACACAAACATAGACAGATAAATTCAGAAATCAGTGATTTTAAAAACGTGTAATATTGTCATGTTAATAGGGTTTGTGCTCACTTGGCTTGGGCCCGTCAGCCAAACATGGAACCACATTGACCAAATATGAGAAAGAAGAACCTTTTTGTGAGATTAATTATTTTACTATCCGTTATTTTCAATTTCTCACACGCACACACTCACACCCACCTCCACATTCACACACACCACACCAGGTATTTCGCCTTGACTCAGGATTTTAGTTTTTGTTAAATTCATAGTCAGCCTAACCTTTTCTGAAGCTGCCTTCAGATCTTGGACCATTTCCTGTAACTCTTGTAAGTTGTTGCCAATCAAAACTACATCGTCAGCAAAACGGAGGTAGCTCAAGTATTTTCCATCAACATTTATTCCTCTCTCCTCTAATCCAGCTGTTTAAAGACGTCCTTCAAAGGGTATAAAAAGTATTGGCGAGATAGTGTAGCCTTGTCTTAATCCACATTTTAGAGCTATTTCATCGATTATATCATCATTGATTTTAACTTGTAGTGTAGCCTTTTCGTTACGTATTTAAGAAGATCTCGGTATTTTGAATCTATTCTAGCATTGTTCAGCATTGTTCATAGCTTGAAATACGGCCCTTAGCTCTACAGAACTGAAAGCTTTGTTGTAATTAATAAGAGCTGAATAAACTGGGACATTATACCCATTGCATTTTTCGATTAAAAATTTGTCAAAAGTGGCATATTAGAAAAGAAATAATGAAATAATATTTTGTAGCCTTGAAAACGCTTTTAAGTTTAACTATTCAAATTCAATTCACACCATGAAGCTGCGCTCGATATGCCCTAGATTTGCTCTTGATCGATAAAATATGTTTACAGAAGAAGCCATGAGTTTATTCACACTATCACTATCGCTTAGATTTTGATCTCATAACGCTCCAATGTCGATGCATCTCAAAGAATATTTTGTTTGAGCGAGATCGGACTTGTTATGACCTGTCACGGTAGTGAGAATACGTTTTCGATCCCGCTCCACTCCGCACCCGCTCAGTTGTGCACTAGACAACAAGTCAACAACGTAAAAAATTAATAATCGATCTCTGGTTTCTCCTGGTCCATCTTCACAGTCAACATCATCGTCTGTCAGTTTCAATGAAAATATGCAATCTCGTCCAACTAATATTTCGCGTGACTGTTCAATTCTACTTCCGCAACATACATATACTGAAGATCATAGGAATACTTTACAGGAATTTAATTATAGCCCTCAAACTGGAATGGAAAATACTAAGACTCAGCATATTCTAATGTACCCATTTCGTATGCCACAACAATGCCAAGCAGCAAGTTTCAACGAGGAGTATCCATCAGAGATATCTTAATGCTACGTAATTTTAGAAAACACACTTAAAACCTAAACATTTAAATTATTGTAGATATAATCAAAATTAGGGCAAAAGAGAAAAGTTAATATAATTGTGTCACTTCTGTACAATGTTTGATTTAAAAAATTCAAAAAATTTTAATTACTGACCTCTGACACATCATTAGTTTTTGTCGGGGACAAATACTTTCTCGAAATATGGTATTTAACTTCCTAATTTTTGGTTCTATTTTTGTTAATATCATTTCAAATATGCCAGAATCCATTCTAAAATACTTTATAATCTTTTCTTCGTCGTTAATTAGATGACGGTACAGTGAATAATATTCACCCTCACTTTTTCGAGCCTTTAAACTTGGATGTACCCATATACTTCTTCTCGGTTTCCTTCGTTTTGTACTTCTCTCAACTACTCTGATCTAATTGGAATCGTCGACGAAGAAAAACTGAAGTGTGGATATAAGAAAATTTTACCGAACCGAGAGCATATCGAGAGCAGCCTTATAGTGCGAATCGAGCGTAAATTTGGGCTGCGCTATTAAATATATTCTGCACTGGTTATTACTATTCTTTCTACAAGAGAGCTATTTGCTTTACTGGCTACCTGGAACTCACTTGAAAAATCTTTAAAATAATGAAAAAAGGTTGTTAACTTGATTTTCCTCTATAAATACATTCATGCATTGTGGTTAACTTATGTAACCACTTGTTCTGCTTCTTTCAAAGCAGTATATGCAGGAACTATACGTCGCGATAAAACAGTTTTCCCATATGAGGTTCAATTTATTATTCCGCGTGTTTCATCCTCTTTGACAGAAATACCGGTGATTATATACCTTGTTGAGTACAACTTGCCATATTTTAGGGCGTTTTCTCCAGCAGATATAATATATCCAATAAAAAGATAAGCATTATACAGAAATCAGTACTTACGTGTTACTTATCAGAAAATAAATGACATGAATTTTTTGTTCTAATATTCGCCAAGCTTCAAAGTGTTTGTTAAAGTTCACTCAGCATTAATTTAAGCAAAATTATTCCAAACGTCACGTACCATATTTTCAAAATTTAAATTTAAATCTCTCAAGTAAGCTGCAAATGAAAAAGTTAGAAATACTTTTGACGTGGTAACTTTTAATCCATTAGGCTTAATTTATGCAAATTTTTCAAATTGAAAAGTCGCTTTTCGTTTATTTGTATTTGAGAAATGTGCAGGTATAAAAGCTTTTTAGCCAAGCGTAATTTAAAATCGTCAGTAAAACCACTAAAAAAGTATGGTGATCAACACGGCCCCAGCTTAAAAATTCAATGTAATCATTACAAAAATATTGACACCCTGAAGTAATATTGTCCTTAGTTAGGAATACCTGTCATACTTAGTTGTGGAATTATAGTAATTACTGAGATTAGAACAAACTAACAAGAAATATAAAAATAAAATAAAAAAAAATACTGAATTTACACAACAATTTTAAGAAACGAAAACAAAAACTAATCAAATACAAAAAGAAAAAAAAAGAAAATATAAAAACAAGTGAATTAAGAACTTTAACTGAGGACGAATCTTCTCACCTGAAATCGGAGAACTGATTCCTAAAACAGAGAACAAGAAACAAGAACATAAACAAAGGAAATGCCTCATAAAGAAAGAATGAAAAAACACAAAAAAAAACAGGCGAAACAAGAAAATTAAACATATTCAGAACAATAAAATACAGAATTCTCCATGACAAATACCGAAGTCATCTTAGAAAACATCACAGTCAACAAGCAAACAATTTCCCTTCATTCTGAGAGATAAAGCAAGATGTACTATCCTAGTAGCTGAATTAATAAAATGTATACTGGGTGAGTCAACGATATAGCAAAGTTCATTATCTCATTTGTTTTGGGAATGACGAAAAAATATTAAATACAATTTTTTTTTAAATGGAACTTCCTATTTTCTAATTTATTTTTAAATTCTGCGTAAAATTTTATAACTATTAATAATGTTATATACCTAAAACTTTTTCTAATATTCCAATTTTTTTAAAAAATAATAATTTTCAGTTTTGTAAAAAATTGCCAGTGCCATTATTTCTGAAGGTGGAATACTCATAATTGGTACGAGCGTTCTGTAGAGATGTAAAAAGATATCTGTAAAGAAATTTGAGTTAGATTCTACAGGGTGTTCAAAAAAAAATATATTCGACTATTTTGAATTGAAAAATGTCAAATTTTTTAAATGGCACACCCTGTATATTATTATTTTTTCTGATAGATTTTTACAAAACCCTCCAACTTTTATTAAGTATGTCATATACCTATTTCTAACAGTTTTAGATTTATTTTGAATTTTTTCAATTTTTACCTTTGTTTTTAATACACTTACGCTATAACATCATAGTTGTCAAGACAAAACAAAAATGTACGCATTGTCAAATTTTGACATGTCTATTAAGCAAGTAAAAATAGTTTAATTTGTTGTAGTAGTGACGTATAAAGGTAATAGTTATGGATTTTCCTAAAAATGAATTAATTGATATGGTTTATATACTGGGCGAGGAGGGAAAAAATTGTCTTTTGGCAGTAAGGTTTTACGGAACGAAGAACCCTAATAGACGAATACCATCTAGAAAATCTTTTGCTTAATGGAACGGTTTGTTGGTAGTGGTAGCGATAAGTATACGAAACGGAAAGTAGTAAACCAGAATGTTACTAATGAGGAAAAAGAAATGGAGATTTTACTTCATGTTGAAGATAATCCCCAGGTCATTAGCTGCCAACTAGCTGATTTATCTGACACATCCCAATCTACGGCTAATCGCACCACGAGAAAATACAAGTATCATTCCTTTTATATGGAATTACACCAAGAACTTCAAGACCGTGATTTTGAACGGCGAGTAAACTTTTGTACCACCATTAATGGAGCAATAGAGGCCGATCCAAATTTTGTATCCAAAATAATGTTTTCTGATAAAGCTACTTTTCGCAGTAAGGGAGCGGTTAACAGACATAACATGTATTATGATTCAACAGTTAATCCATTTTGGGCCCAGGAAGTTCAAAACCAAAACCATTGGTCGCTTAATTAATGATGTGAAATATTAAATTTTCGAATTATTGGTCCATATTTTTTCCGTAAACCGCTTAAGGGGCCTAGATATCTATTTTTTGCAAAACGAATTACCCCAGCTTCTTAAAGAAGTTGATAACTTTGAAAGGGAACAAATTTGGTTTCAACAAGACGGAGTTCCTGCTCATTACCACCGGAAAGTTTGGGAATTTTTAAACTATCGTTACCTACAAAAATGGATCGGTAGGGATGGATTCATTCGGTGGCCCCCTCGATCATGTGACTTAACACCTTTAGACTTCTTTTTGTGGGGCTACAATAAAGATCATGTTTATGTGAATCCCCCTACAACACCAGTAGATATGGAAAATAGGATACAGGATGCGTGCAGGACCATAACGCCCTTTTTGCTAAGGAAAGTGAAGGAAAATATAGTAAAACGACTAAACATGTGTATTCAAGTAGACGGGCATATTTTTGAATATTTATTACGTCATAATAATTAATCATTAGATAAGTTAAACTCTATTAAAATTATTTTTAATTATTTATTTATGTTTTCACAATAGCTTAAGTGTATTAAAAACAAGGGTAAAAATTAAAAAATTCAAAATAAATCGAAAACTATTAGAAATAAGTATATGACATACTTAATAAAAGTTGGAGGGTTTTGTGAAATCAGGAAAAATAATAATATAAAGGATGTGCCATTTAAAAAATTTGAGATTTTTCAATTTAAATTAGTCGAAATACATAGATTTATTTTGAACACCCTGTAGAATCTAACTCAAATTTCTTTACATATATTTTTTTTCATTTCTATAGAGTGCTCGTACCAATTATGAGTATTCCACCTTCAGAAACAACGGCACTACTGACAATTTTTTACAAAACTGAAAACTAGTGTTTTTTCTTTAAGAATTGAAATATTAGAAAAACTACTAGGTTTCGGTATATACCATTATTAATAAAAAAGTTATAAAATTTTACGCAGAACTTAAAAGTAAATTAGAAAATAGGATGTTCTATTTAAAAAAACATATGTTATATCGGTCAAAATTTTTTGAAGTACCCTGTATACTCAAAAATAATTTTAAACTGTGCACCTTAACATTCCCTAAAACTATTTTTTGTAAAATTTTTTCGTCAAACAAATGAGATAATTTATTTTACTCTATCTGTACAATAAGGGTGGTATTAAGGTCTTAATTGTTATGGCGTTAACACTACACTATTTAAAGAAATCAAAACATCACGAAAACATTAAACTCCAAGAAGAAACTGTACTATACATATTTAGTAAATGATAAACCGTTAGACATGATATCATGGGAGGGCTCGATCTGTTGACAACAGGAGAAATAAATAATAAGAGAGAGCTTTAAATCAATGAAAATTATTTGTTAGAATCCTAAGAATATCAATCCGTTATTGTGTGTCAACGTAATTTTGCCAAAAGCGGACAAAGGTATATATAACATTTGCGAGACTAAACTATTTAGAATAACAGTGGCCCAAAGAACAAAGCTTTGAAAAACATAATGCCACAACTGCCAGTCGTTCGTAAGTTTTACTTGCAGGGCTCAACGAAGATGTATTTTCACCAGACGAGCTGTATAAGAATAGAAGAATGGACGGAAACACTCAGATAACTACAATATATCTATGGCAACAACATATTTGGAATATAAGGAATGCAATGCAATAGAAAACTGACCCCTATAAAAAATTACCTGCTGCTGCAAATTATTATCACATAATTACCTCAGACAACAACATAGGAAAATTGAATAGGCTTCACAGCTGAAAAATCGCAACGATAAAACACTTTTTTTTCATTACTGAGAAATTTATTATTGAAAGACGGCCCTACCCTTTTTCACAAAACACCTTCTCTAAAATATTATTATATTAAATATACAGTTATGAATTAGGAGTTAATAATTATAATACGAAATGTTCTATCTGAAAACAGAAAAGCTGGCCAGTTGGTATAGCCAGTGCCAGAACACACACACACACACACACGCACACACATACACACAAAAGTTCTATTTTTTCTGTTATTTTTCATGTGTAGCAGTAAAACAACTGCGAAAACTTATATTGTAAAGCTAGCAGTACTGCAAGTTGTAATTTTAATGGTACATGTAGTAGTACATATATGAAAGTACTGACTCTAATTTAAATTTGAAATCTACCAATTTCATTAGAATTGGCCTTGAAGATAATAATATGCTATTCCAAATAATAATTGAGGAAGTTTAGCTCAAAAACAAAATATTTTGTATTCTGTCTAAAATTTGACAAACTTTTAAAGCGGAATAAAATTAGGATAAATAATGGGATATTAATATAGGTACGTATTCGTCCTACTTTAATATCATTTATATAATATTTTATTAAAATATAGGAAGAGTTCAATGTCAGAAAATTTGCATTCGTTATGTATTGATGGATTTAAAATGTCATTATTACCAACATTTATTTATTAATGTTACTATTTCTTCTGCAATTTTTCTTTTAACGGAGAGTTTCTATTAAAGTAATAGATATAATAGTTTAATTCTTTGAAGTCATATGTACGCTCTCTCCAAAAAAAGCCAAACTTTTAATACAAAGTAAAATTGAAGCTAATTATAATTTTTCGTGCAACTTATTGTAATGGGTCAAGAAATATTTTTTGGAATAAAAAAAACAGTGTCGTTTCCACTATCAAACGTTAAATATGTCAGTATACCTCTTGACATCCACTATACCATTTTATATTTAAAAAAAAAAATAAATATCCGACAGTTTTCCATAAATCGGAGCCAGGCGTCTAAAAATGATCACACACTATTACAGAAATATTTACCAGAAATTTGTTTAAACAAAAAAATATATTGTAAAATATTAAAATAAACTTCTTTTTAAAAATAGAATTTTCAGACTACGAATTTTTTAAAATTATTTAAACTAACCCAAGTAGTGTAACTTTAAAATGTCGCGGAGTCAGGAGAATTGCGAGAAAGTAGATCAGATTATTTTGATAGATTTGATACAAAAAACTTTTCTAAATAGCCTTTTAAAGAGATTCAGAGAAGTTTGCATGATCCTTAATTAAAAATAAATACTAAAATTGTTCAACAAATAACTATCCTTAATTCGGAAGAGTGATAACGTTTTTAATTGTTTAAATTATTGGTAAAAAGGGATTTCGAATGTTGTAAAAAAGTACGATAACAATATAATAAAAAAATATACTAAATGGAATCCGTTAAAATTACCTGCAAGGCGTAACAAATACAAATGTAGCTTCGAGGCAGTTTCCAAGTCTGATTATTCTCTGTTTTATTGGGATCGATCAATAGCTAGCAGTCCTAGTATTTTATTAATAAACGATATTGAAAGGAAGAATCGATCATTAATATTGGTGTCCAACTTATCCATAACCTCATGAAACCTGAACGCCGAAAAACGGAGTGTAAGTAAAAATTAAGAAATATTCCTTTAATATACCTAATAATGTTTGCAACAATCTTTTAGTATATTTAGGCGGATTTAAATTATTATATGGCCTTTAATTTCTTATGCAAACGAGCCTCCTAGTCTGCATTTTCTGTACAGCTAAGTTTTTATTTTGCATTTGTAGTAATATAACTATTACGCAGACTTATAAAGTTACCAATATTGCAAGCTGCATTTTTAATTGTTCGTGTAGTAGTACAGATATGAAATTATTGACTTTTTAATTCTAATCTGAAACCAACCAGTTCCACCAGAATTGGCCTTGAGGTTCATAATATGCTATTAAAAATAATAAATGAGGGACATTAATTCAAAAACAAAATAATTTTTATTCTGTCTAAAATTTGATAAACAGGACATTTTAAAGCAGAATAAAATTAGGATAAATAATGGGATATTAATGTAGATACTTATCCTTCCTACTTTAATATCATTTATATAATATTTTAGCAGAATGTAGGTGGAGTTCAATGTCTGAAAATTTGCTTTCGTTATATATTGAGGGATTTAAAATGTTATTACCAAAACTTATTAATGTTACCGTTTCTTCAGCAACTTTTCTTTTAACGGAGAACTTATTTGGGCAATTATTTTGAAACAAATATTAAACTTTAATGATAGTGTAATGAGTTGCAAAATTTCAGACCAAATAAAGGCTTGATTTTTGTATATTTATACATCAAAGACAAGTCGAAGGACCAAAGTAATGAGTTTGATAGTTTAATTCGTTCGATTCATATACACGCTCTCTCCAAAAAGAAGCCAAATTTTTAATATAAAGTATAACTGAGGAGAATTATAATTTTTCAAATAATTTATTTGAATATGTTAATAAAAAAATTTTTGGAATAAGATTTTCGTTGAATTAATGTAAAAATTGTGCTCTTAGTTAGGCCAAGTGCAAGTTGGACTCGCGCAATTAGTGTTCCGTACGTTGCTTGCTTTTGAAATAAAAATTTTTGTTACGGAGGTATAAAATAATCAATGACCTCACAAAACATACCTGAAATGAGTTTTCAAAAAAGTTTTTTCCGATCTTTACTGAAAACTGATGATTTTGAATTTTTTTTTTTTTTTTTTTATATACCAGATAAATTATTACCTTGTGGAGAATATTCCACAATTTTTTCAAAATTTTTTGATCAGTACTTTTCCAGGTAAGGAGCGGACATCGATCTTTCGCGATTTTTTAAAGATATTACAAAGAAACGTGTGCGCAAGTATTACATTATATATATTTTTGAACTCGTATTTTTACAGGCTTTAATTTGATACCACACTCGATGACCTGGTATTTTTTTCCACTTTCGATTTCACCCCCTAAAACTAACCCCTTAAGTCAAAATTTAACTTTCAGAACTGCAGAGCTCTGATGAGGCCATCAATTCCTATATTAGTGCCAAATTTCAACTTTCTATGTCAAATAGTTTCGGAGAAAATCGGGTGTGACAGACACACAGACAAATGGACGGACAGACACCGAAATGATCTTATAAGTGTTCCGTACGGAACACTAAAAAACATTGATGCAGTTATTTACTGTTTTATGAATGCTTGCTTAAATTACATAGTGTTTTACCAACCACATGTGGTTTTACGGAGAATAAAATATTTTGAACTATATTAGGAATGTGAAAGCTTTGGCACAATGACACTATATATCACTAATACACCAAACACTTTATTTTTGCACTCAACGCGCATTTCGCTAACCATGTTAGCTTCATCAGGAGCGATGCTTGACAGCGAAATGCGCGTCGAGTGCAAAAATAATGTGTTTGGCGTAGTGGTGATATATACTGAGTAGTGACATATTTTGAAACTACACTACTAAGTGCAAACAATTACAGTAATATTTACCAAAAATTTGTTGAAGCAAGAAAATATGTTGAAAAATATCAAAATAATTTTCTTTTTTAAAATAATTATTTTTGAATTACGAGTTCTTTTGAAATATTTAAATTAACCTAGTTGTAATTTTTATAAAAACATCTCTATAGGAGCAAGTTTAGAAAGTTGTGAAAATGTAGACCAGTTTATTTTGCTAAACCTAAAATTTGCTGATTCGGAGAGATCTGTAGAAATGCGGCTTGTTTGTAGAAAAAGGGCCTCGGAACAAGTAACAAGTTTTTTGTGTATCAGGTTTTGACAGCTCTAGGCTAGCACAAAGATGTTACTACCATTTTGTTATTTCAATTCATGATTTAAAAATCAGTTCAATAAATAGAGAGGTTAAACTAACTTAGACAGCTAAGTTTATTTTACAAATTTTTTTGATAAATGTAATTAAATATGGGATTTTCATAGAGACCGTTAAAACTGGCGATCCAGAAATGCAAAAAATAATAGTTTCCCCTTGATTCTATATTTATAAAATAGTGTAATATAACACGGATACTTATTGATCAAAATGACGATATAACTAACCAAGAAAACTTTAAAACAATTACCCTACTCTTTCATCTATACAAGTGGTTTACACAAATAGGCATAAATTGAGGCCCTAAGAACAGGCTGGCTTCAAAGGTAGATACGGTGTAAATGACCATCTAAAAATAATAAAGATCCTGGGAGAAAAATCTATTGAATATAATAAACCATTAGATTAATATATGTAGACTTCAAGAACCTTTTGATATCTTGAAACACCCGGTGATATTATCAGCATTATGCATGATAAATTACAGATACATTAATCTTATAAAACAAATATTTAAAAATGCAGCAGCTTGCTTCGAGCTCCATAAATCTACAAATAAGTATCGTATAGAGAATGCAATCAGGCAGCTTCTAACAACTTAAATGGCACAGCAAGGGAGCAACTATAGATGAGAATATTTAACCCATCCACGATAACATCGATATAATCGCTGATAACCTAGGTGATGTTCAAAAGATACAAAAACCGCTAAAAAAAATATCAGCAGACATTCGTTTTGACATTACAGAGGCAAGAAATTAATTCACCATTAATGACATAAAAATCGATTAAAAGAAGATCGAACAAACATTTGCTTACAAATAACTAGAGCATGAACTTAGAATCGCCTAGGATAATTAGACATGCAAAAATAATCGTAGCATTGGATTAGGATGGGCAGCTATATAGCCCGAAAGACAGATAAGAGATAAACAAAAAGTCGATTGAATGACGATCCAGAGCAGGTAACCAAAACAGGGACATATCACCAACGAGATCGGGCAATGGTATAAAAAGAACCTCTAAAAACGGGATAAATAATACTCTGAATAGAAACTACTGGAAGATATTAGGAGGCATATTCGAAAAGTAAGGGCCGTTTGGCATTAAAAAAAAAAATATTCGTTAGAAAAAGATTTTATTGGCGGTTTTAGTTTCCTACAAACCTACTTCACTTTTCCACATAATCACCGTTTAGCACACTTTTCGTAACTCTGCACCAGCTTCTTTAATCCCTCTGCATAGAACTTCTCCGCCTGGAAGTTGAATCAGTTGACAACGGCGGTCTTGAGTTGCTCATCATCTTTAAACCGTTGTGCACCAAACCACTGTTTCAAGTGCAATCTTCGATCAGATCGCAGTTTTTGGTCCCCTTGTTGAACGATTTCATCGGTCTGGATGCTGGTCCTGTCACTCCGCTCTTTATCATGCACATTTGCGCCACCATTTTTTGAAGTCTCGACACCATTGTCTAACCTTTCCTTCTTTTATTACTGTATGCCCATGAACTAGGCACAATTCCCGATAAACTTGAGCAGTTGATGATCCTTGTGCACACAAAAATCGAATCACAGCACTCACTTCGCAACTGGCGGGAGGAATGATTTTGGCAGACATTGCTGTCTGCATTCAACGACAGGCAAACCGCTATTGGATAAAAACAATAACTTCCATGGCTTCGGAAAAAATCAATAGATGGCGCTGCGTGTGCACAAGTTTTTTCAGACCTGCCAATATTTAAATATAATCAAACGGCCCTTACTTTTCCAATACGCCCCATAGAAGAAGCTAGCCTAGCAGTGAACGCAAATAGCTGATATATGATAATAATGATACCTAAATGAAGAAACCATAGGTTTCCATATATACAAAACAAGTCCATCTTACATATTAGCCACCAATTCATTGCACATTAGGTTTCGATAGCATCACTACTTTGAGCACCCATTGATCCATTCCTTGAGGGCCGCCTCTACAATCATCTCGTTACCTAATAGTACTTGTTTTCTCATAGATGACTTATTTAAGGCACCTCGACACCTTTGAATGAATGCTAGATTTGTCTTGGAGTTAACATTTCATTAAAAACTCTCAGAGTAGACATATAATTAGTCGTGATACAACATCTATGGTAATCCAGATGCTATCAACGTTTTTAAGACTATCGCTTGAAAAATCGTAGTATAATACCCAATGAGAAGCTGTCGCGCCCTTCTACAAGTTGTAGATAAATTCTTGGCTCCCCCGACTTAATTTCAAACATTCCAGACACGTGAGTGAATCAGAATGCTCTGTAGGCGCTTAATTTCCTACTTCTGCAACGCTTCTTTAATAGGAATTGTAAGGGTAAACTCTAAGTTGATATTCTACCGTCCCCGCCTTCACAATTAACAACGAAATCATTTTTTTTTTGCTTCAGGATTATCGCGAACTCCTTTTCTACAGTTCGGCATCTGGCCTCCATATGTAAGGCGCTATTGCCTTTTTTTTTTGTCCAAATTGAGAGATTAGTCAACCCCAGAAGGGCAGGCAATGAGGTTCTCGCCATAGTAATCATTGCGGCTGTAATGGTTAATCCCTTAAAATTTTTAAATTTTCTCCAGTTTAGCTCGTACAATAATCCTCTCCATTTTAAACTAGTAAACAACTACTGTATAAAACCAACGCATAATTCGGAAACTTAGTTCCCACCACGCGTCAACCTTACTGCGAAGCAACCCAAATGTTGCCGTCGACGGCGTCCTCCAAGTCAATCTGTAACCCAGATTAAAGCCTAGCTATGTAAACAGGAAGGTGAGTGGTTTCTCACACATTCTTCTTTTGTTTATTGATCTCTTTACCATTTTTAGTTGTATTTTTCTGGTGTTTGGATGCTGATGATTCTTCCAACATATTTTTGGAAGGACTTGATGTAATTTCCACAGCTTTTTGTACAGTATTTTTTCTCTTTAAAGTCTTTTTAATTATTTGGCATAAAGACTAAAGTTTTCTTTAAAGACGGTTCACTATTTAAATATGGCAATCTATTCGCAGACTGCGAGGGTAACTTTGGAGAAAAGTTTTCTTTTTCCTCATCAAGTTGCTGAACAATTTGCTTGTCTTTATTATTGATAATAATAGAAGTGTCTTGTAAAATTGTAGTGCTTTATATATATTATTATATTATTTATTACTTGAGTTTGTTTGAGAGAAAGCATTCATATTTTCAGCTGCTTCAAGCAAATATTCGGGAAAGACGTTTCTGTCCACGGGCCAAACTCCAGCCGCTTTAAATCCATTTACCATGGTGCCAATGATAGCAGGTCCTTAATAAGCTTCTGAAAATAAACTTGCAACATGATATTGCGTTACTTGACAACCTAGATTTGTCCTTAACCATTTTTCCATTGCTTGAATCTAATAACGGCTCATAGGTTTAAAAAAAACAGCCAAGTGCAAGTCGGGCTTTCGCAATCAGTGTTCCGTACGGTGTTTGCTTTTAAAATAAATGTTACAGAGTTATAAAATTATCAGTGACTTCATAACACGCACCCAAAGCAGTTTTCAATAAAGTTTGTTTCCTTTCTTTGTTGAAAGCTGACGGATCTTGTAAAAATTCTTCTTCTAACTTTTTCTTCCGGAAAAAAAAATATATATTCGGTGATTTAAAAAGAAAACCGCTTTGTACATGCCAATTGTTTAAATGTCTACGTGAAATTTTCAAAGCATAAGAAATACCTCTACCAGACATTGGAAATAAATAACAAGACGTCTTATTTCTCCAATTCCAGACAAACGTACTACAAGAAATTTACTTCCTATTACTCATCTTCTTGTACCGAAAATAATCTAAAACTCTTTAAACAATTCGAGTCAACGAAGCTCTCTTGCATAAGTAAGCAAATAACTTCCCGGCTTCCCATCTAACTTGAATATTGGAATATCGGTCTTTTGAACTTTCAAAGGACTCCGAGAAACTCGACGTTCAACTTTTTAACAAATATCTCTACATTAGTTCTGCAGAAACTTCGGATTTACAATATTTATTGTACCCTTTGATTCGTAAGATTTATAAACGTTTCTAATTACACAAGTTGTTGGTGGACTTTCAACACAAAATCTTTGCAAAACAAGTTTAAAGTGTTGTAATAAAACAGATTAAATTTTCTCATTTTTAAAACTTTTCAAGTGGAAACTAACATTAACTTAAACCCTTTAAAGACGCTTTGCTTAAAGTGGTTATTATTAAAATATTTTCATAAATAAAGGAAACTTTTCTAAATAGCCTTTTAAAAAGATTCAGAAAAGTTCTCAGACCTCCTGAAATGCATTATTTCATATACGATTCCGAAATAAAAATAAAGATTAAAACTTTTTAACAAATAACTTCTTTAATTCACAAGACTGAAAACGTTTTTAAATATTTAAGTAACTGGTAAACTTATCTGGAAAAGAAGATTGTAGTAACCATCTATCTTTCAGCATATTTGGCTGGGTTAAAAGTATCATATGGCCTCAAATTTTTTATGCAAAAGGTCACGATATTTCAGTCGAACAACCTAGTCCGCATTTTCTGTACATTTGGTTGAAATGAATTCTTCCCCTATATAGACATATTGCTCCCGACAAATGCTTAGACTAAATTAAAAGAGAACAAATACAATACAAATAATAAATAATATTAAACAATCGACAAATGCCAAGATTAAATTTAAAGAGTATAAATAGAATAATAATAATACTAATCTTATCTTATCCCGGGCAGACCACCCAGTAGACTCACACAGTCACACCCAATTACAACAGGAAGAGTTGAAAACGTGGTCAGAGAAAACACTCCACGGAAAACACAGATACCATATAGAACAAGACCACGTAAATAAAAAACAATCGTACACCTGGTTACAGGATGGGCTGCTATTCCTTGACACAAAAGGCTTCTTACTTGTCATCCAGGATAAAGTCATATTAACCAGAAACTACTTAAAGCATATCATCAAAGACCCAACTATTACAGAAGACAGATGCAGGAAATGCCACCAGCAGAAAGAAACAATCGAACACATAACAAGCGGATGTAAAATATTAGCCAGAACGGAATACACAGCCAAACATGACTCAGCGGTAAAAGTAGTTCACCAAGCACTAGCCATAACATACAAACTTATAGAAATCACAGATCCCTACTACAAATACACACCAACATCCACAATTGAAAATAAAAATTACAAACTCTACTGGGACATCAGTAACCATACAGATAAAATAGTCTCCGCCAATAGACCCGATATTACTTTTCAGTGCAAAAAAGGAAAAGTCACCTATCTAATTGACATAGCTGTCCCCAACGACACAAACATCCAAGCGAAATACACAAAAAAACCTCTAAATTCACAGACCTTGCAACAGAAATAAAAAGGCTATGGAAACAAGAAAAGGTCATCATTGTCCTCCTCGTCATATTAGCCACAGACCTCACACCAACAACATTCACACCACACTTAGTACAAGTAGAACTCAACACAAACATACACAAAAACATTCAGAAGTCAGTGATTTTGAAAACATGTAACTTTGTCAGGTCATTCCTTAATACACAATGGTAATAGCGTTTGTGCTGACTTGGCTTGAATGTGAGAAAGAAAAACTTTTTTGCATAATAATACTTATAATAGCAAGTATAGGCAACGACTAAAAAACGATCTCCTCAGAACTAACAAGACGTAATAAAGTTGCTAATCCCATTATGCTCGCTGTATCGGTACTTCTCTATTCCTTTGGAGTGGTGAAGTGAGCGAAAGAACTATGAGATTTATATGTTAAGTAAGTAAGAATAATAAAGAACTTTATTTGCTTTAATAACAATAATAAACCATCGAATAATCCAATGTATATAAAAGGACAATATTAATTATTATCAGTTATAACCGAAAATGACACACTAACATAATTTTTAGCACAATCGAGTGAGATTTTGCTTAATAATTAATGTTTTCATTACGTAGTACACTGCTATAAATTATTGTACAAATACATTTAAATGAAAATTTGTGTTCCTCTGTTAATTCTTCTTCACCCTATACACCCTGGACATAGGCCTCTTCTAGAGATTTTTATGACGATCTTTGCTGGGCGGTCTGAATCCAGTTTTCTCCCGCATGTCGCTGGATGTCGTTACTCATGGTCTCCACTGTATCAAGGCTTTGGTTTATTTAGAATCACTCCTGGCCACTCCATTTCAGTCTGGCCACACGCTAGATGACGTCGCAGACTCACGTTCTTCTTTTTATCTCATCGTTCCGGATTGTGTCTCTCAGGCTTACCCCGAGCATTGCCCGCTCCATCGTCTTCTGACAAACCCAGAGGCAATTAGCCCAATTTGCAGTGAGTGTCACCGTCTGAAGTCCGTATGTTACCGCTTGCAGGGTAAATGTGTCGTAGAACCTCCTTTGGTAGTCTTCCGAACGCCATCCAGGTGAAGCAAATTCGCCATGTGATCTCTGCCGTCTGGTTCTCTTTCCCAAGCTTAATATTATGTCCCAGATAGTTGTATTGGATATATATATATATATATATATATATATATATATATATATATATATATATATATATATATATATATATATATATATATATTATATTATATATTATATATATATATATATATTATATTCATATATATATATATATATATATATATATATATATATATATATATATATATATATATATATATATATATGTTATATATATATATATATATATATATATATATATATATATATATATATATATATATATATATATATATAAGCTTAATAATAAAGAAAAATACTATAAGTCGCACACTTTCTGCCTCTCACGGTATATAGTAACTAATAGATAAATTATTGTACTCATCAAACACATTCACAAACCGTAACAAACTGAATATTCAAAACTGCAAAATCGACCAAATTATACACCACTATCTCTTGGCTATATGCCAAAAATAAATGAACCGAATTGCCCTCATAACGCTAAGTGGCTTTTCAGGAATATAATTCTTGTGTTTCCTTATGCTTCCAGATACGAAGCAGAAAAACTAATAGCAAAATGAATGAGAGCGTGAGTGGAATAAAATAGACAATAGATACGATAAAATGAGATAAACAATAGTGAATAAAAAAGTGAGAAGCGTCTGTAAATTAATAACCGTCGCCTTGCCAATATATATATATATATATATATATATATATATATATATATATATATATATATATATATATATATATATATATATATATATATATATATATATATATATATATATACATTTTATTCAGAAGTTACATCATTGCTATAAAAATGTAAACAAAATTAATATCAAGTAAGCCTCCATACACTCAAGAACTGCACTGAAAAAAACACGTTATAATCAGCCACATTTTACAAGTTGTCCATTGCTCGCTAAATTGAAAACAAATGAATAATTTTCGGCCAAACTTCATAATCTGTCACTTGTTGCTAGTAATTTTGCAGTTGGTTGTCAAAGTATTATTAAAAATGAGCGAGAGAAATTGTGAAATTCCATTTCAAGCTCAAAAGATCATAATTGATTTGTGGAAAGATGGAAAATCGTTCAGAAATATAGGAAAAAATGTTAAAAAGTCGGATGTAAATCATTGTAAACCAGTATAAATCAACGGATTCCTATAAAATTCGACCACGCTCCGGTCATCCCAAGAAATTGACTCCATGTGAAGAGGCCAGTATTGTTACTATTTTCGAAAAATGTTTGTTCACAAACAGTGAGAAATTTTTTACACTGGGCAGGCTATAAGGGGTGTGTAGCCAGGAAGAAGCCATTAATTTCGGAAGCTAATCGCAAAAAGCGGTTAGCTTTTGCTAGGGAATATGTTACTAAACCTCCTGAATTTTGGAAATCCGTAATCTTTAGTGATGAAACTAAAATTAACCTTTTTGAGGCTGATAGCAGAACTAAAGTTTGGAGGAAGAAGAATACCGCATTCGATATTAAAAACATTTGTTCCACGGTGAGACAATGGAGTGGCATTGTTCCTCTTTGGGAATGCATGTCCGCTGGAGGGGTTGGAAATTTACATTTTTATCAATGGTACCTTGGATCAGCATGTTTATCTGAACGTTTTGATAGATAATTTAAGTAAAAGTGTCCAAAAATTAGCAATCGAAAAAAGATACATTTTCCAACAAGACAATGATCTGAAACATAGCGCAAACTTGGTGCGAGAATGGGTGATCCATAATGTGCGGCAGCAGCTTCATACACCTCCGCAATTACCCGATGTTAACCCCATCGTGTATTTATGGGAGGAACTTAAACGGCGCGTTCGCAAACATAATGTTTCAAATAGAGAGGAATTAAAAAACGTAATATTGAACGAACAGGAGAAGTTACTAGAAAGCTGGTTGTAAGCATGACAAAAGGGTTACAGGAGATTATCAAGGACAACGGCGGTCCCACTGAATATTAGTTTAAATGAAATTGTTATTTTCCGTTAAACTCCGTCAAACTATTATTGGAAATTGCAAAGTGTCAATAATTTTGTTTACATTTATGTAACAATGATGTAACTTCTAAATAAAATGTTCCGTAGTTGCTTTTAATACTGATCCTCGTTGGTTAAGTTTCAAATATTAATTTAAACATGTTTTCTCATAGTTCCAAGAAATTAGTTAAACATAACGGAAAAATAATATAGAAAGCAGGTGGCGTATAGAGGCTTTGACTGACTGTACGAGGTGAAAAGTATCGGGATAGCGGTCTATGTAGTAATAATATTATTTTGTTGTTTAAAACTCTATATTTCGCCCATCTATTTCGGCTTCATCAGGAGTATTACTAAAATTAGAACAGTCATGCGCACACAAGTCGCTAAAAACATGAATTTACCAACTAGAATAAAATGGATATAAAAGGAAAACAAAACATCACACAACTAGGCCAACTATACATATTCAGATCTAAGGTGTATCTTCAGAACTGATACGTGTATACATATTGAATAATATCTTATTTCTTTTATTTTTTTTTTATCGATGTGTGTACAGTGGTCAGATATAGCGATTAATGTAATTATTTAAAATATCACAATATATGTTACTTAAATTATTAGTGTCCATTTTGTAATCGATGGAGCACTGTACCCACACCGATAAAAAAATAAAAGAATATTCAATATGTATATCAGTTCTAAAGAAACACCTTAGATCTGAGTGGTATAGTTGGTCTAGTTGTGTGATGTTTTGTTTTCCTTTTGTATCCATTTTATTGTAGTTGGTAAGTTCATGTATGTTTTTAGGGACCTGTGTGTGCATGACTGTTTTAATTTTAGTAATACTCCTAATGAAGTCGCGAAATATACAGTTTTAAACGACAAAAGAATATTATTAATACGTAAACCACTCTCTCGATACTTTTCACCTTTTAGTCATAATCATTATTCGGTCTAGAAAAATAAACAATATATATATATATATATATATATATATATATATATATATATATATATATATATATATATATATATTTGTTCTCCTTTTTAAACCTTACTATTTTTTATTAATGACGTGATTTTTATATTATTGGGTATTTAGGTTCGGTAATGAAACGACTATTTTTTTTCTGACGTTTCGCCCAATTTTTTGAGCATTTTCAAAGCCTTATACTTCACAGTTCTAAAAAACAAACATAATTGTCTAACACATTTTAAAATTTTCCCTATCACTATAAAAGTCACTTTTTAAAAACATATTTACAAAGGTGCGTATCCTGAAAATATATTTTATTTTAATTTGTACTTGTACGTTATTAGCACATTTTTCCAAAAAGCCAGAACATAGACGATGGACATGACAAAGTCCAGATGATATAACAAGAAACGAAATTGATTATGTGTTAACAAATGACAAGAATATTGTAACTGACACGACAGTCCTGAAGACGATAAGCATTGACAGTGACCATCGGATGCTCAGAGCAAAAAATAAGGATAAATCTGAAGCAGGAGGGACGTTTATAAAGATAAAGACACCAACATAAATAATAAAGCAAAACACAGATTAATATCGACAAGCACTGGAAAATCATATAAAACGCATACACTACAAAACAAAAATTGATGAACTAAACGCACAAATAACCAACAGCCTACTCATGACTACAAAACAAATAGCAACATCGAAAAAAGAAAAAACACAAAAATTAAGTAAAGAGACAGAAATCTCTTTAAACAGAGACAACTATTAAAAATGATCCTACAAATTGCAGATTAGAATTTGCCGAAGTAGACAATAATAATAAAGTAATAATAAAACTTATAAATAACCAAGAGACCGCGCAAATTAAAGAGATAAAGGAAGCTACAGAGAAATATTATTAGACACTATATGACAGGAAAATATCTCCACCGCCCGGGAAAGAAGAAGGAAATAAAGTGATAGCAAGAAATCTGGGATCTGAAGAAATTCCCGATGTAACAACAGATGAAATAATGAACGCCCTACAACATATGCACAACAACAAAGAACCAAGGGATAATGAAATAACTATAGAAATGATGAAGTATGAAGAGGCATCGATAATACAATCTGTTCAAGCTCTATTTAACAGGTGCCTCATAGAAAGTAAAATACCAACACCTTGAGTAAATGCCATTAGCCTGTTTCGGTACTATACATAATCTTAACTAAAATCATAACATATAGATTAACGAACAAATTACACAGTTATCAACCACGTGAACAAGCGGAATTTAGAAGGAGATACAGCACGTTGGACCATCTTCAAACAATTAGATTCCTAGCGGAAAAAGCAAATGAATATTAGGTCACCCTGTGGATAGCAATGGTTGACTACGAAAAAGCATTTGATGCGGTAGAAATATGTGTCCTCAAAGCTTTAAGTAACAGCAGAGTCGATGAAACAACTCTTCTTGAATACATGTATAAAAACGCTACATCACAAATAATTCTTGAAGAAGAAACAAATAAAATCAAAATTAAAAGAGGATTTAGATAAGGCGACCCGATATTCCCAAAACTGTTCACTTTAACTATAGAAGACATGTTCAAATCGTTAAAGTGGGACTATAAAAGAATATTAATGAACGATGAACGAATAAATCACTTAAAGTTTGCAGATGACATCACTCTGTTCACCAACACAAAAGAAGAATTACAAGAAATGCTGATGGAATTAAATAACAACTTCCGAGAAATAGGTCTAAAAATAAACTTCACCAAAACCAAATATTTGAACAACTACAGTGAAGATAATAGCCAGAAACTATTAATAGAAAGTGAAAGAATAGGAAAGGTACAAACATTCATATATTTAGGACAAAAAATCGAAATATCAAAAAATAACTTAAAAGCTGACTTGAATAGAAGAGTCTCGATAGCTTGGTCTGCGTTCGAAAGGATACAATCTACATTTAAATTGGACATCCCAAATACAATAAAAGCCAGAGCGTTCGATCATTATGTACTGCCGGTATGAACATATGGCTCTGAAACGTGGACTTTAAATAAAAATATAATAAATAAACTCCAGGTAACCCAAAGAGCAATTAAGAGGAGAATGCTAAATATTAGACTCAAAGATCATATTTCTAACATCGAGATTCGAAGAAGATCAAAAGTGTCAGATGTAATACAGCGAATATGTATATTAAGGTGGAATTGGGCAAGGCATATCGCAAGGCTGGATGATTTATACTATTACTATAGTAACATTTCTCAAAAAAAAAGAAATTAATTAACGTTCTTTTATACAATTTTATATTATCAATATTTCGAAAAACGGGGGGGCAATTTATTAAATAGATGAATGCCAATATAAGGGGGATTGTTTTCCGTTGTGGAGAAACTGTGGATTGGAATAGCATAGTTATCACCGTACCTTGTATTATGATCGTGATAATAATTGTTAGTAACTAAATTCTGGAGTTTCTGCTTCACAAATAACAAAATTTCATCCCTGAAAATACAAGGTACTGTGAGGATCCTGAAATCCCTAAAAATCCGCCCACAGGATGCACTTTTCTGAGCGTTTACTATCGCTCTCATAGTTCTCTTTTGTAGCCGAAAAAGTCTGTCTATAAGAAGAACCACCCCCCTCCCCCGCTGCTGCTGCTACTCGATACAGTGATCTTAGTTTCGAGCGGTAGCAGCAGCAGTGGGAGCACTTGAAAATGCCAAATGAGATTTTGGCGAAACGTCGTGCAAATTTATTGTTAGACGAACGGATTGAAACTCGGAATATTAATGTATTACATTCCATCATCCGTGAAAACCTCTACTGTAACATATATATATATATATATATATATATATATATATATATATATATATATATATATATATATATATATATATATTATATATATATATAGTCCAAAATATAAACAAAAAATTAGGTTTAAGTGATGTTCAAATTTTCAAAAAGAAATTTTTGTTTTTTTTCTGTTATTTTTTACAATTTCTTGCATATAGGTAAAGAATTTTTGCCCCCTTAGTAAGTCAAATAATATATATTAAAAGAGTGTTTTTAGTTAATTTCCACTGGTTTATTTAAATTACGATAACTCGTTTCGCTGTCGATGCAGCTTCTTCAGATCTACATTTTACACTGTCAAGTTAGGTGTAATGTTTACAATTTTATATAATTTCTTAATTATAATATTACAACTAATTAAATTATATTGATAGTATTGGAAAACCCACAAAGACTTGGAATTAGGAGAATAAATTCAGTAATGGTGAATTGTTTAAATCTACCTGATCGTTAAGTAAAGTACCGGTAGTCCCTAATCGATTTATTTGCATTGTCTCTAAAAGGTTTAGTTTTAAACCTTTCTGTTGGGTATGTAAAATTTTCAAATTCTTATTAAACATGTGATTTTCTGTTAAAAGGTGATTAGCATATGTTGAATTTGACTTTCTATGGAGTGTTATGTAACTGTGTGTATAAATTTCAGTCCAGTTTGTCTTATGTATGTTTTAGGACATGATCCACATGGTAATTATAAAGTAACTGAATAACCGTTGTTAATGGCTACTTGTTTTATGTAGTTTAATTCATTAGTAAAATTGTCCTCTAATGAATTACACTACATAAAATAAATAGCCGTTAACAACAGTTATTCAGTTACTTTAATCGATAGCATCGTTAGGAAAAAACTTAGAAACAATGCAATCTTAGAAATATACCCATGTTTTCAAGACAGAAAAACCACATTTAAATGCTTAACCTATTTCGGCAAACCAACAGAAAAACTGGGGAAATTTTTAAATCAAAAAAATATCAACATAGCTTACAAGACTAACAATACTATAGGGAAATATCTCAAAATCTACAACCCACAAATCAGTAAAGATAATAAATCAGGGGTTTATCAATTAACATATAGATCATGTCCTAAAACATACATAGGACAAACTGGACGTACATTTATACAAAGAATTACAGAACACGAAAAAAAAATTTCATCCATAGAAAGTCTAATTCAACATATGCAAATCATCTTTTAACAGAAAATCACAGGTTTATTAAGAATTTCAAAATTTTACATATCCAACAGAAACGTTTAAAACTAAACCTTTTAGAGACAATGCAAATAAATCGATTAAGGACTACAGGTACTTTACTTAACGGCCAGGTAGATTTAAACAATTCACCATTACTGAATTTATTCTTCTAATTCCATGTCTGTGTGGGTTTTCCAATACTATCAAAGTAATTTAATTAGTTGTAATATTATAATTAATAAATTATATAAAATTGTAAACATTAAGCCTAACTTGACAGTGTAAAATGTAGATCTGAAAAAGCTGTATCCATAGCGAAACGCGTCATCGCAATTATAAATAAACCAGTGGAAATTGACTAAAAACAGCCTTTTATTATATATTTGTAATGAATTTCGATCAAGTGGAAGCTACAACCATCCGAAAAAAGTCAAATAATGTTTGCTTCATTTTTCTAATTGTGTGAAGCGTTCTATGGAAACTAATGAGTATATGATCGTTATCAAATTTTCTACCTCTATTTGTGTATTTTATGTGTTGCAACATTGACAAGTTTACTAAATTTATATTCCACAGATTACAATTTAATAATACTTTCTAAAAAAGCTTGTTATTAAAACAAGACCATTGATTATACATATAACATAATACATTACCGGCGCACATCATAATTCTGTTACACTTTTCATTAAAATAATACCCTTTACAAAAGCTTTTAAGAGGATCATTTGTAATTTTCGCAAATTACAATAGAACTTCATTCCAGCAGTCTAGATTAATTTATCATAACAGCGCAAACTTACCTTACACTGCATCATTTAAATGGCTGTCTGCTGGTAAGTAATAACTGCCGAATACACAATGAAGATTACGAGGTAATCCTAGACAGTAGAGATTATAATTAAAGTATTGGTATGTTAAAAGTATACTGAAAAAAATCCATTTTAGAAATCGCGTACGACTTTGTGTACACTACAAATATTACAGAAGTACGCAGTACATAGTCTATAGGCCAGCGTTTCTCAACCTTTCAGTATTTGCGACCCAATTTTCAAACATAATTTTGATTGCGCCTCCCCCCCTCTCATACAATAACAATGCATGCAATAACAATGTATTTTCAGTATTTTGATGCTAAAGCTGCACTATGACCTTAATTACAAACCTTACAAACTACCAAGAATAAGTAAGTTTATGCATATGTGGCAACACATATCTGCTGCGTTGACAAAACTAGAATCGATGCATCTCTATTGCTCTCTGTCACGTCCACCATATCGGTAGCGGCTTCGCGAGAAGTTCCAAGTTGTCTCGAACATTCGGAAAGTCTGCCCAAAAGTGTATAAATGCTGCGTTCAATTACAGCCTGTCTCAGTCGGGTTGATCTTTCTACTGCTATCGGATTTATCGTGAATGTGTATGTTGTAATTTACGTGTTAATTGAAATTCAAGGTATTAAGTATTCACGGCAGTAAATTTATATAGAATCATGGATAAATTTTTAAGTGGGCGTAAGCGAGCATTAGACGATAGTGAAGCATCAACAAGTGCACAGACGAGCGTGGTTTCGAAAACAAAATCAAGAAAATATTCTCAAGATTACTTAAATTTAGGGTTTACCAGTACTGAAGTAAATGAAGAAGAAAGTCTCCTGTGTGTTATTTGCTCGAAAATCTTGGCAGCAGACAGCATGAAACCAAATAAACTTAAACGACATTTAGAAACGCTTCATAGTGAGTACCTTAACAAACCCAGAGAATCCTTCGAATTAAAATTAAAATCATATGTAAAGCAGAAATCATTTTTTAAAAAAACTTTGTTTGTGAATGAAAAAGCTCTACTTGCCTTTTACAAAGTTTCATATAAAATAGCCAGATGTAAAAAGCCTCACACCATTGGTGAAGAGCTTGTTTTGCCAGCAGCAATTGAGATTGTAGAAACTATATTTGGAGATAATTTTGCCAAACAGTTGCTATCCATAGCTATATCAAATGATACTGTTTTCCATCGAATTGGTGATATAGCTGAAGATGTACAGCATCAGCTTTTCGGAAAGTTGCGTGAAAAATTGTTTTCACTTCAGTTTGATGAGGCTCATTTCGTTGCCTATGTTCGATTTTGTGATGGTATGTCAGCAGTAGAAGAACTATTTTTTTGCAAACCAATAGAACTCAAAGCAACATCACTCGCATTATTTGATATCTTAAATGATTTGATAAACGAGGCAAATATGGAGTGGAAAAATTGCGTCGGAATATGTACCGATGGTGTCTGGAAGATTTCAAAGTGTACAAGCACTTGTGAAACAAAAAATCTCCACTCCACAAAGAAGCTCTGGCTTCCAAAAAATGAATCCTGCTCTGAATATTGTGCTCACTACAGTTGTAACCGTAGTAAATTATATTAAAATGAGACCTCTAAAATCTAGAATTTTTTCTGCACTTTGTAAAGACATGGGTGCCGAACATTCAGCGTTACTATGTTATTGCGAGGCAAGATGGTTATTACGTGGGAAATGTGCAACGTGTTGATGAATTAAGAAATAAAATCGCTATTTTTCTAGAAGAGGAAAACCGACCGGAAGCCGAGAAGTTTTGAGATAGTTTATTTGTGATGAAATTGAGCTACTTGGTCGATATATTCGAGAAACTAAATACCTTAAATCTTCAACTTCAAAGAACAAATACACATATATTCGATAAAAGTGATAAAATTAATGCTTTTTGTAGAAAATTGGAATTGTGCAGAAATATAAAGCAAAAAAACCTAGAAATGTTTGCAAATGTGGGTGAATGTATTAAAACATGCAAGGCTGAAGAACAACATGTTAAAGTTGTTTTCGTAACCAATCAAAATCATCTAGCCATGTTGACAAAGAATTTTAAAAGGCATTTTCTTACTGACGACAACTTGGTAGCAAGTTACGAATGGGTTAGGAATCTATTTCAAAAATACTCCCGAAGAAGAAATCTTCATAGACGTCACGGCAAGTGGCGAAATCAAAAGACAATTTAATAATAAATCACTCTTTGAATTTTGGGCAGGGGTAAATGTTGAGTTTTCTGCACTGAAAACAAGAGCATTTCGTATACTATTACCATTTTCAACATCATACCATTGCGAAACCGGATTTTCTGCGGTGGCTGCTTTGAAAACAAAATATAGATCTCAACTAAATATAGAAAAAAGAACTCAGAGTGTCTATTTCTAACATTAAATCATCCTTCGAAAATCTTCGCTTTGTAAAACAGGCCCAAGAGAGTCACTAATAATTATTAAACTTGTTTTTAATTTAGAATAGATATGTTAATTATTAGGTAAATACATTGTGCAGTACTAATACAATCCTATTTTTAGGTGTATTATATCAATGTAAATGTGTATTTTATTTTTTATTATCTCAGAATGTATTTTGTTTTGCTTTCCTTTCAATAAATTATATTAAATATTTTTAATAATAATTTCTTTTGGATACGCTCGCGGCCACCCAATAGTGTTATCATCGCCCCACAGGTTGAGAAATACTGCTATAGGCCGATCAGTGACAAAGAGGCGTATAAACCGCTCTAGATTTGGCACTAAAAATTTTCCAATTGGAAAGAACTTTCCCTAAGCTAGACGTTTATATTAGATCTGTTGGCCTATCTGACTGCGCTAAGC
>CM032455.1:127401311-127478811 GCA_019049505.1 Pachyrhynchus sulphureomaculatus | reverse complement strand
GCGGTCAAGCCAGCCAGAACTGGCGATAAACTGATCTATCTCTGGGAGTTGCCTACTAATAATTATTGCTTTCTGTTGAAAAATTGGACCTGACAGAGGCACACCTTTTGATCTCTGTTGGTTAAACCATATGAATAAAGCTTCGTTAGCCTTTTCATAGTCGCTGGTTTTCATTGATTTTCTCCCTAAGGACGAAGAGGCTTGATTTATACACCACTCTTCTATTTTTGTGCGGTTTCTTTTCCAATCTCCAACTGTTACCTCACCTACTCCATAATCTCGTGCAACAACTTTATTTGTCTCTCCTGCTTCAATTCTTCTGACGGCTTTTAATTTTTCTTCAATATGAACGACGATTCTTTTGCTCCATTATAATACGACAAACAAAAATTCAAACAAAGCAAAGTATTAATTACACTTAACTAAAATAACTCCAACCAAATAAATTATGTGAGTATACTCATACTTCTCCGTAGTAAACGCTATAACGCACTGCATTCACGCAAATTTACATGCCGAAAGAGTCCAAAAACATAAATAAGGAACCCTTCACATGGGCCTGGGGGATTCCCCGAAGGCCCCTACCATTTTAAATGGAAATATGTACATACATATTTTAGAAGCTCGCTTAATACGCAGCATAGACGGGCCTACCTCAGATAATCAGGTTCTTAGATTGGCTCAGTTAATCCGGAGCTCAGATAATCGCGACTCGGTTAATCGGGGTTCTACTGTATATATATAATACATACATTTCTCATTTTGTTTCTGGGAATTATAGGGTTATATTTTAATTAAACAACTTATTCCTCAGACGTTTCGCTCAGGCATGGCTGGCTTTTTCAATGATTTTTCTTTTTGTTTTATTTTGGTTGTAGGTGCATATACAACTAAACCAGGTTTCTTAACTAACCAATATCAATGCATTTAAAATTATTTTTCAACATAGGACACCACATCTGTATATAATGATTGAACTATTGTTAAGACCCATAAACACCTAGTTTAAAATTTATAATATATAAAATAAAATTATTATAATTATTACAGTTACATACCTCGATATGCACCTTTGACACAATATTAGAAACTATTTTTATTGTTTTGTTATCAATACCCGATGTTTTTATTTTTTAAATATAGTATGTTTAATTCGTTTTTGGGTCACAATTGTACTATGGTAATAATTTAATGACAGTAATAATTAATTAATTAATTAATTGGTTTTAAATTCGACCTAAGTTATTTACCTCTTGTTTGTCATTACATGCGTGTTTTTCTTTTTTAATGTGTATCATTTCTTTGATAAGAAGTTTGTGATAGTTCCTTTCCTGGGTAACTATTTTGGTGTTTCGGAAATCAAATTCGTGTTTTTCAGTACTTTCATGTTTATGTAGGGCAGGAGACGCGTTTTTTGTGTATTTGTGCCCATTTAGTCTATTGTCAAGGTATTGTGTTGTCATTCCTATATATTCTTTGGGACAATTAAGACATGGGATGGAATATACTACGTTTGATCTTTTGTTAGATGGTGTTTTAGCTTTTAGTGGTGTGAATAGCGATGAAAGACGGTCTTGAGCTTTGTGACAGACACAGATATCGTGTTTTTTCATTATCAAACAAATAATGGGTACCTATTTTAAAAAAATATGCTGATGACATTGTCACCTCAATACCAAATGATGGATTAGATGAGATCCTTAGAATTTTCAATGGTTTTCAATCCAAACTTCAATTCACGATCAAAGAGGAAGCAAACAATAGTGTTCTTTTCTTAGACACTTTATTAATTAGAAAACATGACAACTCTAGCATCGTAGATTGGTACACCAAAACAAACCTATTCAGGAAGATACATCAACTTCCATTCCATCCAAACCACGAAAATCAATATAAATACGATTTTGTGGTTGAAGTCCAGAATAGAGGGGATTTCTCATCCCTCTTTCAGACTTAAGAACTTAAATAAACTTGGAGATATTTTGCTTACTAATTCCTGATTCACAGAATTTGACAAGATTAAGTACTTCTAAAGCAAGGAGAAGCATAAATAAGATCTAGATGTTTGGGGTAAGATCGCTTTGAGTTTTATAGCCACTAAAATTTCAAATATAACTCTCAATGCAAAAATTTATACGTGTAAAGAATTTTAGAATAAATAACAGATTAAACAACTGATTAAGACCAGAATATATGGTCGAAACGTTTTGTCAAAAATATATACTACGATGTAAAGCGAATATTTTAATTTCATGAGCATTAAACCCAAGAAAATTATGAAAGCATATATATGTATATACATATATATATATATATATATATATATATATATATATATATATATATATATATATATATATATATATATATATATATATATAGATATATGTACAGGGTACCCCATATGTATCAAATAATGATTCCAGAGCTTTTATTAACCAGTGTATCAAATAACAATAGAATGTTTTGAACTGTCAGTTCGAAGAAATTACGCCATCTTGATTTTTTTTAGATGGAAGGCCCTGTATATTATATTATTTTTGAGTCCTACTAAAAATTCTAGATTTTATTTGTTTTTTTGTCTAAATTGAACTGTTTTGGAATTATTGATATTTGAAATTAAGATCAAATTAAAAAAAAAAAAAATTAAGCTGGCTTGTGTCAAACATTTACTGCCAGGTAACTTCTTAAGGCGTCAGAAAATGATTTATTGACGAAAAGGTTTATTGCTGCATTTTGTGAAATTGCAATTTGAGCGTAATATCATAATGGTACATTTAACAGAAACTGAAAGTATTACTTTGGTAATGATGGTTGCTTACGGAGACCGTAGGAGAACACAACAGGAGGTGTTTACCTCCTAATCCGTAGTTAGCAAAACATTAAAACGATTTAGACAATCAGGTCATTGTAAGGATCGTTCTAAATCTGTACCTCCAAAAGTTAAAACAAGCGATGATAAAAAGTTAGATGTTTTATTGGAAATTACAGAAAATCCTCATACAGCCAGTAGTCAGCTTTGCCTAGACCACAACATGAGTAAAGGTACCTTATGTCGTATACTGAATGAAGAAAAATTGCATCCATACAAACCCATTCTATTGCAAGAATTATCTGAAGATGACTACGATAGACGCGTTGAATTTTGCGAGATCATCATGATGCGAATCAATAATGATCCTAACCTAATTCATAATATTGTTGTTTCTGACGAAGCCACATTTTGTCTTACTGGAAGAGTTAACAAGCATAAATGCCGGTACTGGTCTACTGAGAATCGAATCCCCACTGGATAATCGACAGTCATTCTCAAAGACCACAAAAGATAAACGTGTGGGCAGGGATTTGTGGACGTCATATCATTGGTCCCGTTTTTATCGATGGAAATCTTATAGGACAGCGGTATTTGCCGTTACTCTAAGAGCAAGTTATTCCAACTTGTGCAGATCTTTTTCCCGATGAAAATAATTTGGACACCTCTAACAAGAATCTGTGGTATCAACAGCACGGAGCACCTCCTCAATCAATGCTCGTAGATATTTAGATGCGATTTTTTCTAATCGATAGATAGACAAAAGAGATGCTGTAGAATAGCCTGCAAGGAGTCCCGACCTGACGAAACCAAAATCAAGTTTCATTAAAAAGTCATATATAGAGTTAGTTTCCGATAAGCATTCGTTAAGTTTTTAAATGGAGAATAACTTTAAACCTAATATAGATTGAGTTTTTAATAAAAAGTAGGTAATGATTAAGTTTCTACAACTGAAAATTAAATTTATTAAGGTTTGCATTGAGAGATAATGATGTATAGGAGCCAAATTTGCTGCAAATAATCCACGGATTGTCATATCAGGAACACCTAGATCGTTAGCTTGCAACATCTGGCCAAAGACATGGGAGGGGCGTAATTGGCGGCTCCTCAAAGACATTAACAAACTGATCTATATTGTGGCGATAAAATATCACAGGAAGGACTTGAAAGAAAGCCCCCTTAAATGGACGATTCTTATGTAACTAAGAGAGGAAAGCACAATTAACCAAGAGGCTGCAGTGTGAGTTAAATAATGTTTCCATGGGGGGCGGCCATAGCGTAGTGGTTAAGGTGTCTGCTTCCTACGTCAGCAACCCGAGTTCGTATCTCGACTCGGGAAAATGATAAAAAAAGGAAATAAAATAAAATAAAATTTACAACGTGACAGTCGCCTCTCTCGGGAAGGCAATGACAAACCACCGGTAGTGCCTAGTAAAGCCCTCTCACTTTGGCCATTCGGAATCATCATTAAACTGTAGGTCCTCTTTATCTGTGGAAACATTTACAAAAGCACCAACCACAGGCAAAGGTGCCTGCTTCCGTATAGGATTTAAGAAGACACTTTAAGAAGAAGAATGTTTGCACTGAGAGATGCAAAGTTTGTTGCGGGTAATGAATTTCTATTTAGAAATATTTTAACCTCTCGAACATGATTATAGTAATTACTTTTTAATTTTTAACGATTGATAACATCGATAATATTGTAGAAAAAATGTCGGGCTATTTTTATAACTATGACTAATTTTGCGCTATCGGTAAACCAAATCTAAGTATAAATCTTAATTCGACAGTAAACAAATATCTATAGTTAGAAAAATATATTAAATCCATCTATCCTAGCAACAAACAAAATGTTGAGTCATAAGAAAACTTTAGAAACCGTAATAATGACGATGTACCTCAAAGAATGTTGTAAGAGCTGACAGACGCAGAGGATTTATCCTAATATAAACAGTAATTTGTTTAGGACTTAACCTGATTCTACACTACACAAATGTCTTCATTATAAAAAGGATTTTTATATTTAACAGATTGCATTTTTAAAGCTCTTAAACATTTGTCTAAACTTTGTAACCCCTGGTTAAAATCCTTGAAAATTATTTTATTCTTACCGAAGGTTCATCTGTACCATTTTGCCTTATTTTTGGATATGTCTATCCTTCTAAAGCTTACAATAATATATATTCGCTCGTCACCCGGTTACGTTGGCAGTGTGATATAGTGGGTGGCGCCTTGGGTATTTTATTATTTATTTAAAACGTACACCACGTCGACGGGGAAAGATGAATTTATTTTTGTTAATTCTTTGAGATTAAATACTTGTAGTTAGGACTTGAGCAATTATTTTGTTCATGTCAGTCGCAGGTAATAATCCAACTCTCCTATCATTATAACAATTATATTACTCTGAAATTTGAATATTGTAAGAAACACCTAGTAAACCCATAATAATTTATCATATATTTAAAATCGACAACAAATTCATCCACATTTTCTATATTTAAAATAAGGGTATTATTAATATTAATTAATTAATCTATTAATTAATTATACTTACCAATAGTGTTATATATTTTCACGCATGTCTTTTTGATAAAATACATCCAGTAATAAGGGCGTCAGATGTAAAGCTCAAGGCAAAACCAAGAAACTAAAGTATGAGATACGGAAAAAACAATATACTCTTTTAATAATATATAAAGTAAAAAACTTAGTTCATCATATATAAGCAATATTCCTTAAGTCAAAAAAAGAAATAGAAAATAATACATTTTTTTGTTGTATTATTTTGAGGCAGAGTAACATAAAGCATATATTAATATACTCAGTAATAAACTCCTGGACAAAATTAACGCAACAATCAGAAAATTAATTTATCTTTTTCTTATGTCAGTTTTAAAGTTTATCGAGTATTTGAATAGTAGGCTATGCATATTTTGTTTCGTTGTTCATGACAGAAATCAAAACAATTCGTTTAGATGTACAGTTTTAAAGAATTTTTTAGAAGATAAACAATTTTCTGTAATAATGCGATAGATTTTCTTTAAAAAGTAAGCTTATAAATTGTTCCCTTTTTCAAAGTAATACGTTTTTGTGGTAGACTGTTTATTTTTGACCCCGAAGAATTAGAAAAATGAATCGAACAAGGAATTTAACTGAACACGAGGTAGTGCAAGCCTCAGTTTTATTGGACGAGGAATATTGTCAGAGTTGTGTTGCCAATTTGTTAGGCAAACATCGTTCCACAATAAGTCGTATGGTAAGACGCTTGAATGAAGTAGGAACTTATTCTAGAAGGCTAGGACAAGGGCGAAACGATGCACTAGCGACCTAGATGAACGTTTTATAAGACAATATGTTTTAAGAAACAGGACTGTCACTAGTTCTATAATAAGAAAAGAACTCGAAGCTGTTCGCAATGTCACACTTCTAAAAGATTTAGAATACGGTTAAATAAAGCTGGATTAAACAGTAGGAGACCAGCCACTGCGCCCTTGCTTACTAGAGAGAACAGAGTTGCCAGGTTACGTTTTGCTCGAAATCACGAAAACTGGTCTATGGATGATTGGAAACAAGTTTTATTCACAGATGAAACTAGGGTTAGTCTAAAACATCCAGATGGTCGTGAGCGAGTATGGCGAAGGCCAGGAGAGAGGTTTGCTCCTTGCAATATCTCTGCAAGGATTCCATTTGGCGGTGGCTCTGTTATGTTCTGGGGTGGCATCTGCTTTGATGCTCGCACAGAGTTAGTTCCTGTCCGTACGAGATCCATGAATGCTGACAACTATCTTGAGAATATTGTAATAGAACATGTGATGCCTTTCGGTGATTTTGTAGGCCCCAATTTCCTGTTTATGCAAGACAACGCTCGACCTCACGTGGCTAGGGAGCTACTCGATTATCTTAATCAAGTTGATATACCGATTATGCAATGGCCACCAAAAAGCCTGGAACTTGAAAATGCAGTTATCAGAGAATGGGAGCAAATTCCTCAAGATTTTAACCAAAATTTAATTAGAAGCATGCCTAGGCGCATAAACGCTGTCATCCGAAGTAGAGGAGGCACCACAAGCTACTAGTGTCCCAGTTACACCATTAATTTTGCTACTAGTGTCCCAGTTTATTTTTTTCATTATTACATAATTTCAAAGATTTTGTTATTAGGTCTTAAGAATGATTTTAATTCGAATCTTATAGAGAAATGTAGTAGCTAATTCACTTTTAAAGTATCCGAATAAGTTTTTTCTAACTTTTAGTGTAACCAATGTTCATAAAAAATTATTAAAATTAATTCGTTATAGAAATTTGTATGATATAATATATTGTTGCGTTAATTTTATCCAGGCGTGTATAACAGTCAACTAATACTATATTTTGCAGGTTATTGAACTTGCTCTACAGAAAATATTTTTAGAAAAAACAGAAAACATAATAAAATATTTCATGTTGTTGGATTTGACTATGCTCACTGTGGTAGTAAGGATTATTTCGCGGAAATAGCGTCATAATTTAATATTATAAAATATATAGCATCTATATTCACTAGATATAAACAACTTTATGAACCATAGTTTTTACAGTTGCTTGCTAAATCCCTTTAAATATAGAATAAAATAGAATGCACCACATATGCATATTATAAATTTTATCCACCCATAACATTCCTTATGGTCATAGTGTAAATATCATGATTATCAAATTTCAGAAGTTATTCTAAAATAGCCACTATAATATCGTTACGCTCTAATAGTTCCCATTTTCCGCATTTATCTAAAGAGAATGCTGCCATAACAGTAAAAAGGCGACACATAAAGCTAGAAACATTATGCCTGATCTGACCGTTACACTACAACATAAAGCTTACTTGGCGAAGCTTTCGTTTATAAATAAGTATAGCGCAGATCTTAAAATTTTTATTTTTATTGGACACTTCATAACTAGCCAGCGGCGCAGCGAAATTGTTATACCTACAAGTTGAGCACTAAATGTGAAAATAAAGAGAAGGAAAGATAAAAGCTTAAGATACAGTAACAGTTTTCTTAGCTTTTGGGCTTATTAGCTTGATATTTATAAAACAATATTTAGAAAATGAAAATTATGGCATCCTTACTACGTGTAGCATATAGCAAAGAAAAATTATTAAACTTCCAAAAAACTTGGCCACGTTTACTTTGCAAATATATGTTGTTTATAAGTGCTAAGTTTAGCTTCTTCACACCTAAGATTAACTTAGTCCAATGTTACTACTGGATACTCTAAAGAATGAAATGATACCTAAGGGTGAGGTATTAATCATGGAAAAATTACCATAGGTAAGGTTTCAACGAAGACTAAATTTTGTTCGAAATATGAAGAAAACGACTGTTAATTGGTTAATATGAATTTCTAAGTATTTCTTAGCCTTAAGTGATCGGCTATTTTGTTCTTTTTTAAACTGTATTTTTTATGAAAAATGTACTAATTATTTATGGATAACATGCCTATGTAAATTTAAAGGATTCTTTCCACATAAACACCTCTTATATAAAGCTCAGAAAATAAACATCGTAGATTCTCTAGTTTTTAACCATTTCAATTTATTTGATGCTGTTTACTGTCCCTGTATTGATAAAGAAGATAAATATAGAATTAAATTTGCCCAAAGGTACTGTTTAAGATCCTATTTCTTACAAGTTAAATGAAACAGCATGACTCTCTCTGAAAAATCGTAGAAAACTTCATTCGGCCACCTTATTTCATTCAATCATACTCTTTAATGGTCCCTCGTACTTAACAGCTAAAAGTCGATTTAGAACTGACGATCATACACGTAATTTAATGGTCTTCAGGAGCTAGCATGTTTCTTGTAAATGGTGGTCTAAGAAAATAATTTACACAAGTACCGTCCTAAACTGCTAATTCCTTAAGAAATATATCTAACTCAAGCAAATCCATGTTTAATACTGAAATTGAACTACTTTTATTTTCGGTATTCATTGCCCGTTTTTGTCAATAAGCTTTAAAAGCGACACATATGGAGCATCACTTGAACCAAATATTAAAGACCGTTTTGAAGCTTCATCTGTCATATAAACACACCTTAAATTTCAAGTCCCTCTGTCAAGTCATTCATTGCTGGTTAAAGTACAGATATTTGAGTATTTTTTAAAAATGAAAAAAATCGAATATGGTGCAGTGATAAAATTCTTTACTTTGGAAGGCAACTGAAATCCATACAAAGTTAGTAAAGGTGTTAAAGAAGTCTGCTCCTTCATTTCCAACTCTTCACAGATGGATTTTAGAGTTTAAACGTGGTCGTACAAGCGTCAATGATGATCCACGTTCAGGACGTCAAAAACTGCAACAACTGAAGAAACTATTGTGCAAATCCAACATATGGTAAAGAAAGGCCGTTGATAAACCGTGAACGATTTAGCCAAGGCTATAGGCATCTTACACGGATTAGTACATGAGATCTTAACTAATGTTTTTAGTATGAGAAAGCTATTCACAATATGGATACCGCATTTACTAATATCGGAACAAAAACGTACTCTAGAGAAACTTTCTAAATAACTTTTGGCTCGTTTCATAAAGAATAAAACTCGTCCATCGATTTGTAACTATGAATAAGACTTGGGTTTACCGGTATGATCATGAACTGCAACAATAAGCTGCACAACTGAGCCCAGTTGTACAGCTCCAAAGCAGCCAAAGTGGTTAGAGTCGTCAAAAAAAATTATGGCATCAATTTCCTGAGATTTAAAAGGAATTTTGTTATATGTTTACCTTCAAACCGGTAAAACAATCACAGGGGAGTATTATTGCAACATTTTGGACCAACTGGATGAGAAAATTCATGCGAAAATGCCCGGTTTGCAGAGGTGCTTTAGCAACGGCAAAACTAGTCGGATTAAAGCACCAATTGTTGGAACATCTACCCTATTTGCCAGATCTGGCTCCGTTTGACTTCCATCTGTTCCCAAACCTCAAAAAATTTCTACGTGGTAAGCGTTTTTCAATAAATGATGAGGTGATAGCGTCCGTATTCTGAAAGCCTCCCCGAAAACCACTTCAGAGATGAATTGGAAAACTGCTGGAAAAAATATATTGAGTTTAAGGGAGATTATACTGAAGAATAAATATATTTCGCCTCATTAATTCACCTCGTTTCATTTCCGCTTTCAAAACTTATTGACTGACCTTATTATACTTGCTTGTAATTAAGGGTATCGTGGATATATCTCCCCTCCATCTCACAGCACTGTTTTTTTATCAGAGGTTCTTTTCTTTTAATATACATAAACAACAATATTCCTGAAAGTTTTAAATCCTTATTAGTTACAGCATTTAAATATCGATTTAAAACATTCTTGCTGAGTTATGAGGAACATACAATGACCTTAAACTCATTAAATTTAATGAGGAAAAATAAATATCTCTATTTTTATTTTTGCTCAAATCAAGAAATATGACAACTTTTCTTATTCATTTTTTCTCTGAAATGTTACCTTTTCAACACGGGTCAGTGTGACCAAATTTCACTAATATTATCAGAGATAGGTGACTTAACCTTCCGTGTACTGTAATCGCAATTATTTTAAAACTATAAAAGCGCGGGAGTTCGTCTTCTCAGTAGCTGAAGATGCGACGTTGCCGCTCCGCTTAGCGCTGTCAAGTCAGTTCTGCGGGTACCGCTAAGCAAGTTACACGTACGCTAAGCACGTTTGGGTGCACACACACCCTACCTTGTATGGCGCGTAGATAAAAAGGTACGTTTTATAATTGTTTTGTTTATGTTTATTTATGTATTGTGATTATATATTTATATTTAAAAATTCTTTACAGACATATTCCTATGGAACCATGTCACAATTAAATATTATATGAGCACTTTTAGACGAAGAAGACTATTTCGACTCAGTAGAACGCGAATCTAACATAGAGTGACACAAATAGCGTATTTGATGCAGAGTTACAGTCTTCATCGTTGTCTAATTCCTCTGAATCGGAAAGTGATGATGACACACCCCTTTCGGAGCTACGCCAATCTAGAATAACACACTATACAGGCAAAGATGGGGTAACAAAATGGCAAAAATGACCGTGAAGGAGTAATATTCCCTGCAGAGCTGAAAATATTATTTTTCATTTAGGTGGTGTGAAAATGGTTGCGAGAGATAAGACGTCACTTCTTCAGTGTTTTGAACTTTTTATTTCTGACGATATGATTAACGAGATTGTGAATTGCACTAACGAGAAAATACTATTGCAACCAACCAGTGATCCTCAAAAATCACAAACTACGAAGGAGGAAATGAAAGCACGTTTTGGTTTACTTTTTTTATCGGGTTTAACGCGTTCTGGTCGTCAAAGTACAATCGATTTATAGACCATCACCATCAAAACTGGCTAAATATGGTATAAAAATATATGCTTTGGTTGACAATAAGACCTATTTTACTCTAAATATGGAAATACATTGCGGAAAACAGCCCGAAAATAGTCCCTTCACTGTAAGTAATAAACCCTTCGATGTAGTCGATCGATTAGTTCAATGTGTATCACAATCTTCTCAGAATGTTACTATGGACAATTTTTTTACCCGTTACGAAAGTACTGAAAATTTACTAAAGAACCATAAGCTGACGATGGTTGGAACTTTACGCGTCAATAGAACTTGTATTCCGTTAGTTTTCAAGAAAAATCGTGAAGCAAATACATCGCTCTTTGGGTTTCAAAAGGATATTACTATATTGTCCTACGTACCCAAAACCGTGTAAAATGGTATATATGATGTCTTCAATGCATCATGACAAAGAAATTGATCCTTCGTCCGGAAGTCAACAAAAACATGTTGTGATAACATTTTACAATCAGACCAAAAGTGGTGTCGATGTGGTTGACAAGTTATCAAGAACCTACGATGTGTCTCGAAATTCTAAACGTTGGCCACTAACTATATTTTTTGCGTTACTAAGCCATGCAGGAATAAATGGTATGATTATACATATGTTCAATAATGGTATTGAGAGAATAAAACAAATTTGAGAGGAAAATTTATTCGTGAATTGGGCATTTCTTTAGTGAAAGACCATTTGAACAAAAGAAGACAGAACCAAAAGCTTCCAAGAGACCTGCGCAGCAGAATAGAGAGATATTTTGATAATATGCCTGAAAATTTTACAGAACCTCCTGCGAAAAGGCCTAATAAGATGCAGAGATGCACAAGTTGTCCCAGGAAAAAAGACAGAAAAACTAAATACACGTGTAAAAAATGTGACACGCCGATATGTATGGAGCACGCTGATTTTTTCTGTCAAGACTGCGGAAAATTTAATGTCGATGATCTCAATTAAAAATCGTTTTTATAGTTATTTCTTGTTTAGTTCTCTAAGTAGATATATTCTATTTTTCTAAAGTTAAACAATTGTGATAATTACATGTGCCATTTAAAAGTATTACTTAGGAAAAAAAAGTTTTAAGTTCCTAGGTCACCAAAAGTTGTCTTTTTAGTGTTCCGTACGGAACACTTATAAGATCACTTCGGTGTCTGTCCGTCTGTTACACCCGATTTTCTCCGAAACTATTTGTCATAGAAAGTTGAAATTTGGTAGTAATATAGGAATTGATGGCCTCATCAGAGCCATGTAGTTTTGAAAGTTAAATTTTGACTTAAGGGGTTACTACTCAGTATATATCACCACTACACCAAACACTTTATTTTTGCGCTCGACGCGCGTTTCGCTAACCATGTTAGCTTCATCAGGAGCGATGATTGACTAAAGCTAAACTACCAGATCTACCCTATTTATACTTAGCCTAACCCTTGAATTACTCAAGCGGAACTAATGACATAGGCAAGGCTATCAGTTCCGGTCAAGTAACCAGTAGAGGGGACTATAAGGAATAGGCCCTCTGTCTTTGTTTAAACTACTTTTACATTTTATGATTTCCATACTTTCGTATGCGTTTAACAATCTCCTATCAGATACATTTTTTATTTATCTTAGATTATCTAATGTTACAGTATGATCAGCTTCAAGAGCATGTTCGGCAATGCTAGACTTTTCTGTTCTGTTGTATTTTAAGTACGCTAAGTGTTCTTTAAATCGTGTTCTAATTGACCTTTTAGTTTGCCCAACATACTTTTTGTCACAATCATTACAACTAATTTCATAAATTCCACTTTTTCTCACAATTAGGAATCTTATCTTTGGGATTTCCTAAGATATTCCTCAGATTGTCTGATGACTTATAGACTAAGGTGAGGCCTACCTTATTAAATACCTTATTGAGTCCCTTGCTATATTTCGGATTATATGGTATGGAGACATACTTGGTGTTATTTTCTTCGCGTGTAAAAAAGGTGGAATTCTGAACATTAAACCTAAACTTATGCCTATTGATTAGCTTATTTACTAAATCATCGTCATAACCATTAACTCTAGTTATATTTCTAATACGATTCCTTTCTTTATTAAAGTTTACTCTATTCAGAGGGAAAGTGACCAAACGATGAACTAAAAAATGTAATGAGGCTAATTTATGTTGTTTGCAATGAAATGAATCATTAGGAATATATCTATCTGTTACTGTGTCCTTCCTATAGATATCAAATTCTAATCTATTATCATTTTTAATAATTAAAATATCTAGAAAAGGCAATTGTCCTTTGTTCTCAACTTCGTAAGTGAATTTAATGGAATCATACCGGCTATTTAATTTGGAAACAAAATCATCAATATTTGCTTTCTTTGTATCAAAAATCGCGAAAATATCATCCACATACCTATACCATACCCTTGGGAAATATTCGAATCCTTGACTGGCTTCGATTTCAAACTTACTCATGAATAAATTGGCTATGAAAGGTGACAAGCAATTACCCATAGCTGTTCCTTCTTTCTGAACATAAAATTGATTGTTATATTGGAAATAATTTTGTTCCATACAGAGTTTAGATAATATTACGTATTCACGAATAATTTCGTCTTCAAAGTCATTCGTTCTAAGTAATTCTTCGAGATATTGTAAAGTTTGTGGAATTGGCACACTTGGGAACAAAGAACTAACGTCAAAAGAAATTAAGACTTCACCTTCATTAGGAACTAGATTTTTTGTTTTATTAATGAATTCTAACGAATTCTTCACTGCGAAAGTATTTAATGGTAACTTCTCAAGTTCTTTTGATAACCATTTGGATATTAAATATGTGGGTGATCCGACCAATGAAACAATGGGTCGCATTGCTTTTCCAGGTTTGTGAATTTTGGGTAAGCAATACAATTTTGGTATGGTCGGATTACTCACATTTAATTTAAATTTTAGCGAATCGGAGACAAGGTTCTTACATTTTTCAAAGAATTTTTAACCTCTGATATCATTCTCGGTAATGGATTTCTTATTACTTTTTCATAAGGGCCAGATATCAGAGGTTAAAAATTCTTTGAAAAAATGTAAGAACCTTGTCTCCGATTCGCTAAAATTTAAATTAAATGTGAGTAATCCGACCATACCAAAATTGTATTGCTTACCCAAAATTCACAAACCTGGAAAAGCAATGCGACCCATTGTTTCATCGGTCGGATCACCCACATATTTAATATCCAAATGGTTATCAAAAGAACTTGAGAAGTTACCATTAAATACTTTCGCAGTGAAGAATTCGTTAGAATTCATTAATAAAACAAAAAATCTAGTTCTTAATGAAGGTGAAGTCTTAATTTCTTTTGATGTTAGTTCTTTGTTCCCAAGTGTGCCAATTCCACAAACTTTACAATATCTCGAAGAATTACTTAGAACGAATGACTTTGAAGACGAAATTATTCGTGAATACTTAATATTATCTAAACTCTGTATGGAACAAAATTATTTCCAATATAACAATCAATTTTATGTTCAGAAAGAAGGAACAGCTATGGGTAATTGCTTGTCACCTTTCATAGCCAATTTATTCATGAGTAAGTTTGAAATCGAAGCCAGTCAAGGATTCGAGTATTTCCCAAGGGTATGGTATAGGTATGTGGATGATATTTTCGCGATTTTTGATACAAAGAAAGCAAATATTGATGATTTTGTTTCCAAATTAAATAGGCGGTATGATTCCATTAAATTCACTTACGAAGTTGAGAACAAAGGACAATTGCCTTTTCTAGATATTTTAATTATTAAAAATGATAATAGATTAGAATTTGATATCTATAGGAAGGACACAGTAACAGATAGATATATTCCTAATGATTCATTTCATTGCAAACAACATAAATTAGCCTCATTACATTTTTTTAGTTCATCGTTTGGTCACTTTCCCTCTGAATAGAGTAAACTTTAATAAAGAAAGGAATCGTATTAGAAATATAACTAGAGTTAATGGTTATGACGATGACTTAGTAAATAAGCTAATCAATAGGCATAAGTTTAGGTTTAATATTCAGAATTCCACCTTTTTTACACGCGAAGAAAATAACACCAAGTATGTCTCCATACCATATAATCCGAAATATAGCAAGGGACTCAATAAGGTATTTAATAAGGTAGGCCTCACCTTAGTCTATAAGTCATCAGACAATCTGAGGAATATCTTAGGAAATCCCAAAGATAAGATTCCTAATTGTGAGAAAAGTGGAATTTATGAAATTAGTTGTAATGATTGTGACAAAAAGTATGTTGGGCAAACTAAAAGGTCAATTAGAACACGATTTAAAAAACATTTAGCACACTTAAAATACAACAGAACAGAAAAGTCTAGCATTGCCGAACATGCTCTTGAAGCTGATCATACTGTAACATTAGATAATCTAAGATTAATAAAAAATGTATCTGATAGGAGATTGTTAAACGCATACGAAAGTATGGAAATCATAAAATGTAAAAGTAGTTTAAACAAAGACAGAGGGCCTATTCCTTATAGTCCCCTCTACTGGTTACTTGACCGGAAACTGATAGCCTTGCCTATGTCATTAGTTCCGCTTGAGTAATTCAAGGGTTAGGCTAAGTATAAATAGGGTAGATTTGGTAGTTTAGCTTTAGTCAATCATCGCTCCTGATGAAGCTAACATGGTTAGCGAAACGCGCGTCGAGTGCAAAAATAAAGTGTTTGGTGTAGTGATGATATATACTGAGTAGTATCATTGTGCCAAAGATTCCACATTCCCAACTTAGTTAAGGGGTTAGTTTCGGGGGGTGAAATCGAAAGTGAAAAAAAAAAAAAATTTACTAGGTAATCTAGTGTGGTGTCAAATGAAAGCTTGTGAAAAACACGAGTAAAAAAATATATATATAATGTAATACTTGCGCGCACTTTTCTTTGTATTATTTTTAAAAAATCGCGAAAAATCGCTGCCCACCCGCCTTATCTCGGAAAGTACTTATCAAAAAATTTTGAAAAAATTCTGGAATATTCTCTACGGGGTGTAGATTGAACGAAAATTATCACGAGTGCATTACCTGTAATAATTTATCTGGTATATAAAAAAAAAACAGAAATTTCAAGGTCAACAATTTTCAGTAAAGATTGGAAATAAACTTTGTTGAAAACTTATTTGGGGTGTTTTTTGTGAAGTCACTGATCATTTTATATCACCGTAACATAAATTTTGACTTAAGGGATTCGTTTTGAGGGGGTGAAATCGGAAGTGAAAAAAGAATTTTTTTACTAGGTCATCGAGTGTGGTGTCAAATGAAAGCTTGTGAAAACACGAGTAAAAAAAATATATATAATGTAATACTTGCGCACACTTTTCTTCGTATTACTTTTAAAAAATCGTGAAAAATCGCTGTCCCCTACCTTATCTCGAAAAGTACTTATCAAAAAAATTTGAAAAAATCCTGGAATATAGATTGAACGAAAATTATCATTACCTTTAATAATTTATCTGGTATAGAAAAAAACCAAAATTTCAAGGTCAGCAGTTTTCAGTAAAGATTGGAAACAAACTTTGTTGAAAACTCATTTGAGGTGTGTTTTGTGCAGTCACTGATCATTTTATACCACCCTAACAAAAATTTTTATTTTAAAAACAATCAACGTACGGAATACTAATTGTGCAAGTTCAACTTGCACTTGACCGGTTTATTTTTTTCATTTTATTAATAAAAAGTGATAAAAATATTTTAATACTCCAGAGTTTTACTTAAACCTACTTATTATAATTTATAAATTATATTTCATTAAAAAAATCACAAATAATGTAGTTATACTAGTTTCATGACATTTTATATATTGGTGGTATGCCACACCCCACCTAATACGGGACGGGATTTCTAATCATCTGGTACAGGGAAGGTTAAAAACCATTTAGCAATCAAAAGGCCCAACAGTTTTTCGATTACCTATTATATCCTATATATATATATATATATATATATATATATATATATATATATATATATATATATATATATATATATATATATATATATATATATATGGCAAATGCCATACTTTGCTTAATTTAACAGAAAACAATTTTATATAAGTGATTCTACTTAGTAATCAACATCATAATAAGCTAAAGAAATAAAAAGAAAATTGTTTACCTGCTCATTTCTCGCTAGCATAGACTGAATCTTAAACAGTTACAGAGGTCAACAAACTTGGAATATTAATAACAATTCCACTTCCTGAATACTGAAGCAGTTCTAAAACGTGATTTGTCTAGAGAACGGACACGGGATTCTTTCGTTTCAAGATTCTCTACTGTTCGTTTTATGATTTCATGGAAAATAAAAATCAGATTAGATTTGCAAGATGATCAGTTATTTAGCAGACTATTTTAAAATGGAATTAATTGAAATTATTTGTTGTCATTTGCTTAACACAAATTTTAAGCACAGTGTGTTGATCATTAGCATTTAGCAGATCGATTTATATTCGAGTACGGCGACGGTTATTTTTTAAAAGTTAGAATTTTTTTAATGATTGATTTTAAAATGGCCCATTTGGTGAGCCTTCACGCCCTGCGACTACTCAAAACCGTGCACCAAGGGTCTAAGTGCTGCAGATCAAGGATTACTAAATTTTGGTATAACGAACACATTTTAAGGCTATATTGATTATGGGACTATCCTAATTGGTACAAAAAATTTCGTCCTTTTGAGGACATCTTGATGCTTCCGTGCTCAAATGACCACGTCCAGCATCGCTGCAGCACATAGCAACTACTGCGATTCACCATTACTGTGTGGGCACTCCCTCCCATCCCCCTTCATCCGCAGTTGACCGAAATATGTGACAAATTGTGACTATACCAAAGAAGTTAGCAGGAAAATGTTTAACTTAAGTAATACTAACAGCAGATACCACATCAACTTTTATTTAATCTGAGGGGTAGTTAAAATGTATACAAAAATTTAATTTAGCTTGATTTTATTTATTAAGTCTCTTAAGTTCGCTATAAACTCCTCGCATTAAAAAAAAAAATTAACCCAAGTCGTTTAGTTACATTTACCGGAAGAAATATGAAAATTGTTGTTATAAAACCGACAAGTACCAACAATCAAGATAAAGAAGACAGGAACGATGATTTTAAAGAAGGTGCAAGGGACATTACTCTCTCAACTCCTCAATCCATAGAGCAAAAAGTAGAGAAACCACTTGTAGAAGATAACTCTACTCTCCCAGCCCCTCAATTCAAAGAAGAGGCTGATCTTTGGGATGGTGTGAAACTACTAAAAGACGAGAGTAATGGCGATAAATTAAATGAAGAAGATAACGGGAATAACGGTTAGACTACCCAGCCACCAGTACCAGATAACTATGTAAGAATATACAAATGCCAACTCCACGAAATGTGGGATGATAATGATGATGTTATCTGCTGGATGGCACCAGAAGAAATAATACCATCAACTCGGTAAAGTGCTCCGCCATCAACTCAATATTAAGAGTTGAAGACATTTTTAGATTGGTATTAATATTAGCGAAAGCAAACATTGATAATGTAACATATAGTTAAGGTAATTGATATTTATAGCTAGTTTTTATAATTTCCTTGGTATTATCTTATAAAAAGTATTTATAAAATTTTACTGACTTTCTTGCTACATTTTAATTTAGAATATAAGGCACCTAAAAATTTTATGAGCTCCTTATAAACCTCACTAACTAATCATTTTTTAAATAAATATTATTAACAATTTTTAGTTAGTTTAATTAATCTAGGATCCTTAGTTATATCAAAAACAGGAATAAAATATTAGAATTTAATTGTTAATAAAAAATTAATTTGTTGACCATTTTAAGGTCCAAAGTAAATATGGCTATGTATATACGGCCCCAAAATCTTATAAGAAAAAGCATTGACCTAAATTCTGCATTTTTGGTGCCATTTTTCTGCTCGTGAGCGAAAATTTGTCTTGTTACAAAAATAATACTTTTAATTAATTAATAGTATAGATAAAAAGAAAAGTTTAATAATATAATATCTAAAGCCATTTTCCTGACTTATTTTTTCTGGTTCTGTCTATATAGGGAATATTTATAAATACAGATTTCACTAAATATATTTTTATTTAAATAGCCCAGTCGCCAGGGGTTTTGAGCTCTCATTAAATGTTAACAGGCTGCATTTTGACACCCAGGTAGTTTTTTTTGGACAGAGAATAAGATAAAAAAAAATTTGCTAAAGTTTGATGTACGCTAAGCCCACAAAATCCAAAATAAAATCAAAAATTCGCTTTTTCGGTAATATCTCCAAAAAAAATGTTTCCACATTTTTTTATTAGTGTGAGAATTTATTAAAAATTCGGATAGGTGATTCAAAAGTGTAGCGCGCCAAACAGGTTAATTTGAAAGTCTTCACGCACCACTCGAAAGTTATTCGATATTACTTGTTTTCAGACCGTAAAAAAACATTAAAATATAACCTTTTAAAGAGGAAGCTTTCAGCTCTCCGATGATACTAATAGTTTTTATTTTTATTGCTTCATAATTTTTAAAACTTAAAACGAAATTTTTGTTTGCATAATCTTAACCGGCATAGAGTAAATTAGAAATATTTTTTATTAAAAATTATTATTGAAAAAAAAACTCTTGTGCATATATCATTATTATACTTTAAGTATCAATATAAGAATAATTAAAAATGCCTACTTGTCTGTGTTATTTAAAAATTTAGTTTTAAAATATGAAAATTTGTCTGCTGTAGTGAGCCACCGGCAATTTTACGTTCAAAGCAGTACGAAATGGTTAAAAAAAGTCAGACTATTTTGTTTTAGTTACAATTAATAGTATATTTCATTATAGAGAATGATTAAAAATTTAAAAAACTTTTTCTTTTATGCAATTCTTCTCTTAAAAAGTGCTCGTGATAAACGTATTTTTTGCTTATTATTAATTATACAACTTATAATAAAAAAATATTTAAAGATGGGAAATGAAAGATAAAGTGTATATATATATATATATATATATATATATATATATATATATATATATATATATATATATATATAAGATAAGTATAAATTATTTATATTTCATTTAAATATCCAGGTACAATTTTTGAAAACACAATAATTCTAAATTACTTGGAGAAATTAAATGAATTACGTACTCTCTGGCCGTCATATTGGATCTGTCATTTTTAATGTTTTAAATCTGTCATCGAATTCTTAATCAGCATCCCGAGAAACCCCTTAATAGCCAATTTCAAAATATTTAACGGTATACAGAAACGTTAACTTAATCATAAATGAGGTTGGAAGCATGATTTCCACACAACTGAAGGGGTTAAACCAGCTATTTTATTTTAAATATTTTTTTTTTAATTACGGTAAAACTAAAAAAAATAATCTATATACTATTTCTTGTAAAATTTCCCGTTCTTGCACGTAGAGTTATTAGTTTTTCGATATCTTTTTTATTCTTAGAGATATTTGCGGAAAACCGAATTTCCCATTTTATTTTCGATTTTATAGACTTTTTCTTATCGTATTCTACGTCCAAAAAACTACATGTATGCCAAAATGCAGCCTGCCAATATTTAATGAGAGACTGGGTTAAAAGTAGTTTCGGTTAATGTATATGATAATTTAATATTTTTTAATGCACAGTCCCATTTTATAAAAATATCATTCTGTAAGCTTCTTAAATATACTGAATTTGGGTTCCAATTTAATTGGAATATTCTTAAAGTATTGCTCATCCAAGAATTTGTTTTAAATTAATTTTTTCGTTTCCTTTAACATAAATTCGGTAAGGAGATCAGTAATCTCAACCGTGGTAAAGTTCTGATCAAATGACCAATTTTTGGTTTCCCGCAGCTAGCTGAAAATATGCCACAGTTCAGCCGATACCTAAAAAAGGCAAGAAGACCTTGCCAAATAACTACCGACCAGTCGCACTGCTTTCAATAATATCGATAGTCATGGAAAAGGTTATCAATCACCATTTTCTAAAATATCTTGAACGATTCAACATTATTAGTGATCACAAATATGACTTTCGTAAACATAGATCAACCGGATATCTTCTGACTCATGTAACACATATTTGGAACAACGCAATTGAATACTTTGGAAAATCTCGAGCGGTTGTTCTTGACATATCCAAGGCATTCGATCGTGTTTGGTACTATAACTTGTTGGCTAAGCTACGCTCTTATAGTATGTCTGAAAAGTTCTGTTTGTGGCTCTCATGTTTCCTCAGAGAGCGTTCTTTACGAGTGGCGGTCGACGGATTTCTTTCTAACACCTTCACTATCAACGCCAGTGTGCCCCAAGGCTCCATACTGTCTCCTACTCTCTTTCTCATTTAGATTAACGATCTGCTGAAAAAGACCGGGAATCCAGCCTACAGCTTTGCAGATGACAGTACGCTTATCTCTTCATTCACTTTGAAAGCTCAGACATGGGCTGCTCAGGCGAATATCCGCAGATAGCAGGAGATCGTTCAATTTAACGAAGACCTGGAAGAAATTCTATCTTGGTGTGACAGTAACCAACTGGAATTTAACGCTACAAAAATCCAGGGGGCAGTTTTTTCTAAAAAAGTTAACGTTGCTGAACCCGACATAGTTATGACGGGGCACTCCATTCCCCGAGCATCGTCACTCAATTTGTTGGGCGTTAATTTGGGAGCTAATATGTCCTGGCATGAACATGTTGCAGGCAAAGCAAGGAGAGCTTCTCAAAAGTTGGGAATATTATTTCGAGCCAGAAAGCTTTATACTCCAGAACAACTTTTCTCTACAAAGCTCAAATTTGATCAACTATGGAATACTGCTCCAATGTTTGGGGCTCCGCTCCCGAACATTCACTGCATTTGTTGGATTCTGTCCAGAGAAGAGCTGTTCGTTTGATTGGAGACCCGGAACTGACCGGCGGCCTTGATTCGCTGGAATATCGAAGAACGGTTGGCAACTTGAGTCTGTTCTACAAGTATTTTCATGGGAAGTGTTCGAAGGATGTAGCCCGCTTAATTCTTCCCAGAGCGGTGTATGTTACACGTCGCGCTAATACTTCTTATATGGAGAACATCCTCCCTTTGGTACAATTGACAGCAATTCAAGAACAACGTGAATTGCTTTTTCCGCACACCTGCCGCTCCTGAAGCGCTTTAGGGACTTCCCTGCAGCACATGTGCTAGACCCATAAAAAAAAAATAGCATGGTTTTTGTAAATGTTAGGCTAAGAAAATAATTTACACGAATACTGTCCTAAACCACTAATTACTTAGGAACATAGCCGAACGAACAATTGTATCCCTGAATATCGTAAGATATATTTAACTCGAGCAATTCCATGTTTGCTACTGAAATTGAACTACTATTTTTTTCTCGGTATTCATTCTTTGTTTTTGACTATTATATTAAACAGTAATTTGGGAGGCAAAGGCACTATGATTGTGCCTTGGTAGGAGGAGGCACTATGTTTGTTGGGAGAAGGAGGCATTTTGCTTATTGGAAGAAGAAAAGGGAGGAGGAGGCATTCCGACAAATAAACTACTTCGGTATGAGTTAAATTCAAAGTTTATTTTAAAATTTTTGGTTTGAGGCCAACTTAAACTGAGGAGATAATATTTCTCTAATAGTTTTCTTCTTTCTTTTTATTTGTAAAATGATAAAATACAGTTGCCATGTTCTTTTCCTATAAAACACATTATATAGGTAATATTTCTTGTTATTAAGCAATCTGTTGGGTACTTTTAATTATTATCTTTGATTACACTAGCTGCGGCTTTCATTCTATATATTTATATGAATTCTGCAAGAATTCTTATTAATTTATGAAGGATATTTAAATTTGATTTAACTAACAAATATTATATAATAAAAGACTGTTTTTAGTCAATTTTCACTGATTTATTTAAATTGTGATGACGTGTTTCGTTGTCGATGCAGCTTCTTTAGATCTACATTTTACACTGCACTACACTAAAGAAGCTGCATCGACCATCTGAAGAAATTGCAGTGTAGTGATGCACAAAATTGAGATGAAATCAAATATGTTGAGACATTCGATCCAGAATAGTTTTGTTTAACTTTATTCGCCTAAAGTAAGAATTCTGTTTATCATTATTTGAATGAAATTGGTTTCATAGACGACACTTACGGACCTCGTATTACATCTTCCCCTAATTAACAATTATTTTGTAAATACCCGGTAACTTATTTTTTGTCAAAAAGAGGAAAAAACTAATTACGCCTGGGCAAAGCTTTCGATAAAGCACTCGAAATAACGAGACCCAACCCCAATATCGATGATAGGAAACAGCTGATAGTAAAAGGAAAAGACCGATAAGTGTCGATTTTATTAAAGAAAAATGAATTAGGAGTTATATTTCTCTTGCAAGACCTTGCCCAACGTAAAGGAAATTAATTGATTTTGGCTTTTATTATCTTTCATAAGGTCTTGTCTTTTTATTCGATTTATGAGTTTATAAAGTGACATTTTAGTATTGTGCCATAACGTTTCGTTAAAGTTTTTCGATCACTAATATAGCTTGGCATAACGAAAAAGGTACAAGAAATAATTCGTTTTTATTCAATTTTTAAATACACCCTCTGTACAAAACGAAACCGAATTATTCCAAAATAACAGAAGATATTAGTGCCGGCTACGCATCTTCTTACTATTGAACGCGGCTTGTGTTAGTTGTTTTATTAGATTTGTTCTATTAAATATTTAGGTAGAGCAGTAAGCATGACTGGATGAATGATGATTTTGAGGAACCATAGAACCACGAATACGATTGACTTTCATAATAGCGTTATTAACTGAGCGAAGATGACATTCAAGAGTTGCGTAATTTCATCAAAAAAAAAACACAAAATCGTCAATTAGATTGATTGAAAATATACTTAGGGTTCCAAAATTAATTGTGTATAACATACTGATCCCCCGTAAATACTCAAACTTCTTTGAAATGATTAGAGTTTGTTTAAAGAATATATCGACTCCAATGAACCACTTATTAATTATAATTGATTTGTACTACTCAGTATATATCACCGCTACACCAAACACTTTAGTTTTGCACTCGACGCGCGTTTCGCTAACCATGTTAGCTTCATCAGGAGCGATGATTGACTAACGCGTTCAAAGTAATCTTTCTTATCCAATATAACAACCTTATTTCCTTTATCCGCTTTTAAGTAGAAGACATTTTTCTTTTTTAATCCTTTAACTGCTTTTATGTTTTTTTGTGAATTAGAATTTGTGTTGTTAACCATGTTTTTCGATATTTGATTGCGACATGATTCCCTAACAAATGATTTACTATTTTCTGGAAGTGTACTAATGGAACTTTCAATGTGAGCAACTATTTCTGATAAATTATCTCTAGGAGGGGGTACTACAAAGTTAAGACCTTTGTTTAAGATGCGAATTTCATTTCGTGTAAAGGACTGAGATGAATGATTTTCTACAATATTTACGAGTTCTTGAGGACTATTCTTCTTCGGTAAGAGCTTTTTAATTTTTTACTTAGAATAGCGAATTTCTTTTTATATTGAATATCAATAACTAAAAACATTTTCCTCTGGAACTCGCTCCATACTTCATATTCAATATTGTTTAATCCTGAAGTAAGTTTTTTGAATATGCTGTATGATTCTACTTCTAACATACTACGTTTTGTGTACAAATTCTTGATTTCTAAGTCAAGCCATTTTTGTTTAGCAAAGAATGAAACTTTTTCTGAAATGTTTGATTTTGGAATTAACCTTAATAAAATTAGGAAAAACTTTAAATTTCTTGCAAGACTTTAAAAACCAAATATCTGCACCTACTAATCTAATCTTATTAGTGTACTTACGATAAAGGTTTAATTCCGTTGACTGTGAAGCCATCTCAACTAAGTTGGGAATGTGGAATCTTTGGCACAATGATACTACTCAGTATATATCACCATTACACCAAACACTTTATTTTCGCACTCGACGCGCGTTTTGCTAACCATGTTAGCTTCATCATCGCTTCTGATGAAGCTAACATAGTTAGCGAAACGCGCGTCGAGTGCGAAAATAAAGTGTTTGGTGTAATGGTGATATATACTGAGTAGTATCATTGGGCCAAAGATTCCACATTCCCAACTTAGAATAATTGATTTGTGTTTTATTTTCTTTTAGAATTTTGGTTTGTTCTTGAGCAGAAAGCATGAGCTATATTTGGCAAAGTGAGTTATTTTAGCAATTACAATACGCTATGCAGCGTATGTTTTCAACAATGTTGAAAATACGTATTACGCTACATGATTTTTCTCTAGATAATTCTAAAATATAGTATCTAAACTTTTGTCTCTATCCTCCTCCTCCTCCTATGTGCCTTCTCTGTTGAGTTCGGCAATCACTATGGCAAATTGGTCTCTATTCTGTGCTATATGTATCAGGATGTTCCCCTCGGTGTTCGCCAAGTATCTTATGTTTCTTAGCCATGATTTCGTCTTTCTACCCAAGCCTCGTCTTCCGTCTATTTTTCCTTCCAGCATGAGTTGAAGTAGTTCGTATTCTGTGTGACGCATTATGTGTCCGAGGTAGGCTGTTTTTCCGATCTTAATTGTCTGGACTAGTCATTGGTGAGCGTTCATCTTGTTTAGCACTTCTGCATTAATCATTCTACTAGCCAGCTGATCCTTAGCATTCGTCTTTAGAGCCACATTTCGAACGCCTGGAGTTTTTTGTCCTCCTGTTTAAGGATCCACGCTTCACACCCTTAAAGTAGGATTGGCTAGTTGTAGTATTTTAATATTCGTAATTTTATATGGATGGATAATTTGAGATGACACAAGAACTTTCGCATATTAATGAAGCCGGCTCTGGCTATTCCAATGCATCTCCTAATCTCTTTTAAATGATCCATCTGGGTATTGACTTCTCTACCTAGGTATATGTAACTATGGACGTTTCGGTTGATATCATCGTCGATTGCTATTTGAGCATTGTTCTGCGCATTTTCGCCTTGGCCAAAAACAAGAGTTTTGGTTTTCGTGGGGTTTATTTATAACCCCAATCGGGCACTTGATTCTGACAGGACATTTATCAGCATTTGTAAAGCTTCCTTAAACTTTGTCGTCTGCGTATTTTAGGGTGTTGACTACAGTTCCGTTGATTGTGGAACCTTTTGAGCATTCTTCTAACGATGACTTAATTATATATTCCGCATACACGTTAAAAAGGAGTGGAGTTAAAAGGCATCATTGACGGACTCCTCCTTTTATGTTGGTATAATTTGTATTTCCATTTTCGGTGCGAACGCATCCTCTATGGTTCCAATATACGTTGCGGATAATTATTATATCTCGTCCATCCAGCCCCACTTCCTGCAAAATTTGCCTCTACGTATATACATTATATTTATTTGGTGGATCTCTTTTAAGTAGTTTCTGATTTTTTCCTGCTTAGTTTTTTGTGTTTATAAATAAAACCTCTGCGTTTATTTTCTGCTCGACGTTGGTTGTCAAGTACTGAAAATTTTTGGTTAAATTTTGCCGTTCTCGCATTTTTACCTTGTGGCGCTTTCTACTATGCTAGATTGTGCCCACGTCCAGTTTAAAATTAAATAGAACAGTGCTCATAGTACGTAGAAATTGAGGTTATTTGTAGATTTTCTCATTTATTTCTTATTCCGAATTTTGCATTTTTAAGACAGCCTGATTTACGTTATGTTATTTGACTTCAACTATAACTATTGGACGTAAATACTTTGAAAATTGTCTGAGGTTATCTTCAAGTAACATATAATCATATTATCATAGTTAGTATTCCCAGTCACTATTTTCTTTTTCAATTTCCTGACAACAGGCAGTTTCTATCTCATTTGCTCATTTTCAATAGGTATGTGGTCAAAACAACAGCGTGCTAGCCCCTTTAGTCACCAGTATCTGTACCAAGTAAGCAGATTAGGTTTAAGTTAAAGTTAAAATTGCCTCATTCATTGACAAGCGTCACCATTTCCTGTATTTTTCTTTTGTCTAGTTCATTCTAGAATTATCAACAAAAAGAACCTTTCTCTTTACTTTTTTTTATGAAAAATGTCATATCACGCAACGTCCATAACCGTTTTTAGGCCGAACTTTAATAGAAGTCCTCTTAGGTAAAGCTATTTAGAAAAATAAAGTCTATGCCAAAGGTATAAATGTTTCTTCTTGTCTTTGCTACACTCTACTACAGGAACGAGCTTTATGGAAAGAAATACAAAATTTGACAGTGCTTGTTTGTCTATTTACTTTTAATTGTGTAAGATACGTCATTTTTAAAATACCAACAAAAGGGCTTTGTGTATGTTTTTAACCAGATTGAGCCAAAATTGTTTCAATTTAAAGGTATAATTGTTTAAATATAATTTTTGTAACAGTTAAGCACATGTGTAGCACCAAGAGTTTCTTGTTTTCACATTAGCTTTAAATCAATAAATAACCCTAAGCAGGTGGCTTTCCAGATATAAATAGAGTGTAGCAAATAACTCGAACAGACTTTTTGTAACAAGAGCTCAAGAGCTGCCGTGCGTAAAGAGTAAGTATAATAATGATACAACCTATTAAAGAACTTAGCAAACATACTTTGCACATATATTTAATGCATAAAACAAACTGAAAGAAAGAAAATATGAAAGTATTTAGTGAGTTATAGTCACTTAAACAAAAAAGTCGTATTTTTCGATAATTCTAGTTGGGCTTATATACAAATATCCATAGATTTCAGAAATGGTAATTTCCTTATGTTTTAGATAATTTATAGAGGCTGTATGATCCATATATTCAACCACGTTGTACTTCTACAGCTTATAATGACATCACGATTTTTTTTCTATCCAATAAAGGTTCTTTTATATGTATGTCAAATTCTAGTGTCCTATCTGTACTAGTTCCTTTTCTAAAAATCCTAATATGGCACCTATTCTTTTAAAAGAGTAGTAACCCCTTAAGAATTATGAAATTGTTGATTGAAAATTCAGTAGACATTCAAAAATAATCTTTATTAAATTTTACTCAACTTTCATTTTAAGTTCTAAACTTTATAACTCTAAAACCTCGGTATAAATCCAAACTGAAAATGCCACAAGTCTAGGTTTTCTGAAAGGACAGTAACAAAGTACATACAAAACGTAGAAATGGTCCAGAAATTGTCCAATAGATTTACTTCGTACTTCTTCAACTTGACTCAAAATTTTAGGCAACTAAACTAGAAGAAAGTTTTCAACAAAAGTTTACGGAGATATAAAATATATTAAAACCTGTGCTTTTAGATGAAAGTTTGAATGAAAAGCTCAGCTGTACCACTAGGATGAAAATTAAAGCATTTCTTTGACTTCGAATAATGTTCATAATTTTCTTGTCTCAAATTTATTACTCTAAAAAAAACTATTATTTGTTTGGATTTTTCTAGGGATTTCGTTTTATAAAATCTGTGTTTCAAAAGGAAACTGAATGAATACAAATTAAAGACAGGCCAATTATAACGACAAATCATTTATTTCAATCGATGCGTTCTTTTTCAATTTCGCTAAATAAATTTTTTCGATTATATTTTGGGATAACGTTAAAGATAGTTGTCACAACACTTCCGGTGCTACCGTATTGGTTTCCTTTTGGAAATAATGCACTGCTAATCAGTAATCTCAACTGGAGGGATTACCTCTTCGTACCTTTTGGTATTCTAGGGCAGGCTTTCATAGTTTACCTGTATATATGCATACATACATATATATATATATATATATATATATATATATATATATATAGTGAAACAACTTTTTTTGTTATTCAAGCTTTCGAAATTATATTTATTTCTTTTTGAGGACATCTGGAAAGACAAAATTTTCTTTTTTCTTTATATTGTTAAGTGAAAAATTGCTTTTTTAAGTACATTTATGTGGTTGAAAAGAACAAAAAAAAAGATGGCATGAGAAAAAAGAAAAATGATTGACTTACCAAAGTGGTTTTTCTATCAAAAAACAAGCAATCATTTGCACAGAGGGATATGCCCCAATATACTATTTTTAACTACATAACACTATAATTAAACAGAAAAATATAAAACGGCCCAAAATGGCTGGCCTTAGTACTCACTGCTAATCCCGTAAACCAGTAAATTAACAAAAAATTATCAATTTTTGGCGGTAAAGGTGGAGTGTGATAGACCGATATAACTTTTTATGTAGTAGAGAAAGATCGAAGGTATTGATTCGTGTCGATCTGAGATATGCTTTTAGTTTAAAACTTATTTACATGGCAATCAGTGTAATAAATAACGATAGAAATAGTAGTTGAGTGTGCAATTTTTTTATTTTAATAGCGCCTGTGTCAGTCTGCATACGGGGGATAACAGAAAGAAACAATGCATTACAGTTTTCGGAAAATAAAAATATATGTATAATAGATAATATAATGTAATAGCATGATTGGATGGAAAAAAACATTTTGCCTATGCGTTATTCGTCTGGTGCAGGACGATCTATTAGTGAATGGTATTTTTCTAATTCTAATTTGAGGATGTAACTGTATATGGAACTGAATCCCTGGGTATCACTCTTTTTATTCATAGTGTAGGGTTCCCGGTTAATATGGACCATTTCTAAGAAAATTAGTTTGTAGTAAGAACCAGAGCGATCCAGGACCTCAGTCTCATCCGATGGTCATTGTTAATGATATGTTGTGCTAAAGCACAAGATTGTACATTACGTCTGCAGTCACTTTTGTGTGATGTAAACCTACCCTTCAAATTTCTGGAGGTTTGACCCATGTATACCTTATTACAATTTGAACAAGGTATTTTGTAAATTATGTTCCAATTTTCATTTTTTAGAAGAGGAGTCTTGGTTTTGGTGTACAGTTTAGAGATAGTTTTTATTTGTCTTTTAGCAATTTTGAAATCAAACGGTTTGAAAATATTAATTAGTTTATCAGTAAAATTGTCAATATAAGGACGAGAGAAATAAAAATTTTGATTGTTTAATTGAGTAGAGGAATGATTAATATAAATTTCTTGTTTGTTGCTTTGTATTGAGCATTGTGTAATAAGTGTCTGAGGTTGTGATTGATGTGTTATTATATTTTCCGGGATGTTATAAGAAGTACTAAAAAGAAATTTATTAATTAAATGAACTGGGTAGGAATTGTCAAGTAGAAAGCTCTTAAGTTTTCTGAGCTACTCATCTCTGTAATCTAGGTGGGTGGGGCTCTAGTTTTTATACCTAGTATGAATATCTCCAAAAAAGTCAAGAACTATTGAATGATACTCAATATTATTTAAAACTCAATCACAACCCCACTTAGACATTGCAGCTCAAAGCCAACAATATAGTTAAGAATTTAAAGAACAAGGGTCTTATTGATGAAGTCGAGGCCAGTCAAATGACCACTTACAACACTATATCTCCTAGGTTTTATACCTTACCAAAAATTCATAAGCCCAGCCTCTCAATGAGACCCATTGTGTCTTCGATTAATGCCCCTAACGGTGCACTATCAGCTCTCATTACCAAAATCCTTACTGAGGCGTACAATGCTGACAATGATTTTAATGTAAAGGACTCTTTCTCATTTACCACTTTCAACTACCAAATAATTATGTGATTGTAAGTTTTGATGTAGTCTCACTTTTCACCAACCGACCCCTAAAAGTAATTTTACCCACAATAAATGATAAATGGGACACAATCTCCCAATACTGCAACTTGGACCTAGACCTATTTAAATCCATAGTACAGTTTATTTTTCACTCCAACATATTAGTTTTCAAGGATCAATACTATAAAAAAAATTTTGAAACCCCTATGGGATCTAAAATTTCACCTGTTCTTGTCAATTTTGTTCTTGATGACTTGGTTAGCGATTGTCTTGAACTTATGCCTTTTCATATACCTTTTATTAAACGGTATGTTGATGACCTCATCCTGGTAGTACCAAAAGGTAGAATTGATGTAGCACTGGATATTTTTACGTTCTGTAACCAGCATATTCAATTCACCAAAGAAGAAGAATCAAACGGTGGCATTCTCTTCTTGGATATGTTGGTAATCCGTACGGATGACAACGTTCTAAGAACTAAATGGTACAGAAAACCATACTGCTCAAACAGATTCATAAGTTTTTCGTCATACCACCCGATGAGATCCAAAATAAACCTCATACTAGGTATGAAAACTAGAGCAGTCAAATTAACCCACTCAGATTACAGAGATGAGTCGCTCAGAATACTTAAGAGCTTTCTACTTGACAATTCCTACCCAGATCATTTAATTAATAAATTTCTTTTTAGTACATCTTATAACATCCCGGAAAATATAATAACACATCAATCACAGCCTCAAACACTTACTACACAACGCTCAATACAAAGCAACAACCAGGAAATTCATACTAATCATTCCTCTACTCAATTAAACAATGAAAATTTTTATTTCTCTCTTCCTTATATTGACAATTTTACTGATAAACTTCTTAATATTTTCAAACCGTTTGATTTCAAAATTACTAAAAACAAATAAAAACTACCTCTAAACTGTACACCAAAACCAAGACTCCTCTTCTAAAAACTAAAAATTGGAACGTAATTTACAAAATACCTTGTTCAAATTTTAATAAGGTGTACATAGATCAAACCTCCAGAAATTTGAAGGGTAGGATTACATCACACAAAAGTGACTGCAGACGTAATGTACAATCTTGTGCTTTAGCACAACATGTCATTAACAATGATCATCGGATGAGCTGGGATGAGACTGAGGTCCTGGATCGCTCTGGTTCTTACTACAAACGGATTTTCTTAGAAATGGCCCATATTAACCGGGAACCCTACACCATGAGTAAAAAGAGTGACACCCAGGGACTCAGTTCCATATACAGTTACATCCTCAAATTAGAATTAGAAAAAATACCAATCACTAATAGATCGTCCTGCACCAGACGAATAACACATAAACAAAATGTTTTTTCCATCCAATCATTCTATTACATTATATTATCTATTATACATATATTTTTATTTTCCGAAAACTGTAATGCATTGTTTCTTTCTGTTATCCCCCGTATGCCGGCTGACACATGCGCTATTAAAATAAAAAATCTGCACACTCAACTACTATTTCTATCTTTATTCATTACACTATTTGCCATGTAAATAAGTTTTAAACTAAAAGCATATCTCAGATGGAAACGAATCAATATCTTCGATCTTTCTCTACTACATAAAAGTTGTATCGGTCTATCACACTCCACCTTTACCGCCAAAAATTTATAATTTTTTGTTAATTTACTGGTTTACGGGATTAGCAGAGAGTACCAAGGCCAGCCATTTTGGGCCATTTTATATTTTTCTGTTTAATTATAGTGTTATGTAGTTAACAATAGTATATTGGGGAATATCCCTCTGTGCAAATGATTGCTTATTTTGTTATAGAAAAACCACTTTGGTAAGTCAATCATTTTTCTTTTTTCTCATGCCATCTTTCTTTTTTGTTCTTTTCAACCATATGAATGTACTTAAAAAAGCAATTTTTCACTTAACAATATAAAGAAAAAAGAAAATTTTGTCTTTCCAGATATCCTGAAGAAGAAATAAATATAATTTCGAAAGCTCGACTAACAAAAAAGGTTGTTTCACTACCCAAGGCCATAAATATTTAAACATAGACTGCAGCCCCACTAAATTGGGAATATATTTTTCTTAACTAGTCAGTCGCGACTTCTCCTGTCTTTGTTTATATATATATATATATATATATATATATATATATATATATATATATATATATAATAAACCTTATGTTACGCTTTATTCCTTTTATAGTGTGTCAATTATTTTAACGAATCCCTTCATATGATTACAAAACTCAGTAATAAAAGATATGTGATGGTGATTTAGTAAACCTAATTCTCTTCGAATTGTAGAGGTTTTATAAATTGCCTCAGCTTTTCAGTTTCATCTTCAGTAGTAATGAGTACTTCTACTCTCAAGAGATCCCATTTGTTTGAGAGATTGTGACAACTACTTTTTACAGAAACTTGCCTGTGCTAAACGGTTCCTCTTATGTCCTAGAGAACGGGTTCTAACTAACAGGAAGTGCTAGGTTGTATAAACGCTATTGAAATAAGTAGAACTGAGGTGTCACTATACTAGACACTAGACAATAAAAGAAAGAAATTAGGATAAAATAATAAATACATGTATATACAATGACAGAGTAAATTGTGATTTTGGGATAAGGCGACTTAAGAACCATGTGCACGGAATTACGACAAAACACCTATCATTCGACGCTCTTTATTAGAAACTGTTCCCAAGTTGCAGCCGGCCTGCGTACCGAGGACCGAGGGGCTGGTTCAAGCGGTTGCGAGAGTATATCCTACAGTACCGCTGAAAATCCAGCAAAAATAGAAAACTTGAAAAGTTAAATTTTAAATAAACAGGTGTACTGAGTTTACAATGGGCTATAAAAGGAAATATTACACCCTATTACGTACTATTATTAATATGAGGACGCTGCAAAAAAATATTCAAAGTAATAAAAATGAGTCATTTCGCCTAGGAACATTTGTCTAAAAATCTAATGAAATTCAGGTTGTCATGCTGTTACCAAACTTTTGTTATACGAGGCTGGTTTGAAAAGTCCGTGCAAAGTCCGAGAGATGGCACCACCGGCGCGTATCGAGGTCATGTTTAGTTAGTAGCATCTCTTGAATGAACGCACACCAAGTTTCAGCCATATTGGTCTATTTCTTTGTGTTTGGCATTCGTGTGAATCAAGGAAGTCGAGTGATTTTCAAGAAATGAACGAAAAAGAATTTCGTGTGGTGATTAAACATTACTTTATGAAATGCAAAACGCCCCAGGAGACTAAAGAGAAGCTTGATAAACATTATGGTGACTCTGCACCTTCGATTAGAACAGTTTATAAGTGGTTTCAAAATTTTCGGACTGGCCATATGGGCACAAGTGACACTGAACGTTCTGGACGGCCTGTGGAGGTTACGACTCCAGAAATCATTGATCAAATCCATGATATGGTGATGGATGACAGAAGAGTTAAGGTGCGTGAGATTGCTAGTGCTGTGGGCATCTCGACTGAACGGGTACATAATATTTTGCATAAACATTTGGACATGAGAAAGCTATCCGCAAGATGGGTGCCGCGATTACTCACGCTTGACCAAAAAACGGAATCGTGTGAAGTGTTGCAAGGATGGTTTGCAGCTGTTCCAGAAGAATCCGGAGGACTTTAAGCGCCGTTTCGTCACTGTGGATGAAACATGGATACATTACTATACTCCTGAGACCAAACAACAATCTAAACAATGGGTTACCAACGGGAAATCTGCACCAAAAAAGGCGAAGACCGTTCCTTCGGCCGGAAAGGTTATGGCGACTGTCTTTTGGGATTCGCAAGGGATAATCCTCATCGACTATCTGGAAAAGGGTAAACTATTACAGGTGAATATTATTCATCGTTATTGGACCGTTTGAAAACCGAGCTGCAAGAAAAACGCCCGCGATTGGCTCACAAGAAAGTCCTTTTCCATCACGACAACGCACCAGCACACACCTCAGTAGTTGTGGTCGCAAAATTAATGGAAATAGGATTCCGGAACTCGTTTCACATCCCCCCTATTCTCCAGACTTGGCTCCCTCGGACTACTATTTGTTTCCTGATTTGAAGAAATGGCTGGCGGACAAAGATTTTATTCAAACGAGGAGGTGATTGCAGACACTAATGGATATTTTGCAGACTTGGACAAATCCTATTATTCGGAAGGGATCAACAAACTAGAACATCGTTGGACGAAGTGTATAAGCCTAAAAGGAGACTATGTCGAAAAATAAAAAAGGTTTACCCCAAACACATGTATATATATATATATATATATATATATATATATATATATATATATATATATATATATATATATATATATTGAGAGAAGCTTGATTTACAAACAACATTACTCTACAGATAAGAAATCGGTACGGCACAGACACCGTGACTATACTCATGAAGGCTAAGGAGGGTATCCATGACAGTAATATTAGTACTATGTTGGGAAAGTTCTGATCAGAAATAGTTGCTCACATTAAAAGTTTCATTAATACACTTCCAAAAAATAGTAAAACATTTGTTAGGGAAGCATGTTGCAATCGAATATCAAAAAACATGGTTAACAACACAAATTCTAATTCACAAGAAACACAAAAGTAGTTAAAATATTGAGGAAGAAAGATGTCTTCTTTGAATTGTTGTGGCTGTTACTTTTTGGAATTTCATAACGAAGACTGATAGTGTCAAATTTCCACTTTATTTAGTTTCACTGAAACTGTATGACGCGTTTCGCTATATTATAGCTTCTTCTGATACAAAATGATATTTATATCAAAATATCATTTTGTATCAGAAGAAGCTATAGTATAGCGAAACGCGTCATACAGTTTCAGTGAAACTAAATAAAGTGGAAATTTGACAATATCAGTCTTTCATTACATTCATGATGTCTTCTGTTTAAAAGCTGATAAAGAAAATAAGGTTGTTATATTCGATAAGCAAGAATACTTTGAACGTGTAGATAATCTTATCGAATTTGGCCCTTATAAAAAGGTAATAAGAAATCCATTAACGAAAATGATAACAGAGGTTAAAAATTCTTTAAAAAAGTGTAAGAAGAAAAAGAAATTTAAAAAAATTTGAGTAATCTGACCATATCAAAGTTGTATCGCTTACCCAAAATTCTCAAACTTGGAGAAGCAATGCGACCCATTGTTTCATCGGTCGGATCACGCACATATTTGATATCTAAATGGTTAACAAGAGAACTCGAGATTTTACCATTAAATATTTTCGAAGTAAAGAATTCTTTAGAACTCATTAATAAAACAAAAGATTTAGTTCTGAATGAAGCTGAAATCTTAATTTCTTTTGATGTCAGTTCTTTGTTTCCAAGTGTGCCAATATCACAAACTTTACAATATCTCGGAGAATTACTTAGGATGAATGACTTTGAGGACGAAATTATTCATGAGTACTTAACATTATCTAAACTTTGTATAAAACAAGTTATTTTCAATATAACACTCAATTTTATGTTCAGAAAGAAGAAACTGCTATGAGTAATTGCATCTTTCATAGCCAATTTATTCATGAGTAAGTTGGAAATCGAAACTAGTTAAGAATTTGAGTATTTCCCAAGGGTATGGTATAGGTATGTGGATAATGTTTTCGCGATTTTTGATACAAAGAAAGCAAATACAGATGATACTGTTTCAAAATTAAATGGCCGATATGATTCCATTAAATTCACTTATGAAATTGAGAACAAACGGCAGCTGCCTTTTCTAGATATTTTAATTTTTAAAAATAATAATAGGTTAGAATTTGATATCTGTAGAAAAGACACAGTAACAGATAGATATACTCCTAATGATTCCTCTGAATAGAATAAACTTCAATAATAAAAGGAATAATGTTAGAAATATAACTAGAGTTAATGGTTATGATGATGACTTAGTAAACAAGTTATTAAATAAACATAAGTTCAGGTTAAATATTCAGAATTCCACCCTTTTTACATGCGAAGAAAATAAGACAAAATATGTCTCCATACCATATAATCCGAAATACAGCAGGGGACTCAATAAAGTATTTAATAAAGTAGGCCTCACATTAGTAAGTACATAAGTCATCAGACAATCTGAAGAATATGTTGGGAAATCCTAAAGTTAGGATTCCTAATTGTGAGAAAAGTGGAATTTATGAAATTAGTTGTGATGATGTCAGCAAAAAGTATGTTGGGCCAATGAAAATGTCAATTAAAACACGATTTATAGAACAATTAGCACATTTAAAATTCAGTAGAACAGAAAAGTCTAGCATTGCCTAACATGCCTTTGAAGCTGATCATACTGTAACATTACATAATCCAAGATTAATTAAAAATATATCTGATGGGAGATTGTTGAACGCATACAAAAGTATGGAAATTATAAAATGTAAAAGTAGTTTAAATAAAGACAGAGGACCTATTCCTTATAATTCCCTCCACTGGTTACTTGACCGGAACTACTGGCCTCGCCTATGCCATTATTTCTGCCTGAGTAATTCAGGAGTTAGGCTAGGTATAAATAGGGTAGATTTGTAGTTTAGCTTTAGTCAATCATCGCTCCTGATAAAGCTAACATGGTTAGCGAAACGCTCGTCGAGCACAAAAATAAAGTATTTGGTGTAGTGGTGATATATACGGAGTAGAGTAATGTTAGTAGAATATATCCAGTCGGTTGGTTATTTTTCAATGTACCAAATTATATTGTAAAGGGACGCATTGGTTTAGTTTCTGTTCTGGCTTCAACGTTTCTGATAATGTTAAGTTTGAACATGTTGCTTTATTCAGTTTTCTTTCCTTGAGAGTTGATTGAAAGCTTTCTAATATATATATATTATATATATATATATATATATATATATATATATATATATATATATATATATATATATATATATATTAGATTCTTCTGTGCCATAATTGTTTCAGCTCACGAAAAGTTGATTTTCTGAAGATAAACGACAAAAAAATAGTTTGATACCTTAATATATTCTTAGAGCGAGAACGCATTTTATGAATAAGTCGTTGAAGATATATTACATTATTATAGATTTAATTAATTATGAATGAACTGATCAAATTTTATTAATTTTGCCCTCTATTTCAAATTATTGTTTACTATCAGTAAAGTTTTAGCTTTTAATATCCAATAAATTAATATTTATATCAATATATTGCTACTAAAATAAACCCATATATCTTTTAAACATCCTCGGACCTTTTCTCGACCTTTTCCCTGAGTAAAACAGTTAAGAGCAATCATTTTTAACCTATATTTTATTTACTTCCACCGATTTCCTTATACATCATTCAAGTGGTGTTTCCTTTAAAAAGAATCAAGTCTCCCTTAATAACCACCTTTAGGCTTTTAAGCTCGGCACCCCGCAAATATATTAAGACGTCTTTGAATCGACAATGCAATCGGTACAGAATATTAAAGGCTAAATATAAGGTTATTCTCAAGCTTTTCCCGATTCTATTGTTAGAGTATTTTAAGAAGTGCTCGAAAACTGAAAAGACGCTCGAACTTTCAATTTCGGGCACGTATTCTGCTAATAATGTGGCGCTTTTTACAGATTGAAATAGTTATTTGTCAAGAGGTGGGGCGTTTACTACGTACGAGAAATTGAGAAAATCTATTTGTCATTGGTAAAACTACTCTCGATGTGTTTTCCCGGAAATATAAAATTTTAAAATCTCGTTTCTAACATCTAATCTAGCATTCTTGTCAGGGGGGCAGGCAGCCAACAGTGAATATTTCTAAGGCACATTTGCAATTTTGGTAAAAACTTCAACAAATTGTAATTCAAAAACATCATGCATATAACCACACAAAATTTCAGTATGTAATACGTGTCCATTGCGAAAATCAATGAGGGACACCATTAAACCATTGTAAAAACGTGCATACAGAAACAATTGAATGAACTAGCTCGTTGAAACTCGTTACTCAGAGTTGATAGGGATGTACCTATTGCCACCTATCGACGCGAGTCGATACTATTTTACATTCTTGCAATATAGCATTAGTCTGGGAATTTTCAGATCACACCATGTAAAAGGCATTGGTACGGACATAGACACAGATGTTATAAAAAATCGCCTTTGTTTTTTGGGAGCAATGTATTGCGACAATCCTTGAACGGTCGAACAGCTGATTTAGAAAAAAAAAGTTAAGGAGATATCCATTTTAGTATTCCTTACGGAACACTTATAAGATCGATCTCTTCGGTGTATGCCTGTCTGTCTGTCTGTCCGGCTGCCTGTCCGTGTGTCACACCCCATTTTCTCTCAAACTATTTGACATATAAAGTTGAAATTTGGCACACATATAAAAATTGATGACTCCATTAGAGCCGTGTAGTTTTGAAAGTTAAATTTTGACTTAAAGGGTTAGTTTTGCAGAAATCGGTTGGGTGTCAAATGAAAGCTTGTGAAAACACAAGTTCAAAAATATATATAATGTAACACTTGAGCACAACTTTCTTTGTTTTATTTTTAAAAAATTGCTAAAAGTCGCTGTCCCTCCCCTTATCTGGAAAAGTACTGTTCAAAAAATTTTGAAAAAGTCTGGAATATTCTCTACAGGGTGTAGATTGAACGAAAATTATCGCGAGTGCATTACTTTTAATAATTCATCTGATATATACAAAAAAAATAAATTTTAAGGTCCTCAGTTTTCAATAAAGATCGGAAGCAAACTTTGTTGAAAACTAATTTAGGGTATATGTTGTGAAGTCATAGATCACTTTATACCTCCGTAACAAAAATTTGGCCGGTTATTTATTTTTAGATTTGCATCTTTCAAAGAGGATAATGACATCCTCCGCTCCCGTTTCAAAAACAAAGGTAAAGATGACTACGACCCCTCTCTGAGCTCGATCGACTTAGAAAAATCTCCGAGAAGAACAAGAAAAAAACATCTCTTATTGGGCAACTGTATATATTCTGGTTCATACAAAAATAAAAACAAATCACTCACTTCCCTATTATTTCTTATTTCATTAAGTTAGTGTTGTCCTCAATTTTAGTTTAGTTATTATTTCCACATTTTTTCTATCTGTGATGCAAACCATAATCAGAAACCACATTTTTTTTTTTTTTTTTTTTTATTGGTCTAGCACACGTGCTGCAGGGAAGTCCCTAAAGCGCTCCAGGAGCGGCACGAGTGCGGAAAAAGCAATTCACATTGTTCTTGAATCGCTGTAGATTGTGCTCGGTGGGAAACACAGCGCTGGGCAAATTATTCCAAAGGGATGACGTTCTCCATATAAAAGATTGCTTGAAAAGCGTTGTACGCGGAGTAACAAGCTGAACCTCATACGGATGCGAAGCACCAGCGCGACGTGTATTTTTAACATGCACCGCTTTGGGAAGAATTAAGCGGGCTACATCCTTCGAACACTTTCCATGAAAATACTTGTAGAACAGACTCAAGTCGCCAACCGTTCTTCGATATTCCAGCAAATCAAGGCCGCCGGTCAATTCCGGGTCCCCAATCAGACGGACTGCTCTTCTCTGAACAGAATCCAACAAATGCAGTGCATGTCTGGGAGCGGAGCCCCAAACGTGGGAGCAGTATTCCATAGTTGGTCGAATTTGGGCTTTGTAAAGAATTAACAGTTGTTGTGGGGTGTAAAGCTTTCTGGTTCTAAATAATATTCCCAACTTTTGAGAAGTTCTCCTTGCTATGCCTGCAACATGTTCATGCCAAGACATATTTTCTCCCAAACTAACGCCCAACAAATTGAGCGACGATGCTAGGGGAATGGAGTGCCCCGACATAACTATGTCGGGTTCAGCAACGTTAACTTTTTTAGAAAAAACTGCCGCTTGGGTTTTTGTAGCGTTAAATTCCACTTGGTTACTGTCATCCCAAGATAGAATTTCTTCCAGGTCTTTGTTAAGTTGAACGACCTCCTGCTGTCTGCGGATATTCGCCTGAGCAGCCGATGTCCGAGCGTTCAAGGTGAATGAAGAGACAAGCGTACTGTCATCTGCAAAGCTATAGATTGGATTCCCGGTCTTTTCCAGCAGATCGTTAATGTAAATGAGAAAGAGAGTAGGAGACAGTATGGAGCCCTGGGGCACACCGGCGTTGATAGTGAGGGTGTTAGAAAAAAATCCGTCGACCGCCACTCGTAAAGAACGCTCTCTGAGGAAACATGAGAGCCACAAACAGAACCTTTCAGACATACCATAAGAGCGCAACTTAGCCAACAGTCCATCATGCCAAACACGGTCGAATGCCTTGGATATGTCAAGAGCAACCGCTCGAGATTCTCCAAAGTGTTCAATTGCGTTGTTCCAAACATGTGTTACATAAGTCAGAAGATCTCCTGTTGATCTATGTTTACGAAAAACATATTGGTGATCGCTAATAATATTGAATCGTTCAAGATATTTTAGAAGATGCTCATTGATAACCTTTTCCATGACTTTCGATATTATTGAAAGCAGTGCAACTGGTCGGTAGTTATTTGGCAAGGTCTTCTTACCTTTTTTAGGTATCGGCTGAACCGTGGCACATTTCCAGCAGGACGGAAATATTCCCTTTCTGTAGGACAGGTTAAAAAGTCTACAGAAAACTGGTGTTAGTTCCCTTGCACAGTTTTTGAGAACTATGGCAGGTATTCCGTCAGCGCCAGAAGCCTTCTTGGTGTCTAGCTTCATTAAAATACGCTTTATGATGCGCTCTCTGAAGACGACATCGGGCATCCTTGACTGAAATATGGGAATAGTAGGTGGTGTTTTTCCTTGGAAATCGACAGTAGAATGTGAAGCAAAGAGTTCAGCCAACAAGTTCGCTTTCTCAACAGGTGTGGTTGCAATGGAATTATCTGGCCGTGTGAGTGGTGGTATGGTGGATTTGGTAAAATTTTGACTAACTGCCTTAGCGACTGCCCAAAAGGACCTGGAATTGTTGGGACAAGCGAGAAGTTTGTCGTTGATTGTGTGCCTCCTTGGTTTCGTCGATAATTCCCTTGCATCTGTTCCGGGCATGAACAAAGATGTTTCGATTTACGGTGTTAGGATTTTCACGCCATTGTCGGTAGACAATATGTTTAGAAGCAACAGCTTCTTTGCATTTTCGGTCGAACCAAGGCTTGCCGTTGGAGGAGCATTTCTTCGAAAAAGGGATGTAAGCTTCCATACCAGCCAAAATAACATCGGAGACCTCCCTGGCGCAGTCAGATGGGTTATCGGATCGAAAACAAATGTCCATCCAAGGGAAAGTTCGAAAGTATTCCATGAGATCTTCCCATTTAGCAGATTTGTAGTGCCAAATCTTGCGCGGCCTAGGCGCCTCTCTGCCACCGATTGGCAGGATACTCGATGTCGAAAGCAGTTTATGGTCGGAAGAACCTAACGGCGGATTTACGGTGACCGTGTAAATCTCCGGATTGGTGGTTAAAAACAGATCAAGAAGACTGGCGAACTCCCCGTCTCGAGTTAAGCCATAACTGATTGAGAATGATTCAGCTTCACGACCTTGTTCGTCGGTAGTATTTGAATATTTGAGCCAGTTGATATTGTGGACATTAAAGTCGCCCAAGATGGCAATTTCGGCACTTGGGTAGTTACTTTGTAAATGATCGATGGTGTTGGTGTTAGAGTGCTTATAAGTTTTAAATTCAAAAATTGGAGACAGAAACAAGAGTTTTTGGTTTCGATAATTTGTGTTTTTTTATACTTCTTTCATATTTCCCAATTATAGGTGGTATTAGTTTCCCAGTTTCTTCTACATACACCCTGTCATATAAACAGAGAGTTTTTGGACTCTTGCAGCTTGTAAAGGAATTATTTTTTTTTAATGATCTCAAGCATTCTTCAAGTTTCTTGCAAGTGTCTGAATAAAAGAACTTTAAGTAATTTGGCTATTTTGTTGTAGTACCGTGTATATAAGATAAAACTACACTATCCACTAGCAGATCCCCATTATTATCTTTTTCTTTTTGGGCCTAGCACACGTGCTGCAGAAAAATCCCTAAAGGGCTACAGGAGCGACGCGTGTGCCGAAAAAGCGATTCACCTTGGTCTTGAAACGCTGTAAATTGTACTCGGTCAGAAACACAGTCCTGGGCACATTATTCCAAAGGGAGGAAGTTTTCCATATAAAATACTGCTCGAAGTATAAAATTTTAAAATCTCGTTTCTAGCGTCTAATCTAGCATTCTCGTCAGGGGGGGCGGGCAGCGAACCGTGAATATTTCTAAGGAACATTTGCAATTTTGGTAAAAACTTTAACAAATGGTAATTCAAAAACCATCATGCGTATAACCACACAAAATTTCAATATGTAATTCGTGTTTATTATGAAAATCAATGAGGGACACCATTAAACCGTTGTGAAAACGTGCATACAAAACAACTGAATGAACTAACACGTTGAAACTTGTTACTCAGAGTTGATAGGGTTGTACCTATTGCCACCTATCGTCGCGAGTCGATACTATTTTACGTTCTTGCAATATAGCGTTAGTCTGGGAATTTTCGAGTCGCACCATGTAAAAGGCATAGGTGCTGACATAGACAGAGATGTTATAAAAAATCGCCTTTGGTTTTTGGTAGCAATGTACTGCGACAGTCCTTGAACGGTCGATCAGCTGATTTAGAAAAAAGAAGTGAAGCAAATATCCATTTTAGTGTTCCTTATGGAACACTTATAAGATCACTTCGATGTCTGTCTGTCTGTCTGTCTGGCTGTCCGTCTGCCTGTCCGTCTGTCCGTCCGTCTGTCCCTCTCGATTTTCTGTGAAACTATTTAACATATAAAATTGAAATTTAGTACTAATATAAAAATTGATGACTTCACCAGAGCCATGTAGTTTTGAAAGTTAAATTTTGACGCAAAGGGTTAGTTTTGCAGAATCGGAAGTGAAAAAAAAAAATATCAGGTCATCGAGTTGGGTATCAAATAAAAGCTTGTGAAAACACAAGTTCAAAAATATAAATAATGTAATACTTGAGCACAATTTTCTTTGTTTTATTTTTTAAAAATTGCCAAAAGTCGCTGTCCCTCCCCCTATCTGCAAAAGTACTGATCAAAAAATTTTGAAAAAAGTCTGGAATATTCTCTACAGGGTGTAGATTGAACGAAAATTATCGCGAGTGCATTACTTTTAATAATTTATCTGATATATACAAAAAAAAAACTTTCAAGGTCCTCAGTTTTCAATAAAGATCGAAATCAAACTTTGTTGAAAACTCATTTAGGGTATATTTTGTGAAGTCATTGATAACTTTATACCTCCATAGCAAAAATTTGGAAGGTTATTTATTTTTAGATCTGCATCTTTCAAAAAGCATAATGACATTTTCCGCTCCCGTTTCAAAAACAAAGGTAAAGATGACTACGACCCCTCTCTGAGCGAGACGTACAAGAAAAAAAAGATCTCTTATTGGACAACTGTATATATTCTTGTTCATACAAAAATAAAAATAAGTCACTCAGTTTCCTGTTAGTTATTTCTTATTTCATTAAGTTAGTGTTGTCCTCAATTTTAGTTTAGTTATTATTTCCATTATATTTTTTATATTTGTGATGCAAACCATAATCGGAAACCACATTATTGGTGTTAGAGTGCTTATACGTTTTAAATTCAAAAATTGGAGACAGAAACAAGAGTTTTGGTTTCTATAATTTGCGTTTTTTTATACTTCTTTCATATTTCCCAATTCTAGGTAGTATTAATTTCCCAGTTTCTTCTTCATACACCTTGTCATATAAACAGGGCGTGTTTGAACATTCGCAGCTTGTAATGGAATTATGTGTTTTAATGATCTCAAGCATTCTTCAAGGGTCTTACAAGTGTCTGAATGAAAGAACTTTAAGTAATTTGGCTATTTTGTTGTAGTACCGTGTATGTAACATAAATCCACTAGCAGATCCCCATTACTATCTTTTTTTTGGGCCTAGCATTGTACTCAGTCGGAAACACAGTCCTGGGCACATTATTCCAAAGGGATGAGGTTTTCCATATAAAAGACTGCTCGAAAAGGGTTGCACGAGGAGTAACAAGCTGAATCTGATATAGATGTGAAGTATACCGCGATGTATTCTAACATGCCCTGCTCTGGGAGGAAGCGAGCAACATCTATTGAATACTTTCCATGAAAATACTTGTAGAATAGACTCAAGTCGCCAACAGTTCTTCTATATTCCAACGAATCAAGGTTGCTGGCCAGTACGGAGTTTCCAATCAGGCGGACAGCCCTCTGCTGAATAGAATCCAGCAAATGCAGTGCATGCTTGAGAGCAGAGGCCCAAACATCGAAGCAGTATTCCAGCGTTGGTCGAATTTGAGCTTTGTACAGAATTAACAGTTGTGGAGTATAAAGCTTTCTAGTTCCGAAGTTCTCCTTACTATGCTTGCAACATGTTCATGCCAAAATATATTTGTTCCCAAATTAACGCCCAACAAATTAAATGACGATGGTAGAGGAATGTAGTGCCCCGACATAACTATGTCGGGTGCAGCAACGTTAACTTTTTTAGAAAAAACTGCCGCTTGAGTTTTGTAGCGTTAAATTCTTCTTGGTTACTGTCACCCCAAGATAGAATTTCCTCGAGGTTTTTGTTAAATTGAACGACGTCTTACTGTCTGCGGATATTTGCATGAGTAGCCGATGTTCAAGCGTTCTGTAGGAACCAAATTTTTAGAGCGCTGAAACCAAAGTGCAATATCGTCCATGCAATATACATTACTTTTTAGTTCTGATCAGTTCGTAAGTTTCTGATGAGATAGAAAAAAGTTCTAAATACAAGTGAGTTAACGATTACTAGTTAGAGAAGGATGATGGTGTGTGGTGATGTTACGTTGAGATATCTATTGATATAAGTTGGCTTTCTGTAAACTGAATATCTCTAGATGTCACTACTTTCTTTCTAGCAGTATATCTACAAGAAGAGCACAATTCGAATCAGTTTCTATTTTAATTTCTCTACACGCAGGAGTGCTCAAACGGTCGATCGCGATCGACAAGTCGATCGCGAGTGCTTTTTGAGTCGATCTCGAGAAAAAAATTTCGATATAGAACTATTCACAGATTTTGTTTTAGGTAACTAAAACAAAATGTAATGAATAAACTCCTAAAATTTATTCGATCCACAATTAGGCCAGAATAACCCCCTCTTCACTTTCTTTTATCGTAATAACCCCCTACTAGCGGCAAAAGGCGGCTTTATCAAAGGAACGCGCGGTACTTGTCAAAGAAAAGCCGCGTTTTTGATTCCCGCCGATTTTTCTAGAAACTTCAGGCGGCGTGTTTGTCGGGAACATTCGAGACTGCATTCGCGCCGATATAAATGTTGTGCCTGCAGGAATAGGAGTCAGTCTGAGTTGTAACTTGGAGGCGATACATCGATACAAAGTTTATTAATAAATAGTCCAAAATGAGTGCGGTTAAGAAAAGTAAAACTTATCATTTTAATAACGATTGAGACGAAGAATTTTTCTTTTGTATGGTAAAGGATAAGTGCATTTGTCTCATTTGTCGTGCGTCAGTTGCAATACCTAAGCTTGGGAACTTAGACAGGCATCATAAAATGGTTCATAAAAACTATGAAAAGGATTTTCCGTCACAGAGTGAATTAAGAAAACGAAAAGTACGTGATTTGATAACTTGTTTGAAAAAAGAACAAACCATGTTCACAAGACCAGCCAAACAATCAAAAGCTGCAACGATCGTGTCATTTAAAATATCTCATATATTGGCGAAACACAAGAAACCATTTGATGATGGTTTGGTTGTGAAGGAAGCATTTATTGAAGCGGGTGAGACTTCATTTGGAGATTTTAAAAATAAAACAGAGATTATGTCTGCTATTAGAGAACTTCAGTTATCTCGTCCGACTGTAACAAGGCGTGTTGAAGTCATGAGTCAGGACATGGCAGATAAACTAAAAGATGATATCATGGAATGTACAAACTTTTCTTTACAGTTCGACGAATCCACCGATATGACAGACACTCCCAGCTGTGTATTTTTTTTCGAATGGTATTCAATGACATGTCGGCTAAGGAAGAGTGTTTGACAATGATTCCTCTGAAAGGAAAGACCCGTGGCGAAGATATATATGACGTTTTCTTCAATTTTGTAACAAACTACAAGCTACCAATATATAAACTAGTGTGCATTACAACCGATGGAGCACCAGCAATGACGGGAAACAAAAACGGTTTTGTGGCATTGTGTCGAGCTAATGATGATTTCCCTTCATTTTTCTCCTTCCATTGCATTATACATCAACAAGTTTTGTGTCCAAAAGTTCTAAACATGGAGGAGATTATGGGCATTGCAATAAAAATTGTGAATTCTATCCGTGCACGTAGCTTGCAACGACGGCTCTTTAAATTGCAGTTGGAAGATAGTGAGTCAGCTGAACACACTGATTTAGTTCTTCACACTGACGTCAGGTGGTTGAGTCGCGGAAAATTCCTAGAAAGGTTTCAAGAATTATTGCCCGAAATAACAGCTTTTCTGGACGAAAGAGGTGATGACACTCAGATGCTGAAAAACGGAAAATGGCTGACTGATTTGTCATTTTTGACAGACATCACAATGCATTTAAACACCATTAATTTGGAGCTTCAAGGTAAAGGAAAAACTATTATTGAGATGATTAGCGCAATAAACGCATTCAAAAGTAAATTGCAACTTATGATAGATCAACTGAAAAGAAAGGATCTGAAAAATTTTCCGTCTTTGAAAGCAAGGATTCCTCAGTTGAATTATGATATATATGAGGCCGAATTATCAAATATTTTGGGCCAATTCGAAATACGTTTTTATGATTTCAGTAAATTGGCAAATATCGCATCATTTATGAGTTATCCTTTTTCGTGTAAAAACATTGAGGAATTAGCTACTGAAATAGCAAGTCAGTTTAACATGGACTCATGTTCTGTTGAAAATAAGTTAGTGCAGATTATATCAGATATACATCTCAAAGCCACAGCATCTGATACAAAATTCTGGTGTTTTATATCTGAAGATAAATACCCGAATCTAAGGCAAATCGCCCTTCAACTGACGGCAATGTTTGTGTTAACTTATTTGTGCGAGTCTGCATTTTCTGAAATGAAGATAATTAAGTCAAAATATCGCAATCGACTAACTGACGAACATATGTCATCATGCTTGCGATTAGCACTCGGTAATTACATACCATCTTATGAAAAGTATGCTGAGGACATGCAGTGCCACGCTTCAACATCCAAAGTCACTCTTTAGTCAAATTTAGACACTAGAACTCGTTTGTTTTGTAAGAACCAATAAACTCGCAATTTTGAATAATTATGAGTTTTTTCATTGACATTTCAGAGCAGACCTACACTTACCTTGACTAAAAAAATGCATATTGTGCGGAAAACTAATATCTATGCCATGATACACCCTACCTAGACGACAACCCTGCATCACACTTACTTGCAGCCTCTCAGAGTCGATCGATCGTAGTCTAACAATATTGAGGTAGATCGCCAGCAGTTCAAGTTTGAGCACCCCTGCTCTACAGGATATACATTCAATGTATGACAAATCAATGTTTATGCTCTACTCTAAAATTTCTGTAAATCAAAGGTCTGATAATTAAACGAAAACACACTAACAACATTGATAGAAAGAAATTTAGATTTTGGTCTGCATCACGGAAAACGATTTTTACACTGGTCATGGTTCAGTAAACACCGGTCAGGTAACAATTCTTGATTTTAGAGCCTTTGAGCTTCAATATCTTAATCTGGAAGAGGAAAGATCCCTCGGATGTCTCAGATGAAACTCCAGAAAGTTACTCTAATTTGCCGGGGTTTGATCCCAAGAACCATAATTTCTCATCTAACCAAAGCCGTCAAAGAATCTATTCCATTTTACTTAAAATATTCGATAATATTTCCTAAAAGTAATAGTTCTCGCTGACTATATTTCTTTATACCCATATTATCAGGTCTGGGAAAAAGTTCGTGGCGTTTTTTTAGTCAAATTCTACTGGTTTTCTTATAGTGTGACAAAGATTTATTTAAACCAAATATGCTCCATTATTATGGATAATGTTTCGCCATTTTTCGGGTAGAGCCATGATGCCATCGGTGAAGAACTTGGAACTATGGTTTCTGGTTGAAAAACTGAATCAAGTGGTTTTCACAGGCTTCATTGAGAGAGTCCTGCAGAGATCGGAACAAGTGATAGTCAGAGGGTGCTATGTCTGGGCTATACGGTGGATCCATCAAAACCTCCCAACCAAGCTCTCGCAATTTTTGACGGAACATTAAAGAAGTGTGTGGTCGGGCGTTGTCATGATGGAAGACAACACCTTTCCTATTAATCAATTCGGGCCGTTGTCTTTCAATTGCCTGGCGTAATCTCTCTAGTTGACTACAGTAGAGTTGAGAATCAATCGTCTGACCAACTGGAAGTAGCTCATGGTAGACGATTCCCTTCCAGTCCCACCACACACACAAAATCACCTTTTTCATGATCTTTTACGCTTCCGATTGTCGTACGTGATCCATTTTTTATCACTGGTTATGACACTTTTCAGAAATGGCTAAATTTCATTGGGATTCAGCAGCGCATCGCAGATGTCAATTCGGTCTATCATGTTTTTCGCGCTCAACTCATTAGGAACCCATACATCGAGTTTCTTTTTGTAGCCAGCTTTGGGTAAATGGTTCAAAACCGTTTTGTGGTCAATGCCTAGCTCCATACCAATATTGACACTGCTGATATTTTTTTTTTTTTTTTTTTTTTATGGGTCTAGCACACGTGCTACAGGGAAGTCCCTAAAGCGCTACAGGAGCGACACGTGTGCGGAGAAAGCGATTCACGTTGTTCTTGAATCGCTGTAGATTGTACTCGATGGGAAACACAGTCCTGGGTAAACCATTCCAAAGGTATGATGTTCTCCATATAAAAGACTGCTTGAAAAGCGTTGTACGAGGAGTAACAAGCTGAACCTCATACGGATGTGAAGCATTAGCGCGACGCGTACCTCTAATATGCACCGCTCTGGGAGGAATTAAACGGGCCACATCCTTCGAACACTTTCCATGAAAGTACTTGTAGAATAGGCTCAAGTCGCCAACCGTTCTTCGATGTTCCAGCGAATCAAGGCCGTCGGTCAGTTCCGGGTGTCCAATCAGACGAACAGCTCTTCTCTGAATAGAATCCAACAAATGCAGTGTATGTTTGGGAGCGGAGCTCCAAACATGGGAGCAGTATTCCATAGTTGGTCGAATTTGAGCTTTGTAAAGAATTAACAGTTGTTGTGGAGTGTAAAGCTTTCTGGTTCGAAACAATATTCCCAACTTTTGAGAAGCTCTTCTTGCTATGCCTGCAACATGTTCATGCCAGGACATATTTTCTCCCAAATTAACGCCTAACAGATTGAGTGACGATGTTAGAGAGATGGAGCGCCCCGACATAACTATGTCGGGTTCTGCAACGTTAACTTTTTTAGAAAAAACTGCCGCCTGGGTTTTTTGTAGCGTTAAATTCCACTTGGTTACTGTCACCCCAAGATAGAATTTCTTCCAGGTCTTTGTTAAGTTGAATGACTTCCTGCTGTCTGCGGATATTCGTCTGAGTAGTCGATGTCCGAGCGTTCAAAGTGAATGAAGAGATAAGTGTACTGTCATCTGCAAAGCTGTAGATTGGATTCTCGGTCTTTTCTAGCAGATCGTTAATATAAATGAGGAAGAGAGTAGGAGACAGTATGGAACCTTGGGGCACACCGGCGTTGATAGTGAAGGTGTTAGAAAGAAATCCGTCAACTGCCACTCGTAAAGAACGCTCTCTGAGGAAACATGAGAGCCACAAACAGAACTTTTCAGACATACCACAAGAACGTAGCTTAGCCAACAGCCCATCGTGCCAAACACGGTCAAATGCCTTGGATATGTCAAGAGCAACCGCTCGAGATTCTCCAAAGTGTTCAATTGCGTTGTTCCAAATATGTGTTACATAAGTCAGAAGATCTCCTGTTGATCTATTTTTACGAAAGCCATATTGGTGATCACTAATAATGTTGAATCCTTCAAGATATTTTAGAAGATGCTGATTGATAGCCTTTTCCATGACTTTCGATATTATTGAGAGTAGTGCGATTGGTCGGTAGTTATTTGGCAAGGTCTTCTTGCCTTTTTTAGGTATCGGCTGAACTGTGGCACATTTCCAGCAGGAAGGAAATATTCCCTTTCTGTAGGATAGGTTGAAAAGTCTACAGAAAACTGGTGTTAGTTCCCTCGCACAGTTCTTGAGAACTATGGCAGGTATTCCGTCAGCGCCTGAAGCCTTTTTGGTGTCTAGCTTCATCAAAATACGTTTTATGATACGCTGTCTGAAGACAATATCGGGCATCCTTGACTGCACTATGGGAATAGTAGGTGGTGTTTTTCCTTGGAAATCGACAGTAGAATGTGAAGCAAAGAGTTCAGCCAACAAGTTCGCTTTCTCAACAGGTGTCGTTGCAATAGAATTATCTGGCCGTGTGAGCGGTGGTATGGTGGATTTGGTCAAATTTTGACTAACTGCCTTAGCGACTGACCAAAAGGACCTGGAATTGCCGGGACAAGCGAGAAGTTTGTTTCTAATCCGTTGATTGTGTACCTCCTTGGTTTCGTCGATAATTTCTTTGCATCTGTTCCTGACACGAACAAAGATGTTACGATTTATGGTGTTAGGAAGTTCACGCCACTGTCGGTATGCAAGATGTTTAGAAGCAACAGCTTCTTTGCATTTTAGGTCAAACCAAGGCTTGCCGTTGGAAGGGCATTTCTTCGAAAAAGGGATGTAAGCCTCCATACCGGCCAAAATAACATCGGAAACCTCCCTGGCGCAGTCAGATGGGTCGTCGGATCGAAAACAAACGTCCAACCAAGGGAAAGTTCGAAAATATTCCATGAGATCTTCCCATTTAGCAGATTTGTAGTGCCAAATCTTGCGCGGTTTGGGCGCCTCTCTGTCACTGATTGGTAGAATACTCGATGTCGAAAGTAGTTTATGGTCGGAAGAACCTAACGGTGGATTTACGCTGACCGTGTAAATCTCCGGATTGGTGGTTAAAAACAGATCAAGAAGACTGGCGAACTCTCCGTCTCGATCAGGGATCCGTGTTGGTTCATCAATAAGCTGAGTCAAGCCACAACTGATTGAAAATGATTCGGCTTCACGACCTTGTTCGTCGGTAGTATTTGAATATTTAAGCCAGTTGATGTTGTGGACATTAAAGTCGCCCAGGATGGCAATTTCGGCATTTGGATAGTTAATTTGTAAATGATCTATGGTGTCTGCAAGAGAAGCGAAAAGTGTTCTAAAGTTTGTATCACTTGGTGGTCGATAGAGGATACAGACGAACCTTGTGGTTGGTTGAGTCGTTATTTTTAACCACATAACATCAAAGTTTGGGGGCTCCAGAGCCTCTTCTCGTTGGCAAGAGAGGTCGCTTCTGACATAAAGACAGATTCCAAAGTTACGCCTAAATCGGGAATAGAAATCGTACCCAGGATAAAGATAGTTTACTGTGCTGGTCGATGAACTGACCTTAGTTTCACAGAGAGCGAGTACATGAGGTTTATTTGATTGCAGGTGTTGGTGCACTGAATTTATGTTCGAATTTAAACCTCGTATGTTACAAAAATCCATTTTGAAATTCTGTTCTCTGCATGTCGACGCCCCTGAACCAGCCCCCACCCGGAGATCCGAACGGGGGGCTATTTTACCTCCGGAATTTTTTGTATCCAGGTGCCTCATCATGCTATTTGGTCCCACAGTCCGGGACATCGGCACAGCCACGAAACGTTAAGCAACTTCACGCAGCTTAAGCCGATGCGATGGTATCACACCGGGCGATGCTGGTGGGATCTGGGCATCTACCATCTAGTCCAGCAAGATATGCTTATCTTGCTGGACTTTTTTAGGAATTTCATCAGCTTTTTCAGTGATTGGACGCCCAGAGCGTGACTCATCTTTCACATCACAATTACCAGAACGAAAGCGAGCGAATTATTTTTGCGCAACAGATTTTGGTAAATTACCTTCACCGTACACAGCACAAATTTTTTCACAAGCCTGCGCAGCGTTCTTCCCTTTGTCGTAATAATATTGCAAAATATAGCCCAATTTTTCATTACTTTTCTCCATTTTCAAACGCACACAACTTTCCAACCACTGCACCAATTTCTATGTTGATACACTCAAAGTAACGCTCGAAGTGTCACCTTTCCAACGAGCGTTTAGTGGTGTCGCTGCGATCTGTGTTTCTTGAGTTATTTGCAATTGACGCCATCTATCGGGAAAAACGACACGAACTTTTTCCCAGACCAAATATTAACGTTTCTACATTTTATATTTTAATTAGTTTAGCTTATTAATTATGTAATTTTATTTACCATTTTTTTCTGAAAGTAATTAGCGGATTTTTATAAAGCAAAGTTAAAATAGAAACCTCGTTAAAACAAAATACAATATTCAGATAAAGATTCTATTTATCTGAATTCATTCCTGTTACAAAACTTCCCCAGCTGTTGTATATAACAGGCAAAAACCACAGTGCTCTTAATAATGTAGCAAGTGCTTATTGAAATCAACTTTAACTCGATACGGAAGCACTTTACAGAACTTTAATTAAAACTTTATAAAGCAACAACATTTGCTAACTTTTATTAGTACAATTTGTTTGCATAATTGTTTGCAAATGCGATCTCACGTAATCAGAATCATAAGAGCTGAATATTATTTAAATAGGAAAGAAAATAATTATATCATGTGTATTCAGTTTTGTTTTATGGACACGACTGACGTACGGTGAGGAAAGTCCTGTAGAAGTGTAAATTGTTCGGGATGGAAATACAGTTCTGGGCCACTTATTTCAAAGGAATGAAATTCTCAATATAAAATAAATAACCGGTCAAGTGCAAGTTGAACTTGCGGAATTAGTGTTCCGTACGTTGATTGCTTTTAAAATAAAAAATTCTGTTACGGAGGTATAAAATAATCAGTGACTTCACAAAACACACCCCAAATGAGTTTTCAACAAAGTTTGTTTCGAATCTTTACTGAAAATTGATGACCTTGAAATTTTTGTTTTTTTTTTTTTATATACCAGATAAATTTTTAAAGGTAATGCACTCGTGATAATTTTCGTTCAATCTATACCCCGTGGAGAATATTCCAGAATTTTTTCAAAATTTTTTGATAAGTACTTTTCGAGATAAGGCGGGTGGACAGCGATTTTTCGTAGTTTTTTAAAAATAATAACAACGAAAAGTGCGCGTAAACAGTAAAACGATCAAGGTAGTCGCTTATCGTGTCGTTAGCTTCATACAATTTCATAAAATTATTCTCATAAATCTCCAAATTTTTTACTTATTGTCTTAATCTAACACTACACTCTGCTTTATTTCTAGTCCCTCTCGTTTGCAATCGACAAAATAATTAAATAGATCGAAACACTACCGTAATAATGCTCGTTGGACGAGTTAACTATTGCCGGGCGTTCGATTTACGTGTACATACATCGCGATCCGAAACTCAACTCTTCATTCAATTCATATGGGGCGTAAAAAAGAAAATAGATTGTAGTGAAGAGGGGCATCTTTAAACTGCTTGAAAAAGCAATATTATCATGTTGAGAAAAGCTACGTTCCACTTTACAGTGTTTCTTATATTTTCATTTAGACAGTTTATGAGAAAGTGTCACTCCAAATTGAGAAGGTATAATCTTAAAGACTACAATTTCTCATCTAACCGAGATCGTGAAAGCTTTAGTTCCAAATTAAATAGTTTAATTTATCTATTAAGCTTTTATAATTACTTAAAATTTTGATGATATTCAGGGAATGACAATACTGGATCAAATGATCTTTTATTAAGAACGATATGATATATTTCACTTAAATTCCTCTTAAAATAGGTATCTTTATCCAAAGTAATAATATTAAATAACCGGTCAAGTGCAAGTTGGACTTGCGCAATTAGTGTTCCCTACGTTGATTGCTTTTAAAATAAATATTTTTATTAGGGAGGTATAAAATGATCAGTAACTTCACAAAATATACTCCAAATGAATTTTCAACCAAGTTTGTTTCCGGTCTTTACTGAGAACTGATGACCTTGAAATTTTTGTTTCCTGTTATATCCCAGATAAATTATTAAAGGTAATGCTCTCATGATAATTTTCGTTCAATCTACTCCCGGTGGAGAATATTTCAGAAATTCTTCAAAATTTTTTGATCAGTACTTTTTGAGATAAAGAAGAGGGACAGCGCTTTTTTGAAAATAATACATAGAAGTGTACGTAAGTGTTACATTATATATATATATATATATATATATATATATATATATATGTATATGTATATATATATATATATATATATATATATATATATATATATATATATATATATATATATATATACATATATATATATATATATATATATATATATATATATATATATATATATATATATATATATATATATACATATATATACATATATATATATATATATATATATATATATATATATATATATATATATTTTACTCGTGTTTTCACAAGATTTCATTTGACTCGATGACCTAGTAAAAAAATTTTTTTTTTCACCCCTTAAGTCAAAATTTAACTTTCAAACTACATGGCTGTAATGAGGCAATCAATTCCTATGTTATTACTAAATTTCAACTTTCTATGACAAATAGTTTCGCAGAAAATCTGGTGTGACAGACAGACAGACGGACAGACAGACAGACGGACAGAAAGACGGACAGACCGACGGACAGACACCGATTCATCTTATAAGTGTTCCGTACGGAACACTAAAAACTATTGCAAGGGATGGTACGAAGAGTCACAACGTGAACCTCATATAAATGTGACCTATTAGCGAGACATGTATTACTAACATGCACCGCTTATTAAGGAATAAATCGAAGTGCACTCATCGAATATTCAACTCAAGTCACTAATCGCTGTTCGTCGTTGTAACGAAGATTGCTTATGAGTTCTGGGTCCGTCAAACGAATATCTCTCTTCTAAATAGAGTCTCAAATTTAAAATATGTTTGGGAGAACAGTGTGAGAGGGATTGATATGTTTGGTAAATTTCTACGAAATGGCGGGTAAATTTGTTAAGAAGCGTGGCTGTTGGTAAACGTGATTGTTGTGAAAGTTTCAAATAGATGCAATGCGCAGTTGTTTCTTGGCAGCTATCGTAACCGATCGGTGTTACATGTATCGTAAAAATGGATAAAGCCGATTATCGTGCAATGATAAAACATTTTTATTTGAAAAAGTGGACTGCGACCCAGATAGAAACTAAACAGACGTTGAGGATGCCGGATTCTGAAAAAATAGTCAATAAAATTCGTCGTATTGTGACGGAAAATCATCTATTTAATGTCCGGGAGATTGCTAAAATGGCAAACATCTTATATTAACGGGCACACATAATTCCGCATGAAGTCCTAAGAATGAAAAAGCTGAGTACGCGATGGGTGCCGCATTTGTTAACTCCAGACCAAAACCACATGAGGAAGGACATTTCAAAATTGTGTTTGAAAAAGTTGCAGGGTAATCCGAAGGCCCCATTTTGTAACTTTAGATGAAATATATATCCACCATTACACCTTGAGCACAAAAAGACGGTCAAAATAATGAATTGACCAAAGTGAAAGCGCACCGAAAAAAGCGAAAACAGTTTTATGACCGGAAAAAGTGATGACAACTGTTTTTCGGGATTCATAGGGTATAATCAAGACTGACAATTTGAAAAAAGGTAAAACAGAGGATGGATCTTATTATGCGACAGGATTTAAGCATTTGCATAGTATGTTGAAGCGGAAGCGACCACGATTAGCGAGCGAAAAAGTACGCTTTCATCAGTACAATGCGCTTACTCAGACATCGGCCGTTGCAATGACAAAAGTACACTAGCTAGGGTTCGAAATAGTTCCACACACCTTATTCCTCATATTAGGCCCCAAGTGACTTTTTGTTGTTTCCTAACCACAACATTTCTTTAGGGGGAAGAAATTCTTGTCGAATGAAGAGGTAATCTGTGCTTTAAACTAGTATTATACATAGTTCGAAACAATTTTTTTTGAAGTAATAAAAAAATAGGTGTCTCGCTGGACCAAATGTATTGAGTTCAATGGAGATTATGTTGAAAAATAAATGTTTATTTCTGTAAAAATAAATGTTATTTACCTTGGTTTTACAACACTTTTCAATCCACATTCGTATGTTTGGGAGCCGAGTCACAGACATAGTAGTATTATTTCATCCTTGGTCAAATTTGAGTTTTGTATAGGAACAAAAGTTGTTGCGGAGTGTAAAGCTTTCTATTACTATTTTCTCAGCTTTTCAACGACTCGCATGCATGTAACATGTTTAGGTCGAGATGTATTTTCTCCAAAATTAATGCTCAGTAAGTTGAGTAACGTGGCTAGGGGAATGACGTGACCACATATAACTAGGCCGGATTCTGCAACGTTAACTTCTTTAGAAAAAAAAACTACTGCCTGGGTTTTTCTAGTGTTAATTTTCATATGATTACAGCACAAGTTTTGTTTGTTTGTTTCTTTTTGATGAGGGCGCATCAATAACTGGATCATTTGGCGCCCAATTTGAATTTAAATATTATTTTGGAGTGTGATTTATTTTAGAAAGTCGATTAGATTTTTGATTCCATGTTGTTTCGGTCTTAGAATTTGCGATAATGGTCCTCTAATGTATTTTATTTTCTTCTCCAGGAAGTCGTTAGATTCCAAAATATGCTTAATAGTCAATGGGTTATTGCATTTAGGACATACTGGGTAGGGTTCTCGTTTTAATAGGTGAGAATGTATAATATAAGTGTGGCCTATGGCAATTCTCCTCCATATAACATTTTCCTTACGAGATAAGGAAGGGAGAAACAGTGGGGGAAAAACGAGGGGTTTTACCTCCCATACTTTGTTCGTACCCTCTTGCAAGTCCCAGTCTAATTGGAATAGATTTGCTATAGTGGTTCTAAAATGGTTTGAATGGTCTTTAGAGGAGAAAATGGGTTTTGTGGGAGTTCCACTGGAAATAGCAGATTGTGCATTCAGATCAGCTGACTCATTTCCTTTTATTGACTCGTGACTTGGGACCCACAGGAATATAAATGATAAACCTCTGTTATGTCCATTCTAAAGGAGGTCAATAATGTTTAGAACCAGAGGGTAAGAAATTTTATGAAAGGAAATGGCCCGAAGTGAGGACAGGGAGTCCGCAATAAGTACGTATTTCTTACTCGATTTTGAGGTGATTGCCCATCTTAGGGCTTCTTTGAGTATAATAGTTCCGCTGAGAATATAGAAGATATTTTGTTAAGTTTCAGTTTCAAGACAAAGTTCTCAGCAATGACCGCAGTACCAATACCTGAGGATGATCTTGCTCCATCCATGTAAATTTGGAAAAAAGTCTCTATACTTTTCTTTTATTATTGTGAAAAAGGAATTCCGTATAAGTCGGTCAGGAACTTGTTTTTTATCGTATTTGCGAAGAGAGAGGTCAATGGATGGGAGTGTGGAGGTCCACGGAGGAAACATTGGAAATTTACTTACAAAAAATACAGCAAAAGATAACTTTTTTCCAAGTTTTTGTAGTGTTAATGTCTATATAACCCCACGATAATTTTTTTCCAGGTTTTTGTTAAGTTAAAGAACTTCCTGTTGGCTGTGGATATTTGCAAGTCCAGCTGATGTTCAAGAATTCAAGATAAATAAAAAAACTAACGGTTTTTCGTCAATAAAGCTGTAGACTGAATTCCTGGTTCTTTTTTGCAGATTGTTAATATGAATAAGAACGAGTGTAGGTGGGCATACTGAAGGTATGGATCAGAAACCCGTCAACTGTCACTTGTAAAGTAAGTGAAGAAATCTGAGAGCAATAAACAAACCTAAGTGTCATACCATAATCGCGCAGCCCAGTCAAAAATCCATCATGCCAAGCACTGTTGAATGACTTAGATATATTAAGTGCAACTTCTCAAAATTCTCCATAATGTTAGACCGCGATATTTCCGATATGCGTGACATAAGTTAGATGATCTCTTGTTAATCTTGGTTACGAAAGCCATATTGATGGTCGCTAATGATGTTAAATCTTTCCAGATATTTTAAAAAATGCTTACAGATAGCCTTTTCTATATTTTACCTAAAGCAATGAAGCAAATCGATAACTGTTAGGCAGTCTTTTCCATTTTTTTGGCATCATTTAAACTCTAGCGTACTTGCAATAGGAAGAAGATATTCATTTTTTGTAGGATAAGTTAAAAATTCTACAAGAAAAACTGCTCGAGTTTGCTCACGGACTTTTTTAACTCTTATAGTAGGTATTGCATCAGCGTCAGAGGCTTCTTCTTTGTCTAGCTTAACTAAGATACGTTTTATAAGATGCTATCTGAAGATAATAGCGGGCATTTTTGACTATACATTGAGGATAATGGGTGGTGTTTTTTCCTGAAAATCAACAGTAGAGCGTGAAACAAAGAACTCAACTAATAAGTTGACTTTCTCACCCAAATTACATTATCAGGAAAGAACGAGGTTACAAGACGCAGACACATTCATTCTACATCTTAAATGGAATTGGGCTGGGCACGTTGTTAGGTTTAAGGATGGACGATGGACAAAAAAAATTATAGAGTGGCGACCAAGATCCGAAGCCTATCGGAGTAGAGGTAGATCATAAAGTCGGTGATTTGAAAAGAGTGGCTGGAAATTGGGTACAAGCGACACAGAACAGAAAAAAGTTACGAGACTTGAGGGAGGCTTTCATCCAGCAGTGAACAGTACAAGCTGATGATGATGATGACTAATCGCCTTAATGGCTGTTTAAAAAGCTCTGGACTTAATGAGATAGGCAAGAAGTTTGTTTATAATTACTTGATGACATGCTTCCCTGGTTTAGTCGATTATTTTTTTCTACCTGTTCCGGACACTAATAAAAAATTAATGGCGTTATAGTTTTCACATCATTATCGGTAGGTAAGATGTTCAGAAGCAACAGTCAATAGTTTTTATTGCTTTTTCGATCAAACTAAAGGCTTGCAGTTTGAAGAATTTCTCTTTGAAAGAGAAATTGAGCTTCCATGCCAGCCAAAATGATATCGATACATTTCTTAGGGCCGTCAGATGTGTTGTCGGATCTGAAACACGCGTCTGACCAAGGAAAGTTCAAAAATATTCCATGAGTTCTTCCCATTTAGCAGATTTGTAGTTTTTTCTGTTTGTCACTATATGTGGTGCTTGGATGATTAATCTGTAAATGATGGATGATGAGTGGAAGAGAAGCAAAAGTATTCTAAACTTAATATTACCATGGCATTATATTTAAATTGTCATTATTGCTTATTTTAAAATAAATATTTTATCACCTTTAAGCTGATAATATGTAGAATAAATAGGTGGGTGAAACAACCTACTAAATTTTTAAAAAAAAATCCTTCAAACAACAAAATTCTTTGATTTATGATACGTGTGATATACTTTTGAGGAGTGCTAAATTATTCATATTTTCAAGATTTCTGCCTTTCCTAAAAAAAACTGGACGAAGAGAGGTATTAATCTGCTTTCTCTCTTACCTCCCCTCAGACTTCTCTAAGGCACTGTTATCTATATGGCTGTAGTAGCAGTGATGACCAAGGAAAGAACGATGAACTGATTCCCAAGGTTTTATATTTATGACTTTTTTTATAAATATTCAGTTAATGCTCCTAGCCAATATTTTTCTTACTTTTCTTAACATTATTCCTAATTACTTTCTTTATTTATTTCCATCCTTTATTATACTACGTAAGCATAAATCCATTATCTGAAAAAGCAACATAAAAGCCTTATAGTACTTATGAGGTTATGAGTAAAAGGAGGAGTTTTCGAAACGACTACAGTATAAGCTAACAAAGTTGAAACAAGTTACTCCTTTCTACTTCCAGAATTTTACTTAATTTTAATTACATTGTTCCGATAAGGATCTATCTCTAATTGTTTTCTAAAGCGATATTTTGTGTTTTAATTTTGTGCTATTCCGTTTCAAATCATCAGTAGAGAATTAGCGGCAAATTATCTTTGGCATGAGAATAGGTTTTAGGAGGATATCATTCACCTCAACAAATTAAATATTTCCAACTTGGTTCTAATAATGTCTAACGATTCCTCTAAAGGAACTTTTATGTACAAACTTTCAATATCGAAACTTATAAAATGATCTTCTGGATCTGTTCGGAGATTTAGTAATATCGACAAAATGACTTGAATTTGGAATTATCGGCATGGGGTGTTGGCTTTCTTAACAATGGTTGGTTTATATCAAGTATCTAGTAAATACTTGGCTTAAAATCGGAGTCAGGTAATTGATCCAAGTGGCATTTCTAACTTACAGATTTTAGGTAAAACATATGGGAATGGTGGTTTACTGAGTCATAGACTTAACCCAGTGTGTTTATAAAAACTGATCTCCAAATTTCTCCAAAAATGGTGTGAGCACGGAAGTAGCAGTTTACGTTAGTCTTAATTTGCTGCAGATTGTTATTGGTGGGAAACATTTAAACTTAACAGTTTAAGCTAAAGAGTTGGGATTCTTCATATAAATTGCTTTTTGAATAAGATGGACGAGGAATGTCAAGCTGAATATTAATTTTATTTATTTATAATATTTTGGTTGGTCTTGAATCGCTATAAGTACTCGGTGAGAAACACAGTCCTGAGCAAGCCATTCCAGAGGGATGATGTTGTTCATATCAGTGACTGCATCAAAAGTGTTGTACGAGGAGTAACAAGCTGAAACTCATACGAATATGATGTATTACCGTGACGTGTATTGTTAGTATGTTCAGCTCTGGTAGGAACACTTTCCATGAAGATGCTTCTAAAATAGACTCAAATCGCCAACCGACCTTCGATGCATCAAGGTATTAAGGTCTGTCCTCCAGTAAGACGACGAGTGAATATAATCCAACAAATATAGTGTATGTGTGGGAGCAGAGCCCGAAACAGGGAAGTAGTATTTGATCGTTGGTCGAATTTGAGCTTCGTTGTAGACTGTAAAACTTTCTAGTGCGAAATAGTATTCCCAGCTTTTGAGAAGTTCTCTTTGCTATGCATGTGACATGTTTATGTCAAGACATATTTGCTTCCAAGTTAACGCCCAGTAACTTGAGGGACATAATATACTGACAAAAATCAATGAACAATCAAAACTGAAAGTGAGATTACACGAGGATACCAACGAAGTAAAAATAAAGAGAGGTCTTAGACAGAGTGACATCATATCACCCAAAATATTCACCCTGGTACTAGAAGATATCTTTAAGAGCCTTCACTGGGAAAACAGGGGACTTAATATATCCGGATAGAGACTCAACAACTTAATATTTGTTGATGCCATCGTAGTTTTTGCTGAAAATGAAATCGAATTGAAAGAAATGCTCCAAGAATTACAAACTGAAGGAAAAAAGGTCGGTTTAGAGATGAACATCACAAAAACTAAATTTATGACGAATGAACAAACAACCATTAATGACGTAATATCCATACACGGACACTAAGTGGAAAGGGTGGATTCACATGTATATTTGGGACAAGAAATTACACTCGGAAAATTGAATCAAGAACTGGAAGTCAATCGAAGGATACGCCTGGGATGGGCTGCTTACGGTAAAATGAAGCAAGTCTTTCAGTCCAAACTGCTTTTAAAACTTAAAAGTAAAATATATAACGAATGCATTCTACCAGTAACAACATATGGTAGCGAAATTTGAGTTTTGACACGGAAATTAGAATTAGAAAATTGCATGGTCATCAGAGAGCATCCTAGGTAGATCATTTAGGGATTGCAAATCAAACGAATGGATCAGGAAAAAAACAGGGGTCCACAACATAATTGAGAGGATATGTTCCCTCAAGTGGAACTGGGCTGGCCACGTGGCCAGAAATACTGATAACTGGAGCGGAAAAGTGGCTAGATGGAAACCGTGGGGGAAAGAAGAAGTACTGGCAGACCCCAGCAATGTTGGTATGCCGATACTAAAAGATCAGAGGTGCTCAATTGGTATCAAATTGCTCAAAACAGGGACATATGGAAACACCTATATCCAAAGGATAGAGAATGGCTAGAAGATGAAGAAGAAGAAGAACTTGAGGGACGAAGCTAGAGGAATGGAGTGTCCTAGCATAACTATGTCGGTTTCTGTAATGTTAATTTGTTTTAGGAAAAACTGCGTCCTCGGTTTTTGTAGCGTTATATTTGCATGAGTAGCCGACGTTCGAGCGTTCAAAGTGAATGAAAAGCTGTAGATTTCTGGTAATTTCCAATAGATTATTAATGTAAATGAGAAAGAAAATATGAGATAGTATGGAGCCTTGGGGTATACCTGTATTGATAGTGAAGATATTAGAAAGAAATCAATCGACCGCCACTCGTAAAGAACACTCTTTGAGGAAACCCGAGGGCTATATACAAAACCTTTCCGGCATACTATAAGACCAAAATTTAGCCAATAATCCGTCGTGCTACACACAGTCGAATGGATATATCAATTGCAATCCCTCAAGATTCTCTAAAATGTCCAACTGCGTTGTTTCAAATATGTGTTACTTAAGTTAGAAGATCTCCTGTTGATCTTTGCTTACTAAAGCCATACTGATGATCGCTAATAATGTTAAATCCTTCTAGATATTTCAAAAGATGCTGATTGATAGCATTTTCCATAATTTTTCTGGCAAGGTGTTGCGTTTTTTAGGTATTGGCTAAACTGTAGCACATTTTCAACATGAAGAAAATATTCCATTCCTGTAGAATAAGTGGAAAAGTCTACAGAAAATTGAAGTTAGTTCAGGTATTGTTGCAATAGTATTATCTGGCTGTGTGAGTGCTGGTATGGTGTATTTGATGAAATTTTGACTAATGGCCTTAACCATTGTCTAAAAGAACCTAAAATGGCTGGGGGAGGCAAGAAGTTTGTTTTTAATTCGTTGATTGTTTGCCTCCTGGCCTTCGTCGCTAATTTCTTTGTATCTGTTACGGGCACATAAAAAGATGTTACGTCTTATGACGTTAGGATTTTCACGCTATTGTCGGTATACACGATATTTAGAAGCAACAGCTTCTCTGCCTGTTCACTTGAATCAAACCTTGCAGAAATGCAGGCTTCCATACTAGCCAAAATGATATCAGAAACCTCTTAAGAGCGGTCAGAGGAGTGGTCGGATCTAAAACAAACGTCTAGCCAAGGAAAAATTCGAAAAAATTCCATGAGTTCTTCCCATTTAGCAGATTTGTAGTCCCAAGTCTTACGCGGTTTATGCTCCTCTTTACCACTAATGGGTAGGATACTCGATGTCGAAAGAAGTTTACGATTGGAAAAACCTAACTGCGGCTTTACAGTGACGGTGTCAATCCCTTGACTGGTGGTTAAAAACAGATTAAGAAGACTGGCAAAAACTCCGTCTAGATCAGGGATCCGTGTTGGTTTATCGGTAATATGAATATAACCACAAATGACTGATTGAGAATGATTCAGCTTCACGAGCTTGTCCGTCGGTTGTATTTGATTTTGTAGACATTAAAGTCGCCGAGGATGATAATTTTGGCACTTAGATTATTAATCTCTAAATTATCGATGGTGTCCTGAAGAAAAGCGGAAAGTGTTCTCAAGTTAGTATGGTCGATAAGGGCAGCAGATAAATCTTGTGATTTGTTAAATTGTTATTTTTAACCATATAACATCAAAGTTTCGGAGCTCCAGAGCCCCCGCTCGTGGGCAAAAGAGATCGATTCTGACAAAAAGACAGACTCCAAAGTTACGCCTAAACTGGAGCTGGAGATGTTGGTGCACTGGATTTATGTCGAATGTTATAAAAATCCATTTTAAAATTACGATCTTCGCATGTTGACGCCCCCAATTATCTCTTATCACGAGACGTTAAGCAATTTTACGCAGTCTAAGCCGATGCGATGATATCACACCGGGTGATACCGGGAGGGATCTTGGCATCTAACATCTAATTTGTTCTTTGGAGTCGCCTTCTACGACAGGCAGAACATACATATACATGTATATATATATATATATATATATATATATATATATATATATATATATATATATATATATATATATATATAAATAAATATATATATATATATATATATATATATATATATATATATATATATATATATATAAAATGCAACGTCTCTCTGTCTGTCTGTCCGTTAGTGCACTTATCACTGAAGAACTACTTATCCGATTTACATGCTCTTTTTTTTAAATAGACATATGTTCTCTGGCTGAGTTATACAATATATTTTATTACGTCCACGCAAGCGGAGCCACGGGCACGGCTAGTATATATATATATATATATATATATATATATATATATATATATATATATATATATATATATATATATATATGTATATATATATATATATATATATATATATATATACATATATATATATATATATATATATATATATATATATATATATATATATATATATATATATATATATATATATACATACTATATAATAAAATAGTTCTGTTGCTAAATTCTATTAAAGAATACAAAGAATATTGGAGCACTAGCTATGTTTATGTATAAACAACTTTCATCATTGTCATATCAGACGTCTTATGACTTGGTTATAGTGTTAAAATGGCTGTGCATTGTTACGAATGATTAGAAAATCAGTTTGAAATAAAGTACCAAAAGTGACTTTCATCTTAATGTTGATACCCGAAACTCATCAGACACTTCACTCTATTAACGTATAACGACAAAAATCATGGCTGCTCAAAGACTGTAACGTACAGGTTGCGCTCTACTAATATAATATTGACTGAATTAATTCATTGCAAAACAAATAAACTAACCTCTTGGATCATACCAGTTTAGTATTTCTTTTAGTTCTTTAAGTGCTACCCTTAAAGGAAGTTACAGCCATGCTGTTGAATTGCAAAAAAATACATTATTGAAACGAAAATCTCAGTTATCCCGTCATATGTATTAAAAATAAAAATGTTTCTTATCTATCTCGTTACGAAAGGTCTGTGTTACTCCGAACGTGCATTGAATATGCTGAAACGGGTTTTAATGACCGAAAGGGGACAGCTAGTCTTGATTAAGCCACACAATAAGTGGTCTTTATGCGGACATTTATACGTTTTGCAAATTAAAAAACGTATTTAATAAAGAAGAAAAATAAGCTTTTTGCATTTTCTCGAGTCTCGGAACAACAATAAGTTTAGAAAGAGAACTTATTATTATTAAAGAACACGGTTTTTCAGTTAAAAGAGGTGCATTTTTTGTAATTATTTTGAAAATGAAATGGCTACTTTTAGCTTTTGTTATTTTCAAATGATAGTTATTTAATGTGTAGTTGTTGCTCTGTTAAGAATTTTTTTTCAACAGTGAAACATAAATAGTTCCGTCTTATCTGTGTGTGTCAATATTTAAATTTTTTAAAACGCTGCATCTCTGGTTTTGTTGAAATGTAGTGTATTATTTAGTAATATCTATCAAATAGGATCCGAAATTCTACAGAAGGAAATAATAGTGCCAGCTCTTGTATGCCTTTGTTGTCGAGAGCGGCAACTTTCAGAAGTGTTATGCCAGGAGTCTTATGACATTTGTTCCATTAGATTGTTAGTTATATTGGTAAAAGGAGCACTGTGTTCTGACGAACGGTTGGAAAATGAGTCTGAAATAAAGACTTTTTTGTTAAACTAACGGAAACTCGCCGTTGAAAAACTGTTACGACCAGATTTCGCTCTAACGTTGTATTGCTGACTTAAATGATTCATTGCTGATTAACACCAACGTCTCCCTTCCCATCTTTGTACACTTTTAGTGGGTCTAATATCTACCTTATGGTGGAATTTACGCCGCTGTAAATATGCTTACCATTTTATCTCTTCTAAAAGCACTTCTATACTTACTAAATGTTTAGCAAATAGGAGAGTTTAAACATATATTTAAAACCATAAATAACGTCAGAAAATTGAAACTATTATTAACATACCGTTTAGTATCAATTTGTAATTTATCACTCATGGAAATTAAAATCAAAAAATTTCAGTTGCATTGAGAATTATGAAAAGAAAAAAATATTTATCCACTCCAAACAGGTAATTCTAAAATCGATGCCAAATGTGACTCTATTACACTAATAAGACCCTGGTCTGTAAACTACTTATGTTTTTTAACTCCTAAGCTTTCTACCATATAAGAGTATGCTTGCGTCTATTGAGAACTAAAAAACTCCGAAACGCGTGTATAACTCTACCATTACTGCTCACTATATCCCCGACAGTTTCCTTATATATATGTAGTATATATATATATATTTTATATATATATATATAGATATATATATATATATATATATATATATATATATATATATATATATATATATATATGTATATATGTATATATATATATATATATATATATATATATATATATATATATATATATATATATATATATATATACACTACAATATTTGACGAATACGTGTTGAGAAAGCCAATTTCTTGTCTGAACTATTTGCTTCCCATTTTAGTATCAATTTCCAAGGGAAAAACCAACCAATATTCCCGTAGTGCACTCAAGGATTCTCGACATTGCCTTCAGTAGCTAGACACAAAAAAATTCTGGAGCTGATGGCCACAGGGTTCAAAAATGCGCGAGCAAACTAACACCAGTTTTTTTTTCCAGTCTATTTTAGAGGAAAGACATATTTCTTTCCTGCTGGAATACGCTACGCCAGTCGCACTGCTTTCAATAATATCGAAAGTTACTGAAACGTCTACTATTCAGCATCTTCTAAAATATTTAGAAGGATTTAATATTATTTTTCGTAAGCAAAAATCACATGAGATCTTCTAATTTATGCAAAACCTAATTGGGTCAAAGCAATTAAAGATTTTGGAGAATTTCTAGCGGTTGCACTTGTTATATCCAAAACACTCGACCATGTTTGGTATGAAAGATTATTGGCTAAGATACGGTGTTATAGTATGTCTGAAGAATTTTTTTAGCTCACCAGAAGCCATGATACCTCGGAACATTGAAGAACGTTGGCGATTTGAGTATATTCTACAAGTATTTACATGAAAAGTGTTCTATGGATGCAGTCCAGTTAATTCCTCCCAGAACGGTGCATGCTAGAAATACACGTCGCGCTAATACAACACATCGGTATAAAGTTCAGATGGTCAATCCTGGTAAAACCCTTTTCTATGGAGGACATCATCCCTTTGGAATAATTTGCCCACAACTGTGTTTCCCTCGGAGTACATTTTACAGCGATTCAAGACCAACATGAATCGCTTTTTCTGCACACGTTTCATTCATGTGATGCTTTAGGAATTTCTCTGCAGCACGTGTACTATGCTGATATACACTCCTTGGCAAAATTAACGCAACAATATATTAAATCATACAAATCTGAAATGAATTAATTTTAATAATTTTTTATGAACATTGGTTACACTAAAAGTTAGGAAAAACTTATTCGGACCCTTTAAAAGTGAATTAGCTACCAAATTTCTCTATAAGATTCGAATTAAAATTATTCTTAAGACCTAATAGCAAAATCGTTGAAATTATGTAATAATGAAAAAAATAAACTGGAACACTAGTAGCAAAATTAATGGTGTAACTGGGACACTAGTAGGGTATGTTGCCTCCTCTACTTCGGATGACAGCATTTATGCGCCTAGGCATGCTTCTAATTAAACTTTGGATAAAATCTTGAGGAATTTGCTCCCATTCTGTGATAACTGCATTTTCAAGTTCCCTCAAGTTTCTAGGTGCAGGTATATGACGTTTCACATTTTTCTTAAGGTGATCCCATAGATGTTCTATCGGATTCAGATCCGGGCTTTTTGGTGGCCATTGCATAATCGGTATATCAACTTGATTAAGATAATCGAGTACCTCTCTAGCCACGTGAGGTCGAACGTTGTCTTGCATAAACAGGAAATTGGGCCCCACAAAATCACCGAAAGGCATCACATGTTCTATTACAATATTCTCAAGATAGTAGTCAGCATTCATGGATCTCGTACGGACAGGAACTAACTCTGTGCGAGCATCAAAGCAGATGCCACCCCAGAACATAACAGAGCCACCGCCGAATTGAATCCTTGTAGAGATATTGCAAGGAGCAAACCTCTCTCCTGGTCTTCGCCATACTTGCTCACGACCATCTGGGTGTTTTAGACTAACCCTAGTTTCATCTGTGAAGAAAACTTGTTTCCAATCATCCACAGACTAGTTTTCGTGATTTCGAGCAAATGAAATCTGGCAACTCTGTTCTCTCTAGTAAGCAAGAGCGCAGTGGCTGGTCTCCTACTGTTTAATCCAGCTTCATTTAACCGTCTTCTAACTGTTTTAGAAGAAATTGTGACATTGCGAATAGCTTCGAGTTCATTTCTTATTATAGAACTAGTGACAGTCCTGTTTATTAACGCATATTGTCTTATAAAACGTTCATCTAGATCGCTAGTGCATCGTTTTCGCCCTTGCCCTAGCCTTCTAGAATAAGTTCCTACTTCATTCAAGCGTCTTACTATACGACTTATTGTGGAACGACGTTTGCCTAACAAATTGGCAACATAACTCTGACAATATCCCTCGTCCAATAAAACTGAGACTCGCACTACCTCGTGTTCAGTTAAATTCCTTGTTCGATTCATCCCCCCCCCTTTTTTTCTAATTTTTCGAGGTCAAAAATAAAACAGTCTACCACGAAAACGTATTATTTTGAAAAAGGGAACAATTTATAAGCTTACTTTAAAAGAAAATCTATCGCATTATTACAGAAAATTGTTTATCTTCTAAAAGATTCTTTAAAACTGTAAATCTAAACGAATTGTTTTAATTTCTGTCATGAACAACGAAACAAAATATACATAGCCTACTATTCAAATACTCGATAAACTTTAAAACTGACATAAGAAAAAGATAAATTAATTTTCAGATTGTTGCGTTAATTTTGTCCAGGAGTTTATATGTATATATATATATATATATATATATATATATATATATATATATATATATATATATATATATATATATATATATATATATTTATATATATATATATATTTATATATATACAGTAATACCCCGCTTAGCGCGACCCCGTTATGCGCGGTTTCACTATAACGCGAATTTCAAATTTCGCGCTCATGTAGTCATTAACTTCTCTATGGTCGCGGGGGGGTCCCCGCTTTCTCTGAATATTCTCTTTGAAGAATTGGGAATTCCCTGTCCTTCGACTTTGTTCTATGGGGATTTCCTCGTTCGTTTCGTGTGTTCATTTGTTCCGTAATGTTAGTTCGGTCGGCTGGCAGTTTTGTTTTAATATTTATTGGAGATACATACATACATAATTTAACCCTACGTTAAAAATGCCGCCTGTAAAGAAAAAAGAGCGTAAAAGCGTCACTTTGGAATTGAAGATGAAAGTGTTAAGAAGAATGGAAAATGGAGGCAAAGCAACAATTGTTGGGAGAGATTTTGGACTCTCAGAATCGACTGTGAGAACGATTTATAAAAATCGGGAAAAAATTAAAATCTCCAGCGAAGGTTCAACACCTATAAGTGCAACAAAACTTTCTCGTTCGAGATCATCTATCTTAGAAAGAATGGAGAAATTACTGTCAGTCTGGATCGAAGATTTGAATAAGAAGAACACACCACTAAGTCAAGATCTCATATGCACAAAAGCAAAATCTTTGTATGAGATGCTGAAAACAAAAGAAGGAGAAGGGAGTGCCACTCCGACTTTTGCTGCCAGCAGAGGCTGGTTCCATCGGTTCAAGCAGCGTTCTAATCTTCACAATATCCACATAACAGGCGAGGCGGCCAGCGCGGACATTCAAGCTGCAGCTGAGTTTCCAGACAAGTTTCAAGACTTCGTTAGACGAGAGAAAATTCCTGCTTGTCTCATCTTCAATGTTGATGAGACCGCACTTTACTGGAAAAAAATGCCATCTCGAACATTCATTTCTAAGGAAGAACGTCAAGCCAGTGGTTTCAAAGCTGCGAAAGATCGACTAACACTTCTGCTGGGTGGTAATGCCACTGGTGATTTCAAACTGAAACCTTTACTAGTGTACCATTCAGAAACACCCCGTGCAATGCGAGGCACAGACAAGACAAGTCTACCAGTTGTGTGGCGATCAAACAGAAAGGCGTGGGTTACACGGGAAATTTTTCAAGAATGGTATTCTAATAGTTCTTGCCCATCAGTCAAATCATACTGTGACAGAAATGGGCTTGAACCTAAAGTTATATTACTCTTAGACAATGCCCCAGGACATCCAACCTCACTTGATACGCCCAGAGACTTAAAAGTGTACGTAAAGTTCCTTCCACCAAACACTACGTCAATATTACAACCTATGGACCAGGGAGCAATAGCAAACTTCAAAGCTTATTACCATCGCCGCACTTTTAGCCAACTAATTCATGAAACTGACGGGGAAGGAAGACAGTCTATGCGAGAGTGGTGGAAGTCATACAACATTATGAAGTCTATTCACAACATAGAAGAGGCTTGGAAGGAAGTTAAAATGAGTTGTATGAATGGGGTGTGGCGTAATCTTTGGCCAGATGTAGTGGAAGCACCTAGAAGAATTGTCCAGATGCAGAGACAAGTGCTTGAAGACATTGCTGCAATGATTGAGGGGTCTGAACTTGAAGATGTCACGGTAGAAGATCTCGTAGAACTTGTAGCAACGCACGACGATCCTATTAGCAATGAAGATCTGATCGAGTTACAGAATAATCCTATCTACGATGAGGAAGAACAAGTAGAAGAGAAAGTTTTATCTTCAGGGGAAATACAAAATGCACTTTCAAAAATTTATTCAGGTTTGGACATATTGCAGAGTATAGACAATAATGATGACCGTGTCTTGACCGTGTGTCAAACAATTAAAAACAGTGTTGGGTGTTATGAACGTATTTTACAAGAACGTAAACAAAACGTTACCCAAAAGACAATAGATGTATTTTTCCGTAAAAAATAAGAGTATGTATTGCATAAAGTGTTCTTAGAATTAAAGTGATTGATTAAAATGATTTGTATTTTTTTGTATTAAATTTTGACTATGTTTAATCATAAACCTCGATATACGCGAATTTCAGTTAACGCGATTTTTTTCGGAACGTCTCCCTCGCGTAAAGCGGGGTATTACTGTATATATATATATATATATATATATATATATATATATATATATATATATATATATATATATATATATATATATATATATATATATATATATATATATATATATATATATATATATATATATATATATATATAATCAGCATAGTACCTGAAAGATACAGAAAGAACCCTCAGTCAGAGCACCCCCTGAAGGAATATGCAGTACTTTAAAAAGAAGAAAAGTTGGAGATCCTATCATAATTTTCTTAAAGAACAGAGTTATTGGGATAAAAGGGTACTTACTGAATATTTACAGCTGGCTCTCTGTCGAACGAGAATTCAGTTCATATTAGTTGAGGGAAAGGAAGTGTTGACACATGATTTTAAACAATAATTAATACAGAATTCATTCTTATAAATATAAATTGACACAATCACACACAAGGTTGTTTATTTAATTGTTAAAAAAGAAATTATTAAAATATTAAATTTACAACATAAATTTTTTAAAAACGGACGCATGTTTCAGCCATTTTGAAGGAAATCTAATACTTTTTAATTTATGCAAACGTCAATACTGTCGAAAACTGAACCTGCGTGTTGAAAAAAGTTAATAATAAAAGGTTGAATTAAGATCGTTCAAATGCATGAAAAATAAGATAAAATAAGCAAGTAGAAAATTTATGCAGTATCAAAATTCAAAGAAACTCTGGTATAAGCATCGTTGGTTCTTATTTCTTTAGTGTACTCTTAAGCCAATAGATATGTGTAAACTGAAGTTAAACTTTCGACGTCTTTTTTGTGGTTATGACTATTCTGACAGTTCTTTATATACCACATTTCCAGATAATTCCGTCTGAACATGTTACTTTCAGGGTCCAAAATGTGTCGTTATAATGGACTTTATGGTCGTATTTAATCACATGTTAACAGACTGGTAGAATCTGGTTTGTGCTTACAATCGCTTTTATATAGAGCGATCCTTTAAGATAATTTTTGTGATGTCTGGCCAATGTAGATCGACCCACATTCACATTTAACTCCATAAACTACATTTTTGCTAAAGATCAGTTTCATCTTTTTTGTAAAAGTAGTAACACCCAACCTTCTTTGAGATGTACTGAGCTATTTTAACGTTTGCCTCTGAAAAGTGCAATAATTAATTGAGATAGCTGTAACCTTCCAAATAGTATCTCAGTTGATATTACATTGTTTAAAATATTTCTTTATTCTAGTCTATTAATCGATGGGAAAGGTTTTTTTATAATAGATTTTCGATATTTGTTAGCATTTAGGATATTTCCTGATAATTTGAGATTTTTTTCTTTAAATATAAGGTGACGGATTCTGTCAATTCTTTTCTGTGTGCTGTTATTATGTTTAATTTTTGTTTCAAGGGTTGATAAGAGTGATAAAGTATATATCTTTCAGAACTTGTTTTCTTTCTGTACCAGTCGACAGATCGAAATACCCTTGTGTCAAGAAAAGGAACCGAGTCGCCAGATTCAGTCTCTACTGTGAATTGGATTTGTCAGTAAAAGAGTTACATATGTCGAGAGTATCATGGAATTTATTCTCAGGTAGATCTACCACTAAATCATCTACCTACATCACATATTCGAAAAGAAAGGGGAATTCGAAATTTACCCTTTCGATGTCTTAATAGAGTAACTTGTTCATAATAATCTCGGCCAGCACTGGTGAGGTTAATCCACCCATAGGAACACCCACCTTTTATCTAGAAGAAAGTGTTATTATATAAATAGGTGATAATCTTTAAAAATTTTTCTTTAGGTATACTCGTATTACAATTGGTTTCAATGAGAGAAAAGTGTTCAGTAAGAACAGAAATAACTAAATCTAGCGGGATGTTTGTAAATAAGGAGACCACATCAAAAGAAGCTAACACGAGACCTCTGTAATCCCAAGGGTTATCCCTAAGTTAAACTCCCTCTTGTATATATATATATATATATATATATATATATATATATATATATATATATATATATATTTATGTATATATATATATGTATATATATATATATATATATATATATATATATATATATATGTATATATATATATATATATATATATATATATATATATATATATATATATATATATATATATATATATATATATATATATATGTATATATATATAAACATATATATATATATATATATATATATATATATATATATATATATATAATATATATATATATATATATATATATATATATATATATATATATATATATATTCATTTTTTTCTAGATTTTAAGATCATGTTACAACACCGTTTTTCTTTCTATAATTCCTGTAATAATTGATAATTTAGATTAAGCAGAGTTTAAATTTTTTAGCAGTTTAACGTAACCAGTAGTGTATAGCGTGTTGTCGACTTAACTTGTTCCATATATCACAAGGTATTAGTAGCCAACCGACCTGAGCACTAGGTGATGTAAAGCTGTGAAAACTCTTAATTTAAGAGAAACACCCATGGACGGAAAAAGGAAGATTCTATACTACTAGCGCCATGTATGCAAATAAGGTACTAATGCATACTGCTATCAACAATATTGTGGTAACTATCAAAACACTTTCCATACTTTTAATACAGATGCAAAACCCAACGACTATCTTCATCCGTTGAGCCCCTCTATATACGAAAGATATGTGACAAAAATTGAGCCTAAGATAGAAAAACAATTTAGCAGCTCAAGCTTAATCTATATATATCTTAGTGCCTTCAATATCTTTCATTTAATTTTTTATTTCCTTCTAAAACACGACTGACTATTTCATCCTTGTGGTATCTGAGGTCTTTTTTAAAATTGCTAAATAAACCATTGTCACTAAGTAATAGGTCAGGTCTGTAGGATGGAAGATATAAAAATTATATATATTTACGAATAGTACATTTTTCAACTTGGGCTGCCGCGACATGGCCGTGGTTGAGCAATACACCCCGTTTCTTTTTTCAAGCGTAGCGAACTCTGCCAATTAAATCGGCATATTATTTACTTGTCATTGTGGTATTCTTTAAAATATATTAAATAAGAATAATTCTTTATCTTAAATTTGCAACTCAGCAGGCTCATTTATCGTCGACTGTATGAATTTTTGTCTTTTTTAAGAATCATAATACTGGTCAATTAAAGGGTTACCAGAGAATATAAATACTCTCTCTTTTTCTACCTCTCTCTTACTCTCTCCCTCTCTCTCTCTCCCTCTCTCTTTCTCCCTCTCCTTCTCGCAGTAAGATTCTGGCTATGGTTGTTGAAAAGTGGAGCTAGTTCATAGATTTTTTTTTAATGTCACTTTATAGATTAGTTCATTGAAACTTATATATCTAGAAGTTATCAAGCAAAGTGATAACACATTATTACGGAATTCGTATTGAAAAGTTCAATAATATCTGCCTACCAAATGTGGGTGCAGAAAACCTCTTTAAATATATTTAATATGTTTCTGATGCAATGAACCCATATATGAACATGACTGAGTAAAAATCATGTAAAGTTGGTTTAAAAAAAAAATAAAGATAATAAGCAAGAATATTGAAGGTAATATTTTCATGTCAAAACATGACTTATATTTTTACTAATATTTTTTAAAATTAAAATATATTATAGGATCTCTCTACTTCTGTGCTTAAAAAACCGGGCGATGGTAACTGGTTAACTCAATAGTAATATGCTAGGCATTAAAAATTCATGTTTCTTTAAATTGGTGGTATGAAAGATGCATACGTGACTACCTATATGACTTAAAGAATTCTTTTAATGAAGATCAGATTAAAAGTACTTAAAAGAACTTGCATCACATTTTAAATCATTATTTTACAGACGATGTTATTAAACCTGATCGAATTTACAAATTATGCAAAGACCAATTTTATTATAATTCATTTATCCCGTAATTTTGGTTTACCAGGAAGCATTATAACCGCTTAAAACAAATTTATAGGAACCATGTAGTGTACCGTAATATAATTCATGATTCTCTAAGGTATTTTAATTAAATCGTACAACAAAAAGTGACGTAAGCTCTTGCAGGGCATAAAGTCTCGGCATCGGCTGGATATTAATAAAGGGTTTACATGTTACCTATAAAAGTTTTTTTTTTTGCACTATTAATATATAAGGTAGCTAGTAAAATTTAGAACAGTAGAAATACGAAGATCAGGGTGAGAGATTACACCTAGACAATAAAAAATTGAGGTATTTCTTTTCTTTTTAAATATTTGAACTAAAAAATAAACTGATAAATGAAAAAAAAAACTTTAATATATATTAAACAAAAAAAAATTAAAAACTATTTCTTAAAAAATATTTAAACTGAATGTGATCCCTTACATCTCTGACACTGGTTTAAGTGAGCTGTGAAATTACATGTATATTATTTTGTTTTGAGTTAGTCCTACGTAAAGACGAACTTCACTTCTTTTGGAAATCAATTTACACGGAAAAATTTCTTCGATGACCGGCAAAAATGTTTGAAACACTTCTATGTCTCCCTATAAGCTAAAACCAGGCTCTCTAGTGGTAATCATAAAGATATTGTGAAAGGAGTATGTAAAAAATACAACAGTTTACCACCTATGCCATCCTCCAAAAAATACACGCGCTAACATTTCAGCTCAAATCATATCTTTCTATACATTATAGCCTCACGTCGCGGCATCATTTTTATAACCTCACGTTTGCTGTGCTACTTTATCTAGGCCCAACTTTCTTTATTTTTAATAAATATTTTATTTATTAAATAGAAGCCGTTATTTACCCCCTTATGTATATCCTAACTTTTGAGAATGCCTTGAGTGGATATTATCACTGAGTGGACAAGGATTAGATATAAGCTAGCTCGTTTTGCTTGAAGAGAACATGGATAAGAGATAATTTTTGTACGTCTTTTGAAAATAGTCTCTATAGTTGTTTAAAACTTGGTTGTACAGTTTTGGGCACCATTCATTTTAGAATAAAAATAATCTAAGTTCAGCTCAAAAAATAAAAAAAATACTTAAGAGTTATTTAGTTGTTGAAATAAATTTTAATATGGTACAACTTTTACGTCCCGAAAAAAAGAGCAGGAGTTTAGTGAGATACTACACATTTAAATAAAAAGGGTATATTAACAAAATAAAAATTCTTAGTCCTATTACACTCTTAAAATTACATAAATTTAATAATTAACCTTTTATACTAGACGAGTGCACACTTTTACAGAGAGTCTCTAAATTAGAATTATTAAGTTCTTAGCAAATGGCTTTAAAAGACACGATATAAAAGTTTATAAAATCGACTTCGCGGATTACACGTGTTGAGTAGTCGTTGGAAACACACGCTGTAGACAGGAAGTGAGATATTTAAACTGGTGTATTATTGACTTACTACTTGGCTTCTCCTCGTGGGTTTTCCATAAGCT